>JAPZDZ010000017.1:3483114-3505344 GCA_029783805.1 Acanthurus tennentii | reverse complement strand
CTGTGTGTTGTTCCTTAAATAAGTGAAGGATCCAAATCCTTCTCCCACCACTGACTTTTGCATCAGTTTCTGCTCATGTTTATTTATATGCTCACACTGTGTTGGTGTATTTTTTTTTTTCAGAGGGAGGACATCATTCGGATGATCAAAGAGATCTGTGGTAAAGTATCTTGTGATCTTTGCAATATTTATTACACTTCTCAGTATTGACTTAGCAGCACAAATCTGATAAGAGTTAGAGTTTCTATATTTAAGCCCCAGTTTCATCTTATCTGTAAATCATTGGATCAGGTTTCCACAGAGAAAACCTCATCAAACTGACATTTCGGCCATGATCTCATATATGGATGTGATGTGATTCCAGGCTGTGGGATCAAGTGTAAGGAGAGGCCAATGGAGCTGGTGTTTGTCATTGACAGCTCAGAGAGCGTGGGCCCAGAGAACTATGAGATCATCAAAGACTTCGTAAACGCTCTCGTGGACAGAGTCACAGTGGGCCGCAACGCCACCAGGATTGGCTTGGTGCTGTACAGCCTGGAGGTGAAGCTCATGTTCAACTTGGCGCGTTACGTCTCCAAACAGGACATCAAGCAGGCCATCAGGAACATGCCGTACATGGGAGAGGGCACCTACACCGGCACAGCCATCCGCAAAGCCACCCAGGAGGCCTTCTACAGCTCTCGTGTGGGAGTCAGCAAGGTGGCCATCGTGATTACTGACGGGCAGACAGACAAGCGAGAGCCAGTGAAGCTGGATATCGCCGTAAGAGAGGCTCATGCTGCCAATATCGAGATGTTTGCTCTGGGGATTGTGAACACCTCGGATCCAACGCAGGCCGAGTTCCTGAGAGAGCTGAATCTGATTGCCTCTGACCCAGATTCAGAGCACATGTTCCTCATCGACGACTACAACACCCTGCCAGGTCAGAAAAACTGTCTTCTGTTGTGTTTCCAGTTTGTAGACCAGAGAACACTCACAAGTTTATTTTTCAACCATGAAATGTCGTAAACAGGCTCTTTTCTGTGTTTATGGTTAAAAAAAAAAATCATCACTGAATTATTTTTCGAGGTGCTACAAATATCGGGTAAATCCGGTATTTGTCGAGTTATATCAACTTCTAAATAGTTCTCACTTTATGTAATTAAATGCCAACTGTGCTAAAACTATAATCATTACAATAAAGCTGTGAAATATCATAACTTTTGCATGTTTTAGTCCAAAATTCTGCTTTAAATTCCTTTTCCCCAGAGCATTACAAATCATACATCTTTTAAACTGATGTTTCATCAAAGTCAGTAGAGTATATTTGTAAAAGCAGCCTGCAGAGACTTAAAACCTGCCTTTGAGAGGTTGTTCATCACAGTGATGATTTAGTTGTTTTTTAGCTGCACAGCGTGTTTTGTTGTTGTGATTGTAAATCTCTTTGTGTTCAGATTAAACAAATGAAACACAACTAATCATAAACTTGAACTTATAGGTGATGCTAGTCAGATTTCTGGGCTGTTTTAAACTAAATGGTTACATCAGCATCAGGAATTTAGCTGGTTTTCATCTTAGTTTAGTGTATTAGCATGTTTACAGTTGCCAACAATATTAAATACAAAGTGCAGCTGAGGCTGATGGGATTTCATTAGCTTTGCAGGTATTTGGCTGCAAACCATAAATGAAGGGATTATCAATATTACAATTCATAGTGATGACAACATGAATGAGAGGAACAATTATCATGGCCACCCATCCAACAGTTAAGATATTTCAATCTGGACCAAAATGGTGGATTAACAGATAGCAGCAGTGCCAAAAACATCTCACAGTGGGTGTTCAGTCTTTAGAGACAACAAATCCTGAATCCCCGGCTCAGACTTCTCCTGTCTTTGTCTTTCTGTCTCAGCTCTGGAATCCAAGTTGGTCAGCCAGTTCTGTGAGGATGAGAACGGAGCCCTGATATACAACAGAATAACAAACGGCTACAACGGCTACAACGGCTATGGAACCAATGGCAACAGGAATGGCAACAATGGGAAATATCCCGGTGGCTATGGGTACCAGCCTGTGACCAGACAGCAAACACCGAACGGCCGTAACTCTGGCGCCGGCACCCACAGAGACGGAGGCCGGGTGGAGACCAGCCAGCATGGCAGCAGAAAAACTGAAACTGGATCCAGCACTGCACACGTATGAAGCAAATGAGTCAAAATTCACACGTATGTTCTGAGAAAATCACAAAGGTTTTGACTTTGTTTGCTGGTTTCGTCTCTCAGGGAGGAGGAGGACAGCAGGTGTTTACAGAGACCACAAACTGGGGGCGCGGGGACACATTTACCCATCATACCTCAGATGTCAGACCTGTCTCTCCCTCCAGAGAAGGCTCCTCCTCATCCTCCTCATCCTCCTCATCATCATCCTCTTCTACAAATATAACTGTATCATCCTCAGGTGTATCTGTGCCACTTGTGCCTGCATCGAGGCCAGCTCTTCCCAAAGGTACAGACTGTTCTGCCATTACACTTTAATGTTTTTCTGGTGCATGCTGGGACAAGACGCCGTCACATATTCATCCACAGCAAACAGTTTGATGGTAATTACAGAGAAACACTGCCGACAAAAGAAAATAAAGCCATTTCCTGTAAATGAGAGTGAGACACTCCTCAGGCAACGGAAATCAAATGAAATCACACTTGCAGGTTTCATTAAAATAAAATGACAGCGTTTGCAGTTTATTATAGTGTTCATGAGGCTGTCCACATGTTCTCCGAGCCACAAACACGTCTGCGTTCAAAAACTGGGAAGATGAACTTCAGTGGCCCTTTTTTCTAATAACAACAATTTAAAACAGAGCTAGAATTGAAACAGTGGTTATCTTCTGTAATAATTGAAACTGCTGATATCATGTTGGACTAACCATTAGTTACATTTATGCACCGTTAGGACTTGTTTAATCATTGTTTCACTGACAGACGGACATTTTAATCTGAGGCGTTTATACTTCACATTGACATGACTTTTGTTTACCAGAATAACATGTCCTTATACAGATTGCATTTTAAGCAGGTGTGAAGGGGTTTTAGTCAGTCTGGGGTTAGAAAAGCTAGCTTTTCAGGCTTAAAATGAATCTGTTATTACCTTCAGAATTGGATTAGACTAATCCAATTTCAGATTAAGTTGGATTGGATTAAAGTACGCTAATCTAACAGCATAATTAAATATCTTCTTAAAACAACTTAGCATTCAGCTTAGCCGCCCTGATGTAAATGCTAACACCTGGTCCCTTTGTATTTTTTACAGTCTAAACACTGTTGTGTGTTCAGAACACATGTGGTAAAAGGATCCCTGCTTTTCTTAAACATCTCACACCTCCTCTAGAAAAGCAGCCCCTGTATCTGCAGTGACCACAGAGGGAGGCAGTGCCGCCTGGCCTCGGGGTTATGATAATTGCTTTGTGATTGACAAGCTCGGTAATAAAGTCTTGTAGGTGAGGAGCAGGGAGGCCAATTATTTTTGATGCAGTGTGAATGGCTTTATAGAATTTGCTACTTTCTGTGAAGAAACAGGTGTTATGGCAGAAGAGAGCAGAGGGCTTCTCTGAGGTGGGATTAGGTGGACATGTCATCAAGGAAAAAGAGAGTGAAACATTTATCCTCGTCCGACCTTATTTTTCCCATCATGCAACACTCGTCCTGCAGAGATCGTACCGTTGGACCCTCGCTGTGGCTTGGTCCTGGACCAGGGCACGTGTCGGGACTACAACATCCGCTGGTACTACGACAAGCAGGCCAACGCCTGCGCCCAGTTCTGGTACGGAGGCTGTAACGGAAACGCGAACCGCTTTGACACAGAGGAGGAGTGCAAGAGGACGTGTGTGATCGGCAGATCAACAGGTACATGCTTATGATTCATCCCTGCCATATTAATGCCATTTATGTCATTCACACCCTGCCTGTCAGACAGCAAATCTGTCATCTTTCCTCTTTTTTTTGCTTCAGTTTTGTGACAAAATGAGGCCATGACAATTCAAAAGTACTGACTTTATGTTTTCTGTTTCCAGGAGGCTGAGTGAAGGCGTCTGCCACTCATCTGCTGTAGATACTTCAAGGAGGGGCAGCTAATACAAGACATTTTTTCACAGGGTTATGTAAAATATCTGCATAAGTACATGTACCTTGATGTTCCTATTCACCGTTACACTTCACTTCCTGTTTCTGTGCCCCCTCCTGTAGCACTTATTGTAAAATTATCCTCCTCTGATTTCAGTGAAAGAGAGCCTAGTTTTGATAAATACCTCCATTGTTGTTGTTTTTAAACAGCATCTAATGCAGATACTCCATCGACTCAGGAATACAGTGTGTGTGTCCAGTTCCCTGATGAGTCCTGCACCTTTGGGACACGATCATTTCTGCAAAGATTGTGGAAAGAATGGACCATTAGCTCAACATGACCGGTAATAACTCTGGTGCCTTGTCAATGTCAGAATCATAAAGCGCAGCGATCAATCAATACGCCATAAAGACACAGTGTAGCAATTCATCTCTCCACTCCAAAAATCCCTGTGGGGTTTAATCACAAGAGCCAGTAACACACAGCAGAAATGAAGCCTCTCATCACTTAAATCAATGAAATACTCTAATAGTTTGTTTTGTGTTTATGTAAGAATGACTGATGCTCTGTAACGTCACGTAATTTTATGCATTTGAATGTGTTTTCTGATTGAAAATGTGATGTTCTGTGTTTACATTGTTTCTCTAACTGTCTACATTTGTTTAAGTAGTGTACTCACAACATAACACTGACACATAGACACACACACACACACACATACACACACTGCCCTCTACTGGGTTACACATGCTGATGTCACTGAATTTGGTAAAACACAACGTGAAACTGTAAGAGCAGAATTTTTACTTTCGTTGATGAGCAGCTGCTCCGTCACCATGTTATCCATCTGTACTGACTGTAAATCCATAATGTGCTGTTTACTACATGGTTAACATTTGTTGTCAAACATTTTTAATAAATCTGACCTAAACTTATGCAGTAAGTGTAAATGCATTTGATGCACGGTGGGGGGCTGTTTGGAAATGATTTCTGTCGAGGTGGGGAAAAAAAGGGTGTAGTCTTTTTTTTATTGAGACAGAAGGAAAGATAAAGATAATCTTTAAATTCAGCCTTATAATGTACAAAAAAACTATAAAACACCTTGTTCAGGTTGTAAATTATGTTGTATTTTGTAAAACAGGAGCTTACTGTTGGGATTTAATAGATAATTGTTAAGAGGATAGATGTCAGATGTCGTATTTTCTTTTCAGCCTCTTGATCTAAAGGTCATGTGTTAATGTTAAAGCAGCTGTTTAAACTCTGCACCTTCGTTAATTTAATCTCTTTATTTTGAGATACTGGTTTGGAGGCTGGTGGAGTTTTCTTCTAATTCAAACAGAGGGTTCACAGAAGCAGCACTGAGGACAGTCTTGCTTTTTCTAGAGCTGGAACATAAAGTTCAGCCCCCCCTCCCCACCCCAGTAGTCTTAACACAGTCTCTAAATACTAAAATACAACATGAAACCCATTTGCAAAAACACGTTTTGGATCTTAGCTTTATTCATTTATTGTGGCCTCAGACAAGCAGCAGAGCTTTCTTACGCAGAATCTGTTCCCCATCCTGCTTAAATTACATGTTAGACACTCCTCGACAAGTGGCGTAGTCTGATCTATCTTTAGTTCTGCCCACGGGAGGAACGTTACCTAACTCTACACACTCCTCACACTTTATCAGGCCACAGAAATGAGACTCAACAATGTTAGACCCTATAGATCCAGACACAGCGGTAAAGACCTCCTTTGATTGCAAGTTTGAACATTTTGTACCAAAATCTGTGAGAAAATTCTTCATTTATCCTCAAGAGAACAAGGCAAGTAATTATCAGCCCTAAATGATCTCACTGAGGTGCGTTTAAAAAGTTAAACTTTACACTTAAACAATTGTTAAAAAAAAAAAAGCTAAGCAGCTGGACGATGATGAACCCTGCTGGGAAACAGGAGGAGCCTGCTGATTGGTGACTCTCACCTGTTTCTAAACACAGCTGCTGCTCCACAAACCTGCCTGCTCCACTTTTAGCTCAGTGTTTTTTGTTTTTTTTCCCTCATTCTCACTTTAATAATGACATACTGGGAAAAGATTTTGAGGTGATGTTCAGAACTGACATCTAGGACACTTGAGGACAATAAGCTGAGGGAAAAGAGCAGAAGCTAAAAGAAATTAGAAATAAAACATTTTGTATTTTCAGTAACTTATCTGTCTAGAGTTTTAATCTCAAAAGATCAAGATATTTTTTAAAAAAGAAAATATCCTTTCTAACCCTAACCCTTTCTAGCTTTTTTTAAATGTGAAGATTTGATGATAGTAAATTAAACTTTAATCTTAACTTTAATCTTGAATTCCTGTTGATGTAAAATAACCATTAGTCCTTAGTTTAAAAAAATGAATGACTCTCAGCTTATGAATGACAGAAATAGTGACTATAAATGTCATTCTCATTATAAAACACACAAATTTCTTTGGTTGCTTTGTTCCTGTTTTCAAATTAAAAAATCTAAACCTCTAAGCTGAATCATTTAGGTGTTTTTTGGCTTTAACAGACAGAATAAATGTGAAATTAAATCAATGAAAGGATTTTTTAAATGTGACAGTGACAGCTCTAAATAACCTCTCAGCCATCTGAACATTTTGAGTCGAGCTATTCCAGGTCTTTGACAGCATTGTCTCCTCTGCTCGTCGGCCACATGACACTCTGGGAGCTGAATCATGGTGGCATATCGGCAGCGTGAGCAGCCAGTTGCTTCTTTCAGTCTGTGACAGCAGCTGCTCCGGCCGAGGCCTGTGCTGCGCCGTGATTTGGCCCAGTCAGATTCCTCTGGAGCTGAAGCAGGCATGGGGGGGGGGCAGATGAAGCTATATTTAGAGAGGGGTGGTATTAAATTGCAGGGTCTTCACACTGGGAACCTTTTCATTGCCCTGCCTTTTCTAGCCAGGACCGACTGCCAAAAGGACCTGTGGTCGCCGTCTCCTTCCTCTCTCCAGACCCCCTTGTTCACCCGTTGTTTCCCCTCCTGACGAGCCATGGACCCCAACGCCATCAAGGAGGAGCTGCGCCTGTTTCAAAGCACCTTGCTCCAGGACGGACTGAAGGAGCTGCTGAACGAGAACAAGTTTGTGGACTGCTCCCTGAAGGTAGGCGACCGCAGCTTCCCGTGCCATCGGCTGATCCTGGCCGCCTGCAGCCCTTACTTCAGGGAGATCTTCTTCACGGAGGACGGCAAGGAGGTGGAGGACACCAAGGAGGTGGTCCTGGACGATGTCAACCCCTCCATCCTGGACATGATCGTCCAGTACCTCTACTCGGCTGAGATCGACCTCACCGATAACAATGTTCAGGATATAATTGCTGTGGCAAACAGATTTCAAATCCCTTCTGTCTTCACGGTCTGCGTCAACTACCTCCAGAAGAAACTGTCTCTGGGCAACTGCATGGCTATTTTCAGGATGGGCCTGGTGCTGAACTGTCCCAGACTCGCTGTGGCTGCTCGCAACTTTGTCGCTGATCGCTTTGAGCTCCTCTACAAGGATGAGGAGTTCCTCAAGCTCGCGCCCCACGAACTGTTCGCCGTCATCGGTGGAGACTCGCTGAACGTGGAGAGGGAGGAGCTGGTGTTCGAGGCGGTGATGGCCTGGGTCCGCTACGACAAGGAGCGCGTCAAGGTCCTGAAGGATGCTTTCAACTGCATCCGCTTCCGCCTGCTGCCAGAGAAGTACTTCAAAGACAGAGTGGAGACTGATGAGATCATCAAGGCCGACCCAGAGCTGCAGAAGACGATCCAGGTCATCAGGGATGCCTTCAAGGGGAAACTTCCAGAGACACCCAAGAAGAAGGAAGGGGAGGAGGGGGCTGGCCAGGAAGGAGAGGAGGAGGACAGTCCATTCCCTGGTTTCCTCAATGACAACCGCAGACACGGCATGTACGTGCGTGACTTCATCCTGATGATCAATGACACGGCGGCGGTGGCGTACGATGTGAATGAAAACGAGTGCTTCCTGGCGGCCATGTCGGAGCAGGTGCCACGGAACCACGTCAGCCTGGTGTCCAAGAGGAACCAGCTCTACATCATCGGAGGACTGTTTGTGGACGAGGAAAACAAAGATGTCCCCCTGCAGTGCTACGTCTACCTGGTAATGAGTTTTTTTTTCACTTTATACCATTTTGGATTAAAGAAATAGAAATACAACTGTGATTAAACAACAGACAAAATGTAAATTAGTGAATTTTTTGTTGACTTTCAGCACTGCCGGCTGTTTCCTCCAGATTTAACTTATGCTAATGTCAATGCTAATGTTAGATAACTACATGCTCACTGGCTTTAACATTTATTGGACAGACATAAGACAGTTATCAATCCTCTCATCCAACAGTCAGCAAGAAAATAAATTAGCATCTGTTCCAACACCTTCAACAATTATTAACTACTTTTGTTTGTAGGATCCTAAAAAACTGAGTGTCCTTGCATATCTCGAACTCTTGCTTTCGACAAACTGTCCTTCTCATTGAGTATTTTAGGCCAAACCTCCATTTGTACCAGATTTTGATTATTTAAGGATCCAGGTTGAACCAATCAGAGGCAAAGGAGAGCAGCTCATGTTTTTTTGCCACAGTTGATTTGCAAACTTGCCCTCTTTCATGGAGTCCATCATGTCGGGCAGCCACGTTTCTACAGTAGCTTTGAACACACAAACAAAACAGGCTTTGTAATGAAATTTAAACCACATGTAAAGCAGAGAAAATTTTATGAAAATTCAGAGTAATTTTTCAGTTTGTAACCACGAGAATGACTAAGACAGTTCTTTTTACAAATCTTTCTGCAGTGAGTCAATAGTTTGTTTCCCATGTTGCCATCAGGTCTCAATGATGCAGACACAAGGAAAAGAAAACAGGCTTTAAAAACCTTTATTTTACAACTTAATAGATACCATACAGTGATTGATGATTCATTCCTGTCTTCATGAGGAGACACAAACAGAGCTAATGGGTGCTCTGCTCTGTGCTTTAATGTCTCTTTTGTTCACAGCTGGATCCTCTCACATCCGACTGGGTCGCTCTGCCTCCCATGCCGTCTCCAAGATGCCTGTTTGGCATCGGAGAGAGCGAGACCCTGCTGTTCGCCGTGGCTGGAAAAGACCTCCAGTCCAACGAGTCGCTGGACACCGTGATGTGCTACGATGTCGAGTTAGTGGTATTATCTTTCTTCTTTGCTTTTCCCTTTTTGTTTCTCATAGATTTTCTCACTTTTTGTACAGTTTTCCAGGTGATAATTAACTTCAGGAAATAAACCCAAAAACAGCTTCCTTTTGTAAATTAATAAAAAGAAAATGTGGTGTTCAAGTATAATTAATTGCGTTTTGATGTGATCTCACCTTCTTAATTGGCTCTTGTTGCTTTTCCAGTAATTATGGAGCTGCTTTTTTTATTGGATTTATAGTCGGGATATTTAACATGTTTACGCTTTATCACAAACCCAGATTGATTTGGCTCCACCACATGGGAAATTACACATGGAACAATTAAGCATTGATGATCCGAGCAAAACAGCAGCAACAAATTCAGGGGAACAAAACAACTGTTATCAATTATTATATTTTTTACATTTGAATTGTATTTACTTTAATGTGGATTCTTCAGGAAGATGAGGTGGAGTGAGACCAAAAAGCTTCCTCTGAAGATCCACGGCCACGCTGTCGTCTCCCACAAAGGACTGGTCTACTGCATTGGAGGAAAGACAGATGACAAGTGAGTAAATGAGAGTGTGTGTGCATGAGTGTGTGTGTGTGTGTATGTGTGTGCATGGGGGTGTGTGTGACCTTACTCTGCTGCAGCTGCTCCTGGTCTATCATTCTGCCAGATTGCAGGGCTGCACGGTCCGTTATGGACAGCAATTACAGTCCTGTGCTGTCTAATATGTTACAATAATGGAAAATACAGATCTGTACATCTCCTGTTAAATTGTACAGTGATGTTAAAGCATCTGTTCATTTTCTCTGCCCACTGAACATATCTTGTGGTTTAATTTTAACTGTGTTTGAGGTGCAGGCAGCAGCAATACAGAGTCGACAAATCCTCAAACCTCAGGATTTTACACTGCATCTAATATAAATCAATCAGTTCAATGTTTTCAGCTCTGCTAATTCAGGGGAAACCAGTGTTTTTACTGCACTGAATCTCAGTCGGCCGTCTCAGAAAAGGTGTGAAAGCCTCTATCAGAGCTGCAATGCAATTCACAAGCGAGCAGGAAATTTATTAAACCTGCGAGATCCTCAAGGTCGAATAACTGGATATGAGCTCTGTGATAAATGTGAAGGAAAAAGAGGGAAAATAACCTGCAGACAAAACAGGCTAAAGATTAAAATGTATTTAAAGGTAAAAAATAAGTCCTCCTTTAATGTCATTTTGTCTCCCTGTTCTTTTTTCCTCTGTATCATCTTTATATTTCTTCATTATGATTTCTTTCTTGTGATTATTTGTTATTTCTTTATTCTGTTTCTTTCTCTCTTTGTTTGATCACGCACACCGAACTGTGTGGAAGCACACTGTCGGCTCATTAGTAAAATTAACAAAAATGATTAAGACGTGAGGTGACATTTTCATCATCATTTGCTCAAATGTCACCTTTTAGACTAAATGTCTTCAGGGAAAATAACACTATGAAGAAAACATTCACAAAGCAGCTTATCAGGATTCCAGATTCTATTTGTGTGATGAGTTTGTTTATTTGCAATTTGACATATTTCTAATATCGAGAAAAGAGGTTCAATACATCTTTTGACACTGAAAATCCCACATTTGTATTCTTCCTGTCGTCTCCACAGCAAAGCCCTCAATAAGATGTTTGCTTACAACCACAAGCAGTCAGAGTGGAGGGAGCTGGCGGCCATGAAGACTCCCAGATCCATGTTCGGAGCCATCATCCACAACGGGAAGATCGTGGTGGCAGGTGGAGTCAACGAGGAAGGTCTCACCGCTTCATGTGAAACCTACGACTTTGGGACAAACAAGTACGATTCTGTTTGAACTTGTTCCACCTTTTTACCTTTTTACCTGAGGAAATGCTGTAATTTCCCACAAATACCTTCAACACCCATCTATTTTTTAATGATTAAACAATGTTAATCACAGAAGTTCCACAGACTGTGAAGCCCTGCGGTGTTTATCATTAGATACCACAAGTGAATACACAACTATTAAATGAGCAAAAACTGTCACACATATAATTAAAACCAACTATTAAAATAATCAAAGAAAAAATCTTTTCCCACTGTGATAAAATGTTATTTCATTCTTGATTTTACATTAGCACAATTTACTTTGGCTTTCAAAATTAACTGCTTTTATGACCATAATGGCATTTTCACAGTGACAGACTTCATTAATGTTATTAAGTCACCTTTCAGAGCATCACGTGCTCACAGCTTGTTAGCTGGATAGGAATGCTAGGCCTCATGTGAAGCCTTGTTGAGGTAAATATTAACAGAAATAAAAGTTAGACTTATTGCACTGAAGCCATCTGGTTAATTCAGAATATCATTGTCATTGTTGCTCTTACTTACAGGAGCTAACTGGCTAATCATGTAGCCTGGTAGTTGTTTAGCTTGCTAGCTTAAGATTGACAGGGGGCAATGATTGTCTTAAAGTTAAGAGGTATAATTGACACAACTTTTGCAATAAAAAATAGAAACTTTCTCTGATTTTTAAAACTAAAGTGGTAAAACTGTATAAATTTAACATTTATTTCATAATGCATTTATGCCTGTATTCAACATTAAGCTCTTCAGGCCACCACTTACCACACCTGTTATCTCAGCCTCTAAAACTAACTGAATTTAGTTGCATCATGTAGCTCCGTCTTTCATTCGACCTTTTCCTAATGGTGTTCCTCCTCAGGTGGGAGCCCTTCACAGAGTTTCCTCAGGAGAGGAGCTCCATCAACCTGTTGAGCAACAACGGCTCCCTGTACGCCGTGGGCGGCTTCGCCATGGTTCAGATGGAGAACAAGGAGGTGGCTCCCACAGAGGTCACAGACGTCTGGCAGTAAGTCTTCTAGAAATTATGAGACTCAGATTAACACGTGTGCTTCAGCTGCTGTCGTGTTTGAGGTCTGACTCTCTCGTTCTTGTAGGTACGAGGATGATAAGAAGCAGTGGAGCGGCATGCTGAGGGAGATGCGTTACGCCGCCGGCTCGTCCTGTGTGTCCATGAGCCTCAACGCCATCAGGATGCCCAAACTGTAGACAGAACTACTTTTATTTCTTTCCTTTTTACCCCCGACTACACCTTCTGACACCCCCCTCCTCCTCCAGCAAGCTGCCTCTGAGGTGTCTCATCCTCTGCATTTGGATTTCTGTGTGTCGAGTTGATCTTTGACTTTAATTTTTTCTCTGAACTCAGACGATTTTTATCTCTACTATAAACACTCGGTTCTGCTGCC
Organism: Acanthurus tennentii; assembly: GCA_029783805.1. Classification (NCBI taxonomy): domain Eukaryota; kingdom Metazoa; phylum Chordata; class Actinopteri; order Acanthuriformes; family Acanthuridae; genus Acanthurus; species Acanthurus tennentii. The sequence continues at coordinate 3,492,819 of JAPZDZ010000017.1, read as the reverse complement.
TCTTCAAAGACTGCACCATCCCCACAGCACTAAAAAAAAAAAATAAGAAGCCACTATTTAGATTGATCTTTAAAAGCTCAGTTTACATCATTTCTAGCTCTTTTATAAAATAAACATTCGTAAACTTCTGCTGCTTTTGCTGTGTTTGATATTGTGTGATCTACAGAAAGATGACATTAGAGAGACCACATCAACACACCGAGGGCAGCCGACGGAGAGAAAGATGTATATTTGTAGCTTCTTTGTACTTTCAGGTAAACAAGGAAGTGGATTAAAAGCAGGTGAAGTCTTGACATTTAAACACAGCATAATGATCTTCAAACAGGTATCACACACTTATGTGTGTGTCAGTGTAACTGCGGGTTATTATACTGCAAGTCTAGGAATTTAAACAGCAAACACTGAAGAAGTCGGGGTAAAAATGCAGTTTAACATCCGTTCAGGCTGAATCACAGCAGTGTTTGTACCTTTTTTACACTCACATTAACATGATAATGACACAGGAGATGGAGGATTTTACACATCAGTAATCTGAATGGTTTGCACCTGTGCACTTCAGCTGGAGAGGAGATGGAAGATGTGCTGTAATATGTTCAAAGTTATTGATCAGAGTTAAAGAAGTGCTTAACCAGATATTTAAAAACAGAATATATACTTTCTTGTGTAACTGTGAAATTTTAGCCGTGCCGGTTTCTGCACAAACTGAAGTATATTAAGATATTTTAAGTAAGGATGCAGAAGACTAAATACTCTAGAGATGCACATAAAAATGCAGACAAAGTGGCATTTTTAAAGGGCTGAAAGAGGCTGAGATTTAAGTGCACTCACATGAAATGAAGTGTCAATGTAATGCACTAAGAGGGATGAAAATACTGTAGTGAAGTTAGTATATAAATTAAAATGAAATTTCTTTAAAATGATCAATCACTTAAACTTTATGCATTAAAGGGGTTTGAATAGTTGGAGCTGGTGTCCAGAGAGACATTCATGCCTGAGAGAAGATGTCACTTGAAGTGCTGAGTAAATTGAGTTTGACAGTGACAGTTGTGGGACTTTGGGAATAAATGTTGTGTGAAACCAAAAGTTAAAAACCAGCCATGAAAGAAGTCCATGAATCTAATTCAGAGACAGAATTTACAGCTGGAAACTTCTCGGTGAAAAGGTTTGATAAACCTTCTGTGCGCTTCCTGCTCAGAACCAAAACAAAAGACAAAGTTAGCAACCAGCTGGTGAACAAATTTGAGCATTTAGCATCTAAATGTTTCCCTCAGGAGTTGGCAGAGACCAAAACGGAGCCAAAACAGGTGTAAATATTTAACTTTATTTCAGGAGGTGAACATAGATGCATCATTAAGTACCTGCAGGCTGCTGTCATGTTTTTGGCATTTGCACGACAGAAACACAAATGCTGTTATTTGTTGATAAAAATGCAATTAATTTCTGCCACTGGGAATCACTAAAGCATGTTGGGGGAATATTTACACAACATAAACACAAGTTTTGGTGTTTGCAACAACTAAGTTTTCAAGGAAAGTTACTGATTTTAAAGCAAAGAAAGTATAAATCTGTGGCATCTGTTCAGAGCAAGAAATCTGACTTGCATGTTCAGACGGTGTGAAATAACGACACTTAACAGGGATGAAACTCTTTTATAAGTGTTCGTTTCCCACTTCTTCTTTGCTTCCTCATAACTTTAATTGGAAACTAAGGTCTGTGTCTGTGCCAAATTTAGCTCTGCAGGGTCACACTGAGATCATCACATGCCTGTTTGAAGAAAAAAAAAAATACAGTAGAGACTCCAAAGTTTATTTTTGTGAACAAAAGCCACACGGGAGAGTTAATTTATCCAGAAGCAATCAATGTGATGCCTGACTTGCTTCATCTCTCCTCTGCAAATTCACCTGAAACCTGATCCGTGTAATTAAAGCCCATTGCTGAGTTTTATCAGCTGAAGCATGGCACCAGGAAGTTTGTGCACATGGCTGAAGGTGAAGCGCACAACAGTAGAGCTTTCAGGCAAAAATGTGCTGGACTTTCCCCCTGGGTGTGGAAGACTGGGAGCGAAGAGGAGGAGGAGTTGCGGAGGAATGGATGTGAAAGCAGAAATGACCTGCTGAATGCTTGCAGTGAGCGCTGATGAGGACACGAACCAGAAGTGAGTAGAAAAATCTTTCTCTTTTTGTGACTCAGCCTCTCTATGTGCGTTTTAACACTTAGCTAGATAAAATTAGCTTTTGGAAAGTCGTCGTATTTTAACATAAAACTCAAAATGCATTCGTTTTAACAAGTACAAGTTCTTGCCTTATCAAATTTGGCCGAACATGCGGCGTGTAAATGACACCTTGCACATCTCTTCACATCCATAATGAGAGCAGATTGCACTGACAGCATTTACAGGAAGCCAGGATGCCACAGGCCCTGTCACATCCTGAGAGGCTCTCAGAAACCAGGCCGCTGACAAGGAGAGAAGAAGATTTTGTTTGTTTCGTTCTTGCTGATTGTTTGTAGCCTGCTTGCCTCTGGGTTTTTTCCCTGCTCGCTCCATCCTCCCTCAAGCAGTAACCGTCCATGACATTGATGTGACAGCTGAAGGATAAAGGAACGATGATATACTTGTAGCTTGTTTTTCTCTCATTTAGCAACATATATTGTGTGTATACTGCATACCGCAAACGTTTACTTGAAAGAATTCACAGAAATAAACAAAAAACTCAGCTTGAAAATCTGCTTTCGGTCAGAAAAAGTGAAAACCTTGAAGCTGCAATAGTAAATAAATTCACATTATCAATTAATCAAAAAAACAGGTTATGTAAAAGGCCTTAGTGCTCCCATAAAGATTAGAGCAGGCAGCTGTTGCATTAGAGGAGTGTAGAGCAGATAAAGAGTGAAATAGCTTTTTTTTCAGTGCAAGAGGAGACCGAAACAGAGCTGGATGAAGAGCGAAAACTGGGCTGAATTTTGCTTGGTGGCCAGAAACAGCAAATAAATGCTATTTTTCCTCTCTGTCTGTTAAATGTGTAAATTACCAACTATTGGCTCATAATTTTACCACATAAAACAATCAAATATAAACCTAAAAGTATAATTTGTCAGTCGTGGTCTCCCTTTGAAAACATGAAAACATGAAATGTAGTTTAATTACGTCCTTGAATTGTTAAGTTTATTATTAAATAACTGGTATTGCAGATATAAATGTTCACAGGTGAGGTTTATTAAAGGGTTATGTACATGACCTTTGTAGTCTCTCTGAGTGCTTTAGCCTCAAGATCACTGACAGGTGAAAGATTTAAATGCACTGTTACCTTGAATACAGTTAGATTCTCTGAGTTTAAACAATGTTGGAAATATATATCAGATATTCTGAGCAAACAACCAAACAGATAAATTAAATAAATTTAAATATTGCATGTTTAAATAGGATTAAGAAATCAGTGTAATTTCTGTTTCATTGCAGAATGTAAAATCCATGGGTCATCAATAATCCCAGATATGAGTGTGAGCTTGGTTTTGACGATGCTGACTACAACACTGACTTTTCAATCAACCTCTAACTGTTTCCACATATTGTTTTTCCCCCTGATCAGGCCTCCATCATGTCTAGCACTCTTTACTACGGAGAATATCACAACTGCACCAACGTGGACACACTGGTGCAACTTTATTACCTGCCAATCGCCTACAGCATCATCTTCATGGTGGGCCTGGTGGGCAACGTGACCTCCATTGGTATTTATGTGACCAAGCTGCGCCCCTGGAAGAGCAGCAGCATCATCATGTTCAACCTGGCGCTCACCGACCTCCTCTACGTCCTCAGCCTGCCCTGCCTGATCTACTACTACACCATGGGGGAGTCGTGGACGCTCGGTGACTTCGTGTGCCGCTTTGTGCGCGTTGGGTTTCTTTTGAACCTCTACGGCAGCATCCTCTTCCTCACCTGTGTCGCGGTTTTCCGGTACGTGGTGGTGATCAAGCCTCTGCTGGCGGCGGAGGTGCAGAAGAGTTTTTGGGGTATAGCTGCATGCTCAGCTGTCTGGATCATCGCCTTAGTCGAAATCACACCCATATTTACACTGATATCCCTGAAGGAGCACGACAACAAGACCTACTGCTTGGATTTTGCCAGCAGCCCGAACATCGATGACGTGCGCGTGTATGGCTTGGTACTCACGGTGCTCGGTTTCTTACTTCCTTTGATTGTGGTTTTCATATGTTACATCAGAATAGTTAAACAGCTGGGGAGGGGGCCGTGCACCACCAGTCCGTTCCGACTGAGGACACGGCGGCTGACGGTGCTGATCCTCGTGGTGTTTGTGACGTGTTTCCTGCCGTATCACATCTTCCGCACATTGCGGACAGAAACCCGCAGCGTGCATCTGTCAATGTGCATGGTTGAGCGCGCGGTGCACGCTGGGTACATCATCTCCAGGCCTCTGGCTGGTTTAAACACGTTTTTTAACCTGGCTTTGTACACTCTCTCAGGTGATAAGTTCAGAAAGGCCTTCTGCAGCATTTTTAATTGGGAATCCTGGCTGCTCAAATGCAGGTTACTGCTCCGGCTGGCCATTATCAATAAAGCAGACAGAGACGCGCCTGCTGCGTGACTGATGACTGTCCAACACTTCAGTTTCCTGTCTCCGATCTCTCTTTGACTGACACTGTTGACATGCTGTAAACAGGTTTGCTTAGACGTGATGTCAGGAAAGCTGCATGACATCTGTGGCTTTTTTTTCACTGTGTGCCTCCTGAAAACAAGAAGTACTTTTGGTTTGTTTTTCACAAACTGTCCAAGTGCAAACACCTAATATATAAATATAAAAATGAATGCCAGGTCAGGCCTGTGCTTACACCTTTTATTTCTGTGATTAGGTCAGAAATTAGGTTAATAAAACTTACCTGTGATTCTTTTATTTGCAGCCAGTACTTATGGCAATGTTCAATCCATATTAAATTTGCTCAGTGGCACATGAGGCATAAGTTTTAACTTTCATGTGATTAAAGAACCCAAATCTACACAGTTTTGCACATGTTCATTGCATTAAAATGATTGAATCTTGACTTTAAGATTGTTATCAGACTGAAAAAAATAATGATGACGGTAAAATTTGCAGGGTTGTGATGCTCCCCAAAAAATCTGCTGTTATACAGCTCTTTCTTTCACAATGGTAGCATCTGAAAAAAAGCCTTTTTGGGCCCCAGTGTATCATCTGACATGTAATTACATAATTCGGCCACTAAAACTTGCTTACAGGTGGCGCACTTCCCGTTTTTTGTTTTTTATTTTTGTTGTTTGTTTTGTTTTTTTTAATTAAATTCTTTTTAATTTTTTTCTGGATAAATAATTTTAATAATATAACTAGACAACAGATAAAAATGAAGCAAACATTCTCGCTTCTTGGTTACCGAACTGTGATGATGATAGGTCCGATGTTTTTGAGTGACAGTTGATGTCGCCAGTCCCCGACTGCGCGTAGCCCCGCCTCTTAAAGTTCACGTACGGCGCACGCGATACACGTAGAAACCGCAGTCTCGTGTTAGCCTAGCTAGTTGCTTTCAATCCAAATTAAGATACCTGTGCACTGCTTTCACCTGAACATGTCGGATATAGTAGTTTCAGGATTCAACACAAAGGCTCATCATCTCCTGTTTGTATCATCAAAAGTAAGCTAATTTAAGATTTCAGACTCTAAATTTATTGTGATGTTTTACTTGTTGTCGTTTTTGTTTGGTGTGACTTGAAGCTGATTTTATGCTAATGCTGCTACGTTGCCACCTGTTTGTGTGTGTTTGGTTCATGAGGCCGGCTTTGTTTAAGTGTCATTTTCAGCGTTATTGAGCATGTTTGTGCCGTGTTGTGCGATCAATTTCTTTGATTTTTGTTTGTCGGCTGTCTATGTGCACATGTGGCCGCCGTGCCTTGCTGTGATATTTGTATTTTTGCTGGTATATTTGCCTCTGATGATGCATTAAAAGGCTTGTATGATGACTGTTGTGTTTTCAGACTTACATGGTTGTAAAGACCCTTATTGGTGATATTTTGGTGCTCTTCTTCCTGTCATCTTGTTTTTTCCCTGCAGTTATTAATTTTAGGTAAAAAAAATGGGCTTTTAGCTAATAAAACTTCGCAGTTTATTAATTAGCCTAAGCTAATTACAATTTCAGAGGTCATGAAACCTCAACTTGCCTACATGTGTTAGCATGCTGACATTAGCATTTAGCTCAAATCCCTGCTAGCATGACTGTACACTGTTTCCTGAGATCATTGGCTATTTTTATCCGTGTGTTTTGAATCAATGCATACAATTAAGTGTGCCTTTAATTGTAAAAATTTAGTTTTATTACACAATTTATATTAGTTTCTTTTTTCAACTGTGAATTATTTTTATTATTTAATTTTGTTTAACTGTTTTTAATTTTAATGTTTTTGAAATTAACATTTTGATTTAAACTCTTTTTGTTTTACTTACAGCTAAATGTTGCATTTAGAGACTAACTACTAATGATAATTATATCTATGATGTATTTGTGATTAATAAAAGAAACTTTTGGCCTTTTACATCAACATTTGGGACTTTGGCCTTTCTTGAGTAGCAAATGATTATTTACTGGTAATTTTTACTCACTTCTTAAGAGAGTTGACTTTTAATAAATTCAGAATTTTTTCATATAACACTCTTTTTTTTGCATTTTCTCATCACGGTTTGCTGCATTTGTCTCCCCAACAGTGTGATAAAATCATTTTACAGCCTAACAACACCTCCTGCAGCTACTGATCTGTGAAAGACTCTGAGGTTGAATCTGAGCACTCATTAAGTTCTCTGTGCAGATGCATTCACCTTCCCCATGAGATAAAAAGGCAGGCAGCACATTTATGGGAACCAAAGGAGTTGGAATACTGAGTTCTTCCAAAAGGGCATTAGTACTACATAACATGAATAAACAAAAATGTTTGACTACTTACAAGAAATACTTGATAACAAATAAATGCCAAACATTTATCTTTAACTAACCCACCTGGAACAAATTCTCCATGTCAACAGTGAGACAATCCCCCTGTAGATAAAGAAAGCTATTATATTATTTGTCTATCATTGGCTGCAGACAGCTTCATCCTGGATACCATGTGTCATTCTGCTGCAATACCCTGACATGCTTTATGGTCAAGATTGCAATTTAAAACAGTAAGTGAGCTATATGAAATAACAATCATCAATTCATTTATTATGTAAGATGGGATAAATGTTGCATCTTAAGGTGTCTGCAACTTTTCTATGTGCATGTATACAAAGAAGTAAAATCCAGCATCATTATCATAGGCTTATATAAGTCTAATCTTTCTCCGATACATGCTGCGCAAGTAGAATAGAGACTGCAGCTGGGGATGGAGAGGCTATTTTGGTCCGTGGACATAGCCATTTCCCTTTTCTGCCTCCTGACTGATCTCCTCCTCATTCTCATTTTCCTTCTCATGAACAAAAACCTGTGCGGGGTGTTCAGGAAGGGCTTATTACAGCCACAGGATATTAATATAAAGCAATCATTCCTGCACCTAACATCTCAAAGGCCTGTTGTCTGTAGAAAATGTGTTCAAATAGATTGTTTTTCTACTGGAGAGCAAATGGAACGTCAGTCGAGCCGAATACTGTATGTTTGTCAGATTGGGTAGGAAAAAGCATTCAGCAAGCTGCTGGGTTTCTTCTATTTTCTGCTGTGCCAGCGTCATGGTCAATTGAACTTTAAATGATCAATTTGGAAGCGAAGAGCCCGTGATCAATGAGCTAATGGTGGAAATACCAATGTTCTCTCTTTGTGATGTAAGAGTGCTGAAACTGGCTCTGACAGCCTGTCTTTCAGGCCTGCAGCTCTCCTCTCTCCTTCTTGAAAAAAAAAAAAAAAGCCTCATCACTGCGCGTCAGTGTGTCTGTGTGTGCGTGGAGATGGAAGAAGTTGGCACACTGCAGGAGGATTTCAGATTTTTATGGTGAGAACATGCTGTGAAAAAGGAGCAAGGCAGAACACGTTCATGTACACATGCGTACCAGAGAGAGTCCATCAAGGACAAATTAACATCACTGGATGCTGCATATTTTAATTGAACACATTTCCTGGGAGAGATCGCCTTGATTGTTTCTGTATATTGCAGCTTATTCAGCCAAAAAGGGAAAAAAAAAACACACACACACACACACTGCAGACAATTGCCAAGTTTGTGCTTTGATATTCTTATGAAGCCAAACACCACGAAGTAACTACAAGAATTCACTGATCAACACGGCGCTAGATCACAAACATGACACAGAGGATCCTTCAATTCATTCCCCATTTTTAAAACAGACCCAAACTGGCTTCCTCATGAAGCACATTCATATTTTTAAGTTCTACCAATTATTAGAGTTTTTAAGAAACATTTTCACCGCTTTGAGACCACTCAAAGCAATTGCTAATAAATAAATAAATAAATAAATAAATAAAAATCCACAACTGCAGTGCCAAAAATAGCCATAAGAAAAAAAAAAAACAATTACAAAATGTTTATGTTGCCATGACAATTACATCCATCATAAATATTAAGACACCATTCGGCGGTCCAACAAAGCGCTAAGAGGCTATGAGGGCAGGAGGTTTTGGCAGATTCACAGCAGAGGAGAGGAGGAGGAGGGAGGTGGAGGGAGGAGAGTAAAGCACGATGAATCAAACAGCGATCAGTCAGTGTTTTTTTTTTTTTTTTTTCTTTTTGGGTCACTGTGCTCTCCTCACCACCGCACCACCTGGCTGCTGTAGTCCTCAGTAGTGGCTACCTCCTCTAGCACCTTCACATCCTGCTCCTCCTTCTCCCCTCCTCCACCTCCGCCAAGTGTCCACAGCTGAGCGAGATAGGTCCTGTGCAGCCGCTGCCTCTGCTGCCTCTCCTGCCACCTCCTCAGCCGCTCCTCCTGGTGCTGCTTTTGGCGGTTGTACTGGTAGCGCCGCAGGAACAGCTCCTTGGCGTACTCGTAAAGCTCCACGTCGAGGGCGTTCAGCCCCTCGATGCGCCACCGCACCTTCTCGCTGATGCCCACGCTGGCGGCGCGTGTGCTGTTGATCTGCGTGAAGGCCCGGATGAAGCGCAGGCCAAACGTCCGCTCGAACAGGTACTGCGTCTTGCGCTGGAACTCCGTCAGGCCATAGAAAGCCATGTTGCGCAGGTTGGCCTTAGCGCTGGCGAGCAGCACGCGGCCTCGCTCCAGCTCACTTACAGATGACATGTTGTAGCACCCAACCAGACTGAGGTCGGCCAGCATGCGGACCTGGCGGTTGTTGGCGAGGTTTGAAGGGCAACTCATAAAGTCTGCCAGGGGGACGCCTGTCCAGTCTTCGCCGCTGTAGCAGGCGGGCAGCTCGTCCTGAGTGGGTGGGCGGCCGTCACACATGTGGAGGGCGGTTTTCCAAGTGGCTCCACGTTGCACATGCTTCCACTCACTGAGGTAGCGTGACACGGGGTCACGTAGCATGGTGATGTAGTAGAAATTCCTGCAGAGACAGAAAAACACATTAATAAGAAAGTGTCAGGTGTCGTTAAGTCAAGTTCATGCTGGGATCGAGTCAAGCTCGCCTGGATGTTTGACATCCTGCAAAATACACTTGTATTCTTTTGTCCCTGAGAGTTGGACAAGAAGATTTGTAAGTATTCTCATCTCTGTACATTAAATATGAAGCTAAAGCCAAATA
>JAPZDZ010000017.1:3377399-3389861 GCA_029783805.1 Acanthurus tennentii | reverse complement strand
TACAGACCAAATAATTACTTTAAGACACTTATCTCTTCAAAATCATGACACTTGCATCTAAAAAAAGCCATCTGCAGGAACTGACTGAAATATGACCCTCCAGCTTTGGAACAGTGGCTAGAAATTTTGAAGGAAATATACTCAGTGGAAAAGCGAACTCATTATTTAAGGATTAATGCAGGGATCTACAGAGAGTAGGGACACGGATTTCTTTTTTTTTTATGAGTTATACGCACTCGCGTAAAGCTTCTACGCAAGCACGTAGAACTCAATAAAAAAATAAAAAATCCATGAGCACATAAAACTTTTTAGCACTCACTTAAAAGTATTACGCGAAGGGCCTCGCATCACCAGTTTTTTCTCTGGGAAGATAGGGGAATACTGCCACCTGATTGGTTTGGTTACAAGCAGTTCACTCGTGCAGACCAAAGCATTCAGAAAGCTGAAAAGAAGACGCCTCGCAGATTTGGAAAGTGGAATATAGCTAAAGTTACTCGCCTGACTGAATTTGGTGAGTGATGGTTTTGTTATTTAGGAATGTATCACTCAATAACTATTGAGTACTATTTATTTTTTTCACCTCATTACTCTATTAAAGATGTGCTGTTGTGCATTTCATGAGAGAAGTTGTCAGTCTTATTTCTTATATAGCATAATGTGACCATGTATAAATAGATACTTTATTATACATTCATACTGTCTTGTAATCCCACTTGATTTTTCTCTCAAAATGCATCAGATTGATGCTTTTAAATATGAAATATTCAAAATTTTCTTCCGGGGGAGCATGCCCCGGACCCCCCTAGAGGGGTCATATACTCATATTCTTCTCACCTTTTCACAACTGACCTGTTTTCATTCCTGCAATTAAATGTTTTGATTCGTTATTTTAACTTCTGCTGAAAAGCAGATTTTTTTTTTCAGGGGGGTTTTGGCAGCATATTCCTATTTCTAACTTGTATTAAAGTTTAAGTTTATTTATTCTAGAAAAATATTCCTGTCTGTTTTTATTCATATTTATGTTCGATAAACGTTTAGTTTTAACGTGTTCAATAAATGTTTATCCTGTTCGGCCCGCGACCTAAAATGTGCTTTGAGTTTTGGCCCCCTGTGACATTGAGTTTGACACCCCTGGTATATAAGATATGAGTTGGGTCATGTTTTAGTTGACATTATAAGAATAAATCAAGAGATCTGGTTGATAGAGAAGGTAACACCCCCCCACCCCCATCCCATCACACCACACACACACTTCCCCCCTTTTTGTTTTTTCTGTTCTTTCACCTCTTTTCACCGATTGTTTTGATGCAGTGGAAAACTAAAAACTACATAAATAAAAAGTTTTAAAAAGGCATGTAGACTTGAGGCATGTAGACACAGCTGGATATGAGTCAGCTGATGATGAATACTATATTTATACTGGAGGATCTGCTCACAGCTGGAAGAACTCATAACAGTGTGTTGCAAGAATGAAACAGGAAATGAGTTGGAATTTTTCTTTACTTCTTATTTTAAAAACTCAATATTTTCTCTTTGAACGGGGTTACTGGAGTCAGATACCTTAAATGACCTCTTTGGTAAACACAAGCTTTAGAGACTTTTGCTCTGTATCATAAAGTAAGTCAATAAATACCTTAATAATGACTTTTGAAGCTTCAAAAGGCTGTTGTTATCAACAGAACTACAGAGGCTGTCTGGGGGTTAAACATTATCTTGTTGAATAACAATAACTTAAATATGTTGGTTTGAGTCAAGCGACCATGTTTGTTTATAGCCTAACTTTAGCATTTTACTTCTAGTGTTTAAGTTATAACGCCAAAATTCAAAACTGTTGTGTTTATTGTTTATTAGAAAATTATCTTGCTTTAAAAAAAATAAAACCCAGAACACAACTTGTGAAAAACATTTGCTTTTTGTCAAGAATTAAGATGATGCTAACACCTGGTCAACCAAAATACGTCATCTCTGCAGCCCTCCATCAGCTGTGAAGGCGAGAAAACACTAACATCCATAAACTGGCTATTTTCTCATTGGCACAGAACAGTAAAGTTTGCTTACTTTTTTGTATGCTAACAATAACAGGACTCTATTGTGACTGATTAATTAGCCGTACAAGACTTATAAGTGTGAGAAAAGGGATTTGGGACAATAAAAATGTGGTCAGAGGGAATGAGGACGTCACTCACTGCTCAAAAAGATGCTTCCCGACTTCAGCATCAACAGCACTTAAAGGGTCGTCCAGGAGGTAGATGTCTGCATCCTGATAAACAGCCCTGATGAAAACACACCACACACACACATGGTGGAGTGTAAGGATGAGTGAAACAAAAATATAACCTGAATATTATGGAAGCTAAAACAAAGTTAACACCAGACCAGTGATGACAGCAAAGTAATACAGAAAGTAATAACCGCTGTGAGAAAAACTCTCAAGTGCAAACATGTTGAGTTAAACCAAATGCAACATCATGTCGAGACTCATTGATGCTGAAACTTGAGGTGTTTCTGAGGAATATGCAAATTAATTTCTATGCACTGTGGTTTCTGTGTTCCCTGCTCTCTAACCGGGCCAGGTTGACCCGAGCCTTCTGCCCCCCGCTGAGCGTCGCCCCCCTGTCTCCGATCAGGGTCAGGTCCCCGTCTGGGAGCAGCTCCAGGTCCTGCACCCAAAGACAGCTCAGTTTTACTCCAAGTACAACGCAAACATGCAGGAATGTACAGAAATATTGCCAGTATTCTACTACTACTATTAGAGCAAATACATTAAAGAGTTTTCCCAGGTGTTGTTGAGGGCTGTTGATGAGTGTAAAAAGTCAAAGTGCAGTAAATCTATCAAGTTTTCAGGAGCTGCTGTTCAGGTTTGCTGCATGCTAGCAGCTTTGGGCTATACAAGCTGCAACTAGCATAACACACATATGAATTTTTTTATTTCTTTTCTTCCCATCATGAGTCTGATGTAACACATGTAGGATCAGTGGAGGTTTTTTCAATAACAGTTGTGAATAAGATTAATGTGTGTGTTCAACTGACAAAAATTACATTCGTTAAAGACAAAAGAAACATTTGCAACTACAGTTTTGTTTTTCTGACCCGACAAAACACAAACACGTCTAGACGTTCCTGGTGCTGTGTTAGCGCTCACCCTGCTTAAAGCACAGGCTGTGATGACTCTCTCGTACTTCTGCAGGTTCAGCTCCTTCCCAAACAGGATGTTACTGCGGATGGTCCCGGGGAAGATCCAGGGCTGCTGGGCGGCGTAAGTGAGCTGACCTCTGATCATCAGCGTCCCCGTGTCACGAGGGAGCTCTTCCAGAATGGCGCTCAACAGGGATGACTGTTGGGAACATTGATGTTTCAGACGTGTTAGAATGTGACGTGAAGGGTGTTAAGTCAACATGTCTGTCTCCTGTTCATGCTTAGAACAACTGTTTATTGAAGTGGCATGTGGACTGTCATAACTAAAAACCGTTCAACCGTTAGCATAAAACCATGCAGCTTCAAACTACAGTACTGACCTTTCCAGCTCCCACTGGGCCAATTACAATGAGAAGTTGATTTGACTTTACAGTGATGGAGACATTTTGCAGAGACGGAGCGTCCAAACTCTGAAAGAAAACAAAAAAATGTTGCCATGAAGGTACAAAACTATTTATTAAACAGTCTTTAAGCACACCTGTGTTGTGTAAAATTATATAACTCTTCATGAAGTGTCATTTTTAGGTGAGAATATTCACCTTGTCCCAGTAGCAGGTCAACTTCTCAATCTCTATGGTGTTGGAGTTCTCCTTTTCCTCCAGAGGTAGACATAAATTTTTATTCTGCACTTCTTCCAACAGGAGGAAATTCTGGGAATGAGGTTAAATGACACACATGCAGTGAACCAGTTCTAGTTCCTATAGACTGAAAACACAGACAGCGTAATATTATGTCACAATGCTCACTAACACCTACTGAAATCCATTGAAGCCATTAAAAAGGTTTGTTGTTGAATGAGTGACTGAATGAATCACTCATCATCAGTCATTACTGTAAATCCTTGGTGGAATACATGCATTTATAATAACATAGTTTTACCTCTTGTCGCCAATTATCAAATAACTACCCTGCAGGTTGCTGCTTGTCTTAAATCAGTGTCTGACACTTTTTTTTTGTACCTGAAGAGCTGAGGCTTAACTACTCACACACACTTAGCTCCTCCCTGACAGCCTGAGGCTTTTAGGGCAAGTTAACATGCAAATGTCAAATAAAACATAAACAGTGCTTTTAATCATGACAGAAAATAAACTTACGGAAATCCTGCTGATGCTGACTACAGACTCCGACAGCTTCTCGACGGCCAGCGGGAAGAACAGGGTCACTGTGATCTTGATGGTCCCGTACATGGAAACTGTGACAAACACGGTGCTGGCAGTGATGCTGTTGCCCAGGAGGACGTAGAGAGTGAAGGTAATAAAGACGATGATCTTGCTGCTGGCAAAGAAGGAGGCCATGTTGAGTCCTCGGAGGAACGAGCTCTTCAGTATCTGACTGATTTCTTTCCTAAGAAGGGGACAACGAATGGAGAAGAGTGAGCTTAAAAACTTAAAAAGTATGAGGAGGTTTTAGACATTATGGCTGTTCAGGGACAAATCGTAACAAATGTTGTTGATTTGCTTTTATTAGTGTGCAGTAAAACGTGTTTATTTGCTGTTTACTAGCAACTTTAGAGGCACACATTGTTAAAAAAAAGCAATAAAAAGAGCAGTGCTGAACAGAACAGGAAAAATATTTCTGTGTTGAGTGAAAGTTAATGTTACTTCTGCAGGTTGGTACTTTTAGCTATGCAACAGTCACATCAGACAGGTACAGGGTGCGGATATTTAATAGCAAACAGAAATTTACAGACTGGCATGTGTTACACCCATCTCTGGACTCCTTTGTTTTGTTCTCCACTACACACCTGTCCAGGTGTAAACAATATCTGTCACCCAACAACTGATCACTTATATTTGTTAATGTAACTTGACTGATCATCTAAACATGCACAGACATGCAGAGGCGTCTTTTTTCTGTTAAATGTTCAGCTGTAAAAATTTTACTTCCCTCTGCCAACATTATGCAAACATTTCAAAAAGGCCTGCAGACAAAACTTGACAATGTCCTCGCTTTGAATTCAAGATAGATATGAGCCCTGTGCCTTCAGATCTTAAAAAAAGAAATAAAAAAGGGCAGTAAGATTCTGTTAAATGAGACATTTTCCAATAGATTTATTTACACTATATTGGTATTTGTGTTGAGGGTTAAAATCACAAGGGCCATCACCTTTGAGCTCCATTCCTGCCTGCAGTCAACAAACTGTATAACTTCATCAGACTGTCGCTCACCGTGAGTGAACTGACTGACTGACCCCTGGACTCATTTCCACCATGATGGCTGCTGTAACCTCATAAGTCTTTTTGTAATTGCTTTTAATCAATATTTAACAGTGCATAACTGAGAAAAAACACTTAGTAAGCTCTGTCCCTTTATTCAGTTATTCATCTGGCAAATTACTATGAAGCAGTATGTTGCACGTTTGTACGTGTTTTTATTTCCTGTATGTTCCCACACAATGTTACATACTGTACATATCTTACATGGTGACGTCTTTTTTTTCTGTAATATTTTTGGAGCACCTGTAATATTGACATATTTCCTCTCAGGGATCAGTAAAATTTCTATATCTGATTCCTCATTCTGTCATGTTAAAAAGTTAATGTGCTGGAGAAAACGTTTTTATAGGTGTGTAATGTTATACTTCACTCCACACCTATAATTTCACGATCCAATCCAACGCTTTTTGCATCAGCGCCAAAAGGCATCAAAACCAGCCGAAGAATCCACCAGATAACCTGCCGCCGGAGCGTGTCAGTCTTTGACTAAAAGCATATACTTCAAGAGAAAATGATTTTCCTGTGTGTAGTGTTTACTTGATGTGTCACTTGGAAAGATCTCTGATGTTTAAGATATCAGGTGATGTATTAACCAGAGGTCAGTCATTGTAACAAGGCTACAATTAACTGAGTAGGCAAAGATGATCTCAGCTGAGACCGAAGCAGTGAGGAAAGCTTCACGTGCTTGAATAAATAATTTATAAACCTGCTGCGATCTCAGCAGCTACACTAATCTGAAGCATCTGAGCGCCTGTGTGGCTTATCTTTGTCCTCTGTTGTTGTTAACAGAGATGCATCATCAACCTTCAACCTGCTGCCTTGCCCTCTACAGTGGACAAAGTTTGAGCTGGTTAAACATGCTCATTCCTGCTGAGCTGGGATTTAATGGAGGAAAGACAAACTACAAACGGTAAAACAGGAGGGGGACTTATTAGTTACAATTAAAGACTATCATTCTTTTACAGTCAGCACATTAGATCAACATTAATATTATAATCTAAGATTAGTCAGATGCTGTTTCTGCCAAAAAGTCTTTCAACACAGGAAACATATTAAGGAACAAGAGGGAACACTTGAGACAAAATGGAAGTACAATAAATTTTAAAACGACAGCCAGCGTCTGAGAAATGTGATGAGAAAATATTCAGTGCACCTTCTGTCTTTGAAACCAGCGTGTTATCTGCATCATGTAGCATCTCGCTTGCATCCGCAAAAAAAACACCAACAGGGTTTTGTTTATTCTTTACAAATATTATATTATTCTGACCTTCTGACTTCAGTGAGCAGAGCTGTGAACGGTTTCTCCCACGCGTACATCTTGATGATCCTGATGCCAGAAACAACTTCATTCATGATGCGGATTTTATTGTCAGTGATAACTGCTGTTTTGCTCCTGCGAAAAAAAAACCAAACAATTTTAATGATCAATTTTTTTTACAGGGGAAAAAAAAAAATCACATTTACAGTACTGGTCGAACACTTAGAGAGGAATGTTATAAACACTGTAAATTCACAAATATATATACCCATAATCAGAAGACAACATTTATCTTTTTCCGTACCTAAAAATGCCAAAGAGCTTCCCAAACCAGGTCTGCAGTGGCAACATGAGGGTGATGGCTGCCACACCCGCCAGACACGACGGGCCGATCTCGAACCAAAGGAAACTGATGATTGCGGTTGCTTGAAGAGGTCCAACCCACAGGTAGTGCAGATTGAGTGTAATCTATGGAGACAATAGTTACTCAAAGTCAAAACAATTTTGTATTTAATTTCTTACATCAGAAAAACATTCTTACAAAACAACGACTTAAGCCTTTAATACAGAGCAGCACATACACCAAAGGTTAATGTTAGCACAGTATTTGTTAAAAATGATAGTAAAATGTCTGTCAAAATTCAGAGTTTGTGATTATCTAACTAAAAAATAAGTGTGTTCAAAGTTTTTAGATTATGTGGTGTTTCACCTCATCGAAACGATTGACATCATTTGAAATGAGGTTCACGATTTGTCCGGTGGTTGTTCGGCCCATCGATTCGCTGCTGAGACGCAGAGCCTGATGGGACAAATTCAGTGAGTCAGAGTTCGCGGCTTCTCGTTTAGATCTGACACCGTTGTTGAATCTTCACTGACCTTCCTGTAGATCATGTGACAAACAGCCACTCTTATCTTCATGCCTGTTCTTTGAACGAGGTAGTAGTAAACATGCTGGAGGATTGTGAGTCCAAAGGCAGAGAGAGACATTGCAGCAGCGTAACAGCAGACAATGAGAAGACTTCTCTTGTCCTCTTGGTCATAAGTCTCAAAGAACTGGATTATTTTCCACAAAAGAAGCGGCTGGATCACCTTAATCACCTCCTTCGTGACAAAAAAGTGACAAAAAACACAAGTTTTTTTTTGAGAAGGAGTAGAAAAACATTTCAACCGAACTCTGACTTCCATTTGTCAAAATATCCGATCCAACATCTTAAAGATCATCACTAAAGTAAACAGATGAATCTTATAAGATGTAAAGGAGGTTTTAAAAAGCCAGAACGTACCACTGAAAACACAAACAACCCAGCCACAGCGTAGGACTTCCAGTAGCACTTAGCGAGAACTCGGATGAGTTTTGGCTTTTTAAGTTCCTTGGCTGCATTTTTAACTTCATTGCCCCAAAATCTGCAACAAAGAACATGCAACAGCTTACTGACGCTGCACTGGAACGTAGTAATTTATTAAAGTTATTCTCCAGTTTTGAAAACAAACAAACAAATACACTGTTTGTTACATTTGGCTCTTGTGTCATCAGTTGCCCTAAACACAGCATATTAAATATGAATAGTCACAATAAACAGTGATGTTACCTGTTGCTTTGCGGAGCATTATTTTGAAACTGGTTTGACATAATTTTTTATTGCCATTTTTGTTTTTTTATTGCAGTTGGAAGTGATCACTTGGATGAGAATGTGGACTTGAGCCGAATGCACTGCTATTAAATTTTCTTGTTCAGATTTCCTCTCCTCAGTTAAAAATAATGTTAATGATAGTCTACATGACAGTTGCACCAAAGCAGCTGTCGTGGCATGATTTATCTAAAGTTATGATCAGCTCAGACTCTGAATAGCTCATTTAATGTGACTACAGCCAGGAAAACCGGTACAGCAGCAGGTATGTTTGTTCTTGCAAGCAACAGAAGAAAAATACCCCCTGCATCTATTTTTTTAAAAACTTTTAATCACTCATGTCAGGGCTGTTCAGTCACTGAAGACGGAGACTTGAGAGAAAAGCACTTTTCTGTCAATGCGTGACAGCCTTCAGACTGCTGGTTTAACTCACAGGTGTTGAAGCACAAAGCAAAAGTGTTCGTTTTTTAACACAAATGAGAGGCTGCCTTGACATATATCAGCGAGGACGGTACATTGTGACACAAATATTCAGCTGCAGGGTGTCTGATAAGAGATGATGAATCATAGCTCCTCAGGTCACGGAGGTCCAACTGCAGGATGTGCAGGGAGACTTTGAGACAGACTGAATTTTTACTCTTTACTTGAAAGTTTTATTCAGCTTTCAGGCGTGTTTGTGGGTATGAACACAGTGTAATAAGGCAGCTCTTGTTTATACGTTATTTATTGACAGAATCAGCACACCACATGCCTTCACAAACATGTTTCTCATGGTCTCATATAAAGAAACGTGGTACCTGTTTAGTTCCTCGCCCAGTATTTCAGAGCGATCCTCGGGGAGAATGTTGTACAAGTCACTTTCTTCCAGCCTCTGTTTTTTGCCGAGGCGAAGCAGCGGTGTTAACCAGCTGAAACAGACAGACATAACTGCAGTCAGACAGCTGGAAAGATTCTTACCAGGCAGAAATGCGGTTGCATACAACAAATGAACCATTTCTCCATAAAAACACACCACAGCATACAGGCTCTTACATGATTTTAGGTTAAGCTTAGAAAGTATGCAATCAATAGGTGCAGTGATGACATATCCGGACAGCATGAGACCACCATCGTACCCTACTATTTAATATGCAGTAGCAGGGAATGAGAGCCTGAATAACATGTTTATGGTTAACATGAGACTTATGCAAGCAGTTGTCTGTGAAACTCTGTGTCCTGCATTTAAATTAAATGCAAATCTGTTCCAGATTTTCCCATAAATGTATCTCCGAAAGTTAAACTGTTGTGAATTTTTGGCGCTTGGTGAAGTCACTCTTTTGCCCTCTTTTTGTGAGGTTGAGTTGGGTCAGGGTTTGAGCGAGTGTCAGAGCTTTATCGTTATTATCTCAGCCTCTTATACATTTGGATATAAATCAGGATATCTGGAACAGCAACAGTTCAAATCTGTGCCAAGATTTAATGGTGCTGTCTCATATGTTCATCAATAAAAGTATCCTTGTAAGGCAGTGATGAGAGGTAATATTATTAAATGTATATTACCTGAATACATATTGCATAAGACTTGCACATCTACATCTGCAGCTCTGATGAGGCTGGTTGGACTGAAACTTGAGCCTTCATTTATTTGCCTATTGTAATAACTAAGGAATGTTTTAATGACCCGGTCCCTAAGTTACACCTTATTTTGTCCTCTTTGAGCTTGTGCATGAGAATGAGGGTGTACGTACACAGGCATGCAGCTAATGTGTTGCCGCGTAAATACTATCCACTGATCAACAGTGAACCATGGCAACTGAGCGATCAGGCAGCTTGAGGTAGAAGAAGACTGCTAACAAGCAAGCGAGCACAAATGTCAACACTGCAAACTTCATTATGATAAAAAATCTGATTAGCTTTTGATTTTTTTTTATAAGGTGAGAAAAGTGCTTAATGCTTTTCTCTAAAACTCTTAAGGGTTACTTTAATGTCTAAAACAGCTGGTGCAACCTTGGATGATTGTGATTTGCAGTCTTTCATAAAGGCATTGTGGATGTCCTTGTTTAATCTTTGATCTTCTTTTAAGATCACAGTAAGGAACAAAGTTCGATGAATAAACGTCTAACATTAAAGGTATTGCAGCATCTGTGCTGTGGGTTCTCCTGACTTGACCCTGTCATACAGCTAATGATTACATCAAATCTTTACCTCATCCCTTGCACAACTGTCTCTGTGTTATAAGTGAGAGCCAAATCCAACTTATTGTGGTCTTGCCTGCTGCCTTAAAGGAGGGGGGGTTGCTGGTATGTGGTAGTAGGGGGGCAGGGAACAAGGTCTGCTAGAGGTAATGAAACGTGTTAATCTATTCATCTGCTGTATGGAACAACTTCAAAATGTAGCATCACAGTCACCCGCCAACACTCACACTTGTTGCTAATTTAATCTTGAGTTATTATGATAATTAATTCATTTGGAGTTATCCACCACATCTGTCAATAAACATTTACAAAGCAATAAACTTTATATCAGACTGAAACCACTTGTATAAACTATGATAATTTAATCATCTACTAGAGTAAAACAGTTGAATGTCAGGACTGCAGAACCAAAAATTCATCTTAAAGTTTGTCCACTTTCTACAGGAGAACATACTGTACTCTCTGCAAATATCCTTGGCATTTTCACAAGTTCTGCAGTAGCCTTGGTATTACTCAATGTAAATCCAAGTCGAAAAATATGTAAACAAACGAGCTTGATAATATAATCTGTTACAATGGATCAAGACAGCTGATAATTACACGTTTACTATTTGGATCATTTCATACCAGCGCTTTATTACCTCGCTGCTTGATCAAATTACACCGACATTAAAAAAATTTAACCACACCATACTGAGAATATAATAATGTGACGTTGACACACTTACCACACAAAGACCTTTGACAGTAGCCCGGCACTCGCCAGTGGATTTTGTTGCGTATCTTCCTCCTTTTTCCCTGCCATGGTCAACCTGCATGGAGTCCGGCTGGTTGCGCCTCTGCCTCGGCTGGGGCACCGCTGTCAACAGGCGGTACAGTTAAACACAGGCAGAGCTAATTTACTAGAGTTCCCTGAGTTGGTGAACAGCATTTTGGGCCGAGACGCGGCCAGTTATACCGTTGCGTCTCGGGATAGAATGGTGCTGCATTCAGGTGCTTCCACTCGCGTGGGACACACCAGTGAACTTGAACGATGAAAAATGTAGGTAGAACTGAGTTTTTTTCATAATATGAGATGATGCTTTGGAGGGTGAAGACAACACATGCCTTCAAATTGAACAACTGCTGGTTAGTTAGTTGATTGATATCTATACTTAGTTTTATTTTTTTGACAGGTTACACTATTCTCCTGATCCTTCAGTAACCTGGTTCTGAATACCTTAAAACATTTTTTTAATCATATTGTCAACTTTTGAAGACTATATTTTAAGCATTGCTTAAACTTGTCC
Source organism: Acanthurus tennentii (assembly GCA_029783805.1). Classification (NCBI taxonomy): domain Eukaryota; kingdom Metazoa; phylum Chordata; class Actinopteri; order Acanthuriformes; family Acanthuridae; genus Acanthurus; species Acanthurus tennentii. The sequence continues at coordinate 3,378,101 of JAPZDZ010000017.1, read as the reverse complement.
CGTTTTTGAGACTCTCTTTCAAGTAGACAAACTATTTATATAAATGATTCTTTGATTACTATTGTTGTTTCTGAATATTAATACTGGAAGTAATAACAGTATTACTACATTTGTCGGTCTTAATAATTAGCGCATGTAAGCTACAATTAATTATACCTATTTACCCAATGTTCTTTTGCCCTCCTAATTCAATGTAAACTTCCATCTCGACTGATGTAAATAAAATTTGTCTATTTTATTTGATTTCCAAAAGCAACCAGTGTTACAAGCTCCATGCTCGATAAAAGCCCTGCGTACGAGCTGCACATGAATGCGGCATTACCACACATGGTTTTCCACGCCTATTGTCTTCATCATAGTGTGCGACAATCCGGGTTCACGCGTGAAGGCACGTGGGCTACTGGGCTTGTGATGGCTCCACGGTTCGGGTCAAAACAAGCAGCTGTGGCGACAATTCACGACCATTCACAAAAACCGATAACGCGGGTAAAGGAAGTTGTTCAAGGTGCTGTTTCCTGTTTTAACTCTTGTTTATTTGACAATTGAGCTCATAGGAGATTTTTGAATAGCTGTGTATGTATATTAGGTTTATTTTAACGCCAAAATAGCCAATAAACCTGCATTTTTAAATACATCTGACTATTTAATGCTGCTTTAAAACACTTGGTTCATTCATTAAGTTTTTTAATCCATTTATTCTGT
>JAPZDZ010000017.1:3313967-3324223 GCA_029783805.1 Acanthurus tennentii | reverse complement strand
ACATGCGCAAAATGACGTCGGTTATCGTAGTAAATTTCGGTAACGGTAAATTTTCGGTTTATCGCCCAGGCCTAATACATGTACAATTTTATCTCAAATTTTTTTGCTGAAAAAGCTGCCCACTGTTGCTTGAGACATTCCTAATAAGAGCTGTACGAACAAAAGACATTAGAGCTGTAAGATCTGAAACCAAAACAATAAGCCAAAAAAAGGACCAAAACTCTAAAGAGATACTGCAGGGTCGCCAAGTTTTTTGTGAATTAATCACTCTCATACCACCTTCCACGTTATACATTCTGATTTGCTAGACTGTTCATAAATATGATATTATATTACAAGCATTAAGTAAAGCAGCTAAAATCCCGGTAATTCAAAGCCAGACAATAAAAACAAAACAAAGATCAGACAATCAAAGTCTGACTCAGCTCAATAAGATCTAGTTCTCATGATAGCCTTACACTGAACTTTAAATGACCAACACAAAACTCATGAGAGCCTGCAACATCACTCTCTCACACAATAACTATTCATAACCATAATGAACAGGATATCCTGCCTGTAGCAGTAATGCAGGAGTCAGTATGATTGACAGCACTGAAACTGTTACAGTCAGAGTGGCATTGAAGCCAAGTGTTTTGGTTTAAGGGTGTTAACCAGTCTGCTTTCCGCCTCTATTCTCGTACTTCCTTTTAAATGTGGACACAATTTCCTCCAAAAAAAAAAAAAAAAAAATCACCTCAGCACCTAATGTTTTCACTCTACACACAAAGGAAGCTTATTTTCAAAAGCCTGCAGCAACTTCTTTCGCTGACAGAGTGACTGACATATTCTTATCTAATAAATCCAGGAGATTAGGAAGTTGATGTAAGACTTTAAATCTATTACAGCTATCATTAGTCCTTTAAATATTATTACGGCTATCACTGTTACTGTAGCGATGGTTATTCTCGCGGGAGAGATCATCAGTCAAAGGCTGTCACTGATTATGATTATTAATTGGGGAGGAGGGCTGTAGGAGAGGGAGACTGGGAGGAGAAGCAGGGCTCGTAAAGCAGTGATCCTACTTCAAAGTCATCAGCAGAATAATAAGCAGCTCTGGGAAAAAGTAAGGGAAAGGTTAACAGCTACAGTAAGTGAAGAGCAGACGGCAGCACGCAGTTGTGTTACAACGACAAGTTCCCTGTGCAACATTTAAAAAAAACCCTAGATTTTCAAAATGGAAGCTCAATTTAGAGGCAAACAGATGTTTGGTGGGTTTATCCTATTTCTATGGATTACTAAGCTAATAAAGTTTAAGCTTTTCAAAATCCAAAAGCACTCAACCAAAAATTTAAATAGAACAGTTTGAAATATGTTTTTTATCTGCTTGAGCAGGAACTGCAAGTTTTATCATGTCCAGCGAACAATTTTAGTAGCAGCAGTGGTAACAGAGGGGTAACACTTACTAGAGGAGCAAACAGCCAATCAGCAAAATATTTTGTGTCTTGAAAATTGCTTTGTCTTTTATTTAGGCAGTATCTTGAGATTAATATCGCTTCACAAGACAGATCTGAGAACTAGACACGTTCACAAGAATACTATCAGCAAAAAGGAAAGCTTTAGCTACATATTAAACAAGAAGTAAACAAAACTGATTACGAGCATTATTAAAAAACACAGAAAAACCAAAGCTTAGAAAATCTCAACACATACAACCCATTTTTTTGTGTTTTCCCACCCAAATCTTGTCCAAAGGACCAACTCAGACAGCTCCGTTTTGTTCTAGCATCTTATCTAATTTTAGTCCTCATCCTGAGATTCTCGTCTCTTGTAACAATTAAAGTTAAAACAGACTGAAAATATGAACAAGATATCAGAGTTCTTAGTGCATGAACTCGTGCTAAACTGCTGATCATTTTCATGCCTTTGGTTTGGTCAAATGTCACCCTGCTCAATGGACCTAAAATCAAAGCAGCCAGTGTTTATGTACATACAAATATTTTTAATGTCAAAGACAAACTAAAGCCATTTAATATTACTGACATCCACCTAGACTTTAAGTGCAAAACACTCTAGAAAATTTAAGAAATCAGCAAATGACAGTGAAGTAAAGTATATAGAGGAAAATTTTAAAAAAACTCCTGGGAAAATTTCAATCCCACTAATCATTCATCAGATTTTCTTTCCTTGCTGTGGGCATGTGGGTAATGGAGGCATGTCTTAGTATTTGTTTGTTAAACAAAGGCAGAGCAGTAGTCCACCAAGTCCTAAGAGAAAGGGGAAACAAAAGTATTAAAAAGGACATTTGTGTTATTCATTTGCAGGATCTAGAATAACCCAAGCCATCAAAAGAAAAATACAATTAGCTTTTTTTCTGAAATTTCACCTCTCTTTATTGAATTACTGATGCCCTCTCCTCATCAGGCCTCTTCTCTTAAACTTTACATAAAACAGAGGCGAAAAATACCCAGACAACACTGGTTATAACTCAGACCAAGGCAATAATGTGTTTAGACGAGTCACAAGTACTTCATTTTAAAAAAAAGATTGGCTGGTTTAGCGCACACGATGTGTGAATGTGTGTCTGAACACACAGTGTGAGTTGTGTGTATACCAGCAAAGCATGATTCATTATGAGAGTTGAGAACAGAAAGGTATAAAAAACACCTGGTTGTTAACGTGCTGTCGAGACTACAAATGTGTCAGAAGAAGGCGCAGAGATGATGCCAGAGAACTGTAAACATCAAACATTTGAAATGTGCTATTGTGGATGAACACAGACAGGAAATACAGAGGCAAGCAGACCTGTGGGCAGTCAGGCAGCGGTTTGAACAGAACGGCCTCTGTCTACCAGCCCCTCCCCTCCCCCAGTCTGTTTTCTCATTCCCCTCTTCAGCTTCTAGGGTGATTGCACTGTGCAGAAACCTTGCTCCCGACACACACACACACGCACAGAGAAACACACACCTTCCCACATCCTCTTCCTGCCTCATTAGCATGCAGCCGGCTCGTTGGTATTCCAGCAGCGTGCTGTGGTATGATTTGATTAATGGAATTTGACTTCCAGCGTGGATCCCTGAAACGGGTATAGCTTTTTGGAACAGCGAGGATGGAGGGGTGGGAGGAGGGGTCCTGTGAGGGCAGATATGCCTGGCAAGCTGAGGCACAGTCCTGCCAATTAGGCTGTGGAAGGCCCGTTTCCCTCAAACACCTGAGGATGAGTGTGGCTGTGATCACATTCTCCACCTCACACAGAGGGAGAGCGATGGCAGGGCAGCTACTGAAGAAGTGGAGCCAACTAGCATGGCACGTCAAACTGTCTGTGGACCAATTTGTTCTCTCTTTGGCTGGCGGGGCAACTCAGACACACCTGTGTGACAGAGCTCTGTGTCAATCCAGCCATCTGAGCTGAAGCAGCCATGGACAGCTCGGTCTCAGCCAAATGGGTAGAGTCATGAGGCCAAATTAAAACTGACCAACCACACACAGCTTGTCTCAAACCAGTAAACGTAATATAGGAGGAGGAGGAAGCAGGCAAAAGCAAGCAACCAAACAGTCAAGTGTGTGTAAAGGGTGTTAAAAAGGAGGCTTTTTCCAGCAAGAAAGAAATATTTACATTAACAGTGCAATATGTAACTTTTTTATTAACACTTATGGTTAGTCAACGTGCTCTTATTAACATTACAAATACAAACATATGGATTTTAAGTGTAACTAGAAGTCATGTTAGCTCATGCAAACTGCTACTCCTGCTAGGTCCTGCTAAAAAAGGTTGCAAAGGGCTTCTTTAAAATGACTGACTACCAAAAAGAGTCGCCACTGCAGGAGTGGATGGAGTCTGTGGATGAGATGAGCAGCCTCTCAGGATATGCTTCACACAGATAACACTTTTTCCACGGCAAAGGTTGTGTAATACATGAAAAGAGGCTGTCTGTACGCATGCTGTCTGCACATAGTAAATCAAGCCTAAATCATAGCTGTTTCGAAACCACCATGCTACAGGTCGGAGTGAAAGGTTGGCCTGGTATCATTTAAATGAGGATAATGGGGCACATTTTCAGATTCAGGCATCTCCATGGAAGACACTGATGTGTTACACTTGGATGTTCACATTAGAAGTGACATAAATAGTTGACGAGTGAAAAAAAAAAAAAAAAGAGCTGGCAAACACCGGCTCCTTTCTCACCTCCACACGGCTGGCCAACTGCGACAAGTGAGTGTGAAAGTCAGACTGTCGGATTCAGACAGATACAGAAATTGTCAAACACGGCCCCCACCGTTTGGAGGTTTCACAGCTTTTCAATCATCCAACAAGCTTTTCTGATGAAGCATACTGACGTTTTAACACATTCCCACTGCCAATGTGTCCCACTAGGCCAGAGAGGTCAGAATGGAGAGTCCTTCAGCTACCAAGGCTGGCATATTTTAAGCTTATTGGTATTATAATACTACAGCCTTAAGATTTTTCTACCAGTATCTGAATGACAGCACTGTGAGGCGACAGGCTCTATATAAAGAGAATGCACAGGTTCAAGGTTCAGATTTTCAATAGCCAACTTTTCTGGATTGGAAGCACAGCTGAAAGATACCGCTCATCTTTACATCTTCACTTTTTTTATTACAATAAATTATCCAGACAAATAAAGCTATCAATAAAAACTTCAACCTCCAAATCTATATAGGAAGCATATAAAAATGTCAACGTTGAGAAGAATAGTCCAGAAACCTCCAAATGGTTTTATAACTGAATAAATTAGTTTAAATTACTCACTCAGTCCCAAGTGAATGCTGCATGCAGCCCTATAATTGGAGTTATAACAATCAAAGGAACCAATTTTCCACATGAGCAGCTGTTAATATGAGATTTGCAATTTTATAATCATTTAAAAACTCAAAATTGACAGTGAGGGAGCCAAGCTTTGTGAAACTTTTGAGAAAAACTTAGTGGCTCAAAACCAAACGTCTATGTTCCTAAATGCAGTTAGAGTGGCCAAAAAATTTGGTTCTATTGGTACGAGGCTGGTAAATAATTACGTCAGAAAGACAAAATATTGACAGGGTCAGGTGGAAAAAAGTAAAAATCTTCTTTACCAGTTTGATTATAAATCCAAATTCTTCTGATTCACCTTGTAAGAACCATTTAAAACATTAAAAACCTAACCTGAGAATCGATGGTTATGTATTAAACATGAATAAAAGAAGAAAACAGACAAATATATAAAGGCAGCAGCTTGACACTTTGGAAAAGCCGTGCGGTTATGGAATATTATGATCAAGGAATGAAAATTACATTGACGCCCATCCCTCGCGATTAATTGTACAGCACCGGATTCTGGAAAATGCAAAGATGCATTGGCATCGGTGTAATAACCACAATGAAGATTGCCCTCCTGGGTGTTAGTGTTTAACTCTAGTTCATTTGAACATGGTTAGAGGGGAATGAAAAGCTTGCAAATAAAGAAACTGGTGTCATCAGCTTGCTTTATCCTAGCTTTTGGCAGGAAGTGATGTCCATGGACGGAGCTCCTGCTCTGCCATCACCGCAGAGACAGGGGAATTTTTGGGGGAGATATCTTGGACAACAGTGGACGATCATTTGACAAAGGAGGGGGGCAAAAAGCCAGATATGAGAGGAAACAACTCCAAAACCCTGCACCGTCTGTCAATGAAAAACCTTTGCCAATCCCATTCCATTCTTCTATTATACTCTGACAAATTGTGTTAAATATGCATAGATACAAACACTGTGTAAGATTATTTGTATGGGTGCAATCACACACTCGCAAACACACTCCCACATGCCTGCATCTGTTCCCAGCATCAGTGTAATTAGACAACACTGATCCAGAACTGCCTCATGCGTGGTGCCCCTTGGCGTAAAAAGATTACCTTCAGACGACAACGGCCAAGGCTTTCAAAGGCAACAATTTCCTTTTTTTTCCTTTCTGGACTATCAAATTAGAGGCCAGCCGGTGGCTTTGGCACAGTCATGGTAGGAGCAGAGAAGCAGAGGAGTGGAAAAGGTACTTGGCGTGGATGTCCATATGTTCCTTTCCAATTTGCTGTCACTCACTTGAAAGGCTTCAGAGCTCCCACCACCACCAACCACTTCCAAACCTCTTCCCCCTATCTTTGATTCTACAAAGTGAGACCACTTTTGCTCTGGGTAACTTTGAGCTACAAGGGCACATTCCTTCCCAGGGGGAATGCGAACGATTAGGGAACAAGTGATACGCCTGCGCCTAACCGTTCTCAGAGAGTAGCCAGGAATCCATTAAAGGGGAGGAGGGTGAAGGCACTGTAGAGAAGGGTCAAGAACGAACAAGAAAGGGGGCAGCTGCTGCATTTATATCACGACGAACACACTAGAGCAAAGAGAAAATGGGTAAGATGAGATGAAAGAGAGGACAAAGATAAAAGCGAGAAGGGTGATGTGTGAAGGGGAATGAGACCATGACAGAATGATGCAGCCGATGATGAGAGACACACAGTCCCTTAAATGGCAACAGGTGGCAGCCAGAGTGGGAGCAGCAACGTAGGACCAGGAGAGATATATGGTGAACAAGCAGAAAGGGGGCCTGCCGGTGACAGGGGAGGAGCTGTTGTGGAACAAGAGCCTCCTCCTCTCATCTCCTCTCAGGCTCTCAACATATCCGCTGAGCCATCAGTCAGTCAAGTCTCTTCAGCACCTGTCTCCCACTGCCTTCCTGAGGCCTGTCAACCACAGCCATTTCACTGCTGACAGACTAATGCGCCAACGCAAGCTGCAGGCTCCACACATGCCTGGCCAGGGAGGAAGGTGGAGATACACGATAGGTGGGGTTATGGAGACAGACGGAAGGACAGACATTGGACATGTGTGGGGAAAAAATGTTGACAAAGTAGAAATACAGTGTAGTTGCCAAGTAGAAAGAGCTATTTCAGGATGCTTTCATTTTTCCCATAGACAACATCATGTGATTGACAGTTGGAGCTCTTTAACAGCTTGGATGGACATGAAACTCTTGGCTCACTCAACACAGAAGAACAACTTCTCAGTTACAGGAAACATGATTATTTGAGGAAGAGTCAAGGTTACAAGCCTTGGTTCATTAAAACTACGTCAATCCACTCACAAAAAACAACAACGTTCACAGAGTTAACATGACAAGAGAAAACTGATTTTTCAACTTGTAGCTTCAGTCGATTCACTTTTGGATTCCAGTTCAACTTCAGACAATTTTCATTACTTGTTGTATGAGCCAAATGCTAAAATAACAGAGAGAGTGACTTAACAGATAAAGCTAACGTAGCCAAAGCCGGTGATAAGAATATTAGCCTATGGGATCAATTCATCATAAAGGTGAGTTCTTTATTTAGGTGTTCAGAAACAGGAAAACTAGAATAGTGAGAAATACTGAAAAATATCCATCACAGTTCTCCAGAAACAAAATGGATGTTTTCAACCTGCTTGTTTGGTTCAATCTCCAGTCCAAATCCCAAAAATATTAACTCCATGGGTACATGGTTGTTGTCACATTTGTTGTCACTTACTTATAAATTACTTCAATAATTAAAATTTTTTTTGAGAGGCAGATGGCAGAAAGATGGACTTACTTTTACACTATTTAATACACTCCTACACTTAAAAAGCAGTCACAGAAGACAGCAGAACTACTGAAAAGGCAGGATGTAGTCTTACCCATGCCTGTGGGATCCCCGAGAGCGTCCAGAGTAGTAGGAATAGCCCGAGTAGGTGGACTCTGTGTCCATGGTGATACAGTCCTGTGCAGGTGGCTGGGCCTCAGGTGAGCAACACAGAGGCTGCTCGGCTGGACGGCTGGCAGAAGCTTTTTGAGCTGGAGGCGATGAACTGGCTCACTCAAGAGGCTGACAGAGGTGGCAAACTGTCGGCAGTCAGGATTGAAAGCGACCCTGTGGGCGCCCGATGAGGAAACATCAACCTGAGGAAAAGGCAGACAAGAGTTTATGGTCAAAATGTGATATGTTTAAAGTTTCAGTACAAAACTGGGAGTCAAATGCAAAGGCAAAATCATGACTCCTTAAATGGAAATAAAAACAAAAGCTTCACTTGTAATAAATGAGAAATTCAGCAATGAGGCACAGTCAAAAACCAGGCAAGAAAGCATGAGAAGAAAATTGCCAGAGAGCATGAACATGCCAAGACAATGAGACTCTGGCAGACTGAGCTATGCTACCCAAAAGAGAGGTGTGTGTGAAACAAGACTAAGGTGAAACACATGAGGAAATCCAAAAAGAAAACAGGATCTGATTATTTTAGGAAAAAGTCATGGTTACAAGCCATGGTTCATTAAAACTATGTCAATCCATGCACAAAAACCTACAATGTCTCACAAAGTTAACATGACATTACAAAACTTTAAGAACAAAAGCTTCACTTGTGAGCGCAGAGGTCACAAATGAGAAATTGGGCAATGAAGGCAACAAACTCCTTCAGAGAAAACACACAAAAACCAAAGTCCATTATTTCAAAGTCAAAAGAGTCAAAAATAAACAAGCAATAAGGCATCAGAAGAAGATGCTAGAGAGCATGGACATGCTTAAGAGACAATGAGACCCTGCCATGCTGAGCTATGCTAGTCACATGACACAGGTGAGTCAAACGAGGCACAGGTGAACACATGAGGCAATCAAAAAGGCGGGAAAACAGGATCTTTGTGTTTGAGGAAAAAGTCATGGTTGCAAGCCTTGGTTCATTAAAACCATGTCAATTTATTCACACACCAAAACCTACAATGTCTCAGAACGTTAAAACAACATGACAAAACTGTGAGAGCAAAAACTTCACCAGTAAGTGCTTAGATCATATATGAAAAATTAAGCAAAGGCAGCAGCATTCAGAGAAAACACACAAAAACCAAAGTCCATTATTCCAAAGTCAAAAGAGTCAAAAACAGGCAAGAAAACATGAGAAGAAAATTGTCAGAGCATGAAATGCTAAGACAATGAGACCCTGCCATGTTGAGCTATGCTACTCACATGACACAGGTGAGTCAAACGAGGCACAGGTGAAACACATGAGGCAATCAAAAAAGGCGGGAAAACAGGATCTTTGTGTTTGAGGAAAAAGTCATAGTTACAAGCCTTGGTTCATTAAAACAACATCAATCCACTCACACAAAAAACAACAATGTCTCACAAAGTTAACATGACAAAAGAAAACTGATTTTCAACCAAGGTGAGTCCTTTCTGTGTAAAGTTTCAGTACAAAAATGGGGCTCAATTGCAAAGAGAAACTCATTACTTCCTAAACAGTAAAAGAAAAAAGGAACAAAAATTTCACTTGTAAGCACAAAGATCTTAAAAGAGGAATTCGGCAATGAAGGCAGGGAACCCATTAAGAAAAAACACATAAAAACCAAAGTCCATTATTTCAAAGTCAAAAGAGCCAAAAACCAGGCAAGAAAACATGAGAAGAAAATTGTCAGAACATGAACATGCTAAGACAATGAGACCCTGCCATGCTGAGCTATACTAGTCACATGACACAGGTGAGTCAAACGAGGCACAGGTGAAACACATGAGGCAATCAAAAAAGGCGGGAAAACAGGATCTTTGTGTTTGAGGAAAAAGTCATAGTTACAAGCCTTGGTTCATTAAAACCATGTCAATTTATTCACACACACAACAACAATGTCTCAGAATGTTAACATAACATTACAAACTGTGGGAACAAAAACTTCACTGGTAAGTGCTCAGATCATAAATGAAAAATTAAGCAAAGGCAGCAGCATTCAGAGAAAACACACAAAAACCAAAGTCCATTATTCCAAAATCAAAAGAGTCAAAAACAGGCAAGAAAGCATGAGAAGAAAATTGTCAGAGCATGAAAATGCTAAGACAATGAGACTCTGGCAGACTGAGCTATGCTACTCACATGAAACAGGTGAGTCAAATGAGTAACAGGTGAGTCAAATGAGTAACAGGTGAGTCAAACGAGGCTCAGGTGAAACACGTGAGGCAATTAAAAAAGGCTAGAACCCACGATATCTGATTATTTGAAAAAAAGTCAAAGCAACAAGCCTTGATTCATTAAAACTATGTCAATCCATGCACAAATACCTACAATGTCTCACACAGTTAGCATGACATTACAAAACTTAAAGAACAAAAGCTTCACTTGTGAGCACAAAGGCCATAAACAAGAAGTTTACCAATGAAGGCAGTAAAACCCTTTCAGAGAAAACATACAAAAACTTAAGGCCATTATTTCAGAGTGAAAAGAGTCAAAACCAGTAAAGAAAGCCTGAGGAGAA
>JAPZDZ010000017.1:3262455-3285331 GCA_029783805.1 Acanthurus tennentii | reverse complement strand
TGTTGTGACATTAGCTCGTCCAGCGATAATGTTGAGTGATGGGTTTGATGAAATAAAAGATGACGCCAAATATGTGTGTGATTGTGCGTGTGTGTGTGTGGTTTTTTTTCTTTTAAAGGGATTATTCCGCTGTTTTTAATATGCAAGTCCACTGGTTTTCACAACATCCGCAGTGGAAAAAGAGACTCCTCCTCAGAGGCCTCATCGTGGCACCACTGAGTTGTTGTCATCTTTCGAGATCCATTTTCAGATGTAACAAAGAAGCTGAATAAAACAGTCTTTAAACATGAACTCCTGGGAAATCTTAAAACCACATCAAGCTAAGTATGGCACCTTGCCAGAGATGTCACGAATTTGCTTTTTGTTTACAAGTTAGTAAACAAAAGTGCACACACACAGAGTCGTGTTTAAGTGCCCCACCTCTCTCTGCAGCGCTGGTAACCCGGAGGTGCAAAGAGTTGTCCCTCCAGGTCCCTGTGGGGCCACTGTGAATTGGGGGGCCATCTGTTTTCTGGTAATAAGCTTTCTCTTCATTCATCCTTTCTCTCTCTTTACCTCTTCTGCACATCTACTTCCTCTCTGTGCTACGTGTTTGATTCTACTTTTGTTTAAAGAGGCTTTCTGTCTGTCGTCTCCTCGGCGTAGACGCACACACAAAGACATAAAAAGACGCAGACGGACAGAAATGTGATACGAGACACTGCATTGCTCCTGGATACAAACACTGGCTCTAACTCTGTGAGTTTAAGGGAACAGAGACATGGTGAAATATCACAGTGTGAACCCTGAACCCTGACCAGCTATCCATGGCTGTTGACATAAAACGAACATGACACATCCCTCTCTCACAAACCCATACAGCCCCTCCAGCTGCAGGGCATAAAGTCTGTTTAAGATTTTATTTTATGTTTTTTATTGGAATAATAGTGTGGCTTTGGAAGCTCAACACACTGCAACTTAAGAAACCATATGCAAATAGACAAAAACACAAGCAAATGAAGACCCACAATACAAAAAAGCTGCAAAGGCGAGAAATAAAAAACAGAAATGAACAACAAAAACACAAAATATAAACTGCAAGATTCTCTAAAAAAAGAGAGAAGACAGTGTTTTTCATTCACTTCGTCCACGGTCGTCGTGTTTATAAAATTACAAATAAACTGACGATAAATAAATGATCAATGTATCAGCAATTCTATTATTTGTCTGCAAAATGCTTTTCAAAACACAAGACAGTAATAATTTGAATTTTACTCAACTGAATTCATCATCTTGCCACTGTCTGCAACAAAACTGACAGACTAACAGGCTCAGAAAGCCAACACCACTCCCATCATCCTCCTCTGCTGGAGCCGTCACCTCACCGGCGAGTCGCTGACAACTCCCTGATTGTTTAAGTTTTTGGTTTGGAGGAAAATTTGGTATTAGATGGCTCTGGATCGATCAGAATAGTTGCCATGGCTACTGCGTGATGTGATGGGGAGAGGTGGAAGGGAAATGGGAGCAGAGGAGAGGACAGTGGATTTAAGTTCACAACCACAGCTCACACACTCTCACAAACACACACACAGATATAAACACAACCATACGTAAATACACAGCAAAAAGCGCCTGAATGGAGTGCCGTCCAAGGTCCAGCTTTAGAAACACACAGCTCCTTTTCTTTCGCAACTTCTCCTGCATAACAGGATGAGTGTTAAGGACAAATAATGTGTTTGGAGCTGTGTGCCTGCTCTTGTATGCGTGTACCAATTCAAACCTAACATCACATTTATGTTTCATTATGGGCTGTGCATGACAACGTCGATATGTCACCTGATATTGCTCATTATCCCAGCCGTTGCATTATCCGATTTATGCCTTCCTATGGCAGACTTCAATACAGCCGAGTGTTATATCATGATTATGAGCGGTCTGGGCACTGGGATGCTGTCTGCATCTCATTGAGGCAGAATGAAATGGATCAATATACCAGAGGAGGCTGAATCAGGGGTCTGCATGTGCAAGAGTGTGTGCGTAGAGACAGACAGCCTTGGGAGATCAGAGTGCACAACTGCTCGTGGCTTCAAGCAGTGTCTCTTTTTCTGTGCCTCTTTCTGAAACACACAGCTGTTTTTCGCTGCATGCACAGGCACTGTGTTTTGATCGGAGCAACATTTTGGTATAAACACACAGTATATCAGCCTGTGACTGCTTCTTTTTCCCCCTTGTGTTGGTTACAAACTTCATGAAGCCATATTTCTTCAGTGACGCAGCAGGCAAGCAGGCAGGCAGGCAGACGGTAGGCAGGAGTCGGTCTCTTGCTTGCTCTCATTTAAGTGCAGATTTACAAGCTGTTTGCCACAGGAGCTTAGGTGCCTTTTCAGGATGCATTCTGCCTAGTTGGGAGGAAGCTGCTTTGTGAATACATCTGTTTTGTCATCCAAAGTGCAGCAAACAGGCTGCCTGGCTGTCTCTCTTATGAAATTGAAAAATCTGGGCCTTTCAATAGCTCAGGTGCTTTGTTGATTTGTTCTGTGAAAATTATTTGCTCTTGCAGGAAGGATATTTTTATTACCTTTTTCACACACAAACACACAGGCGCACAGACACATGCATGAACCGCTGTTACCTCCCAATTACACTAATTTAATGCCCCATTCCCCTCTATTAATCCCGAATTCTGTCCACATTTTTATTCTTGCTTTAAATGAAGGGGCCGCCACATGCTTCACTCCAAACAAAAGGGAGGTTAGATTTATTCTTCATTTGGGGCAGTGTGGGTGGGTGGTGGTGGTGGTGTTGCAGGAGGTTGGGTGTGGAGGGGGGTTCATGCATGGGCATAACCCGGCCCCTAAAGGAAGGCCCCCGCTGCCAGCTGCCAGCCATAATTAAGCAGCCCTGCCGTGTCTATCACTGATTATGTTTGACCTGGCTAATAAGGCGAGTGTGTGCCACCTACATGTGGCAGCAGAGTGCCACAGCCTCCGTCACGGCCCCCATTGTCCGCTTTAGAGGAGCCTATTAGATTGATGTATTGCTAAGGACAAAGCTTGCGTGTTACTAAAACATCCTTTGTATTTGATATTGCAGTTCTTAATGCTAAAAAACTTACTAGATTAAATTTTATAATGTATTATGTCTGAGTTTTGGACTAGTGGTCAGATAAACAAGACATTTGATAATTTCACCTAAGAGCTCTGGGAAATTATAATAAGCATTTCACTACTATTTTACTTAAATTTTATAGACCAAGTAATGAATTCATGATGAATCATAAATCATTAAAATAATTCTTAGTTTCAGCTTTATTGAAAGTGCATTTAAGAAGCATCCAATTTGATTTCAAACCAACAGAGGATTGTGTAATCCATCAGTTGAAATGAAAACCGACAAAAAGTGCAAATTCATACACAGAAATGTTTATTCCTACTTCCTTAAGATCACTGTCTGCCCAAATGGCAATCCCAGTGAGGGATATCCTTTAGTAACTGCCTTCGCCAGCATGTACGCCAACATTGCAGCAATCAGTATAAATTAATAATAAGTGAATCAAAGTGCTTAATTTAATGGAGGCTATGAAAGATTAATTCCTGACATTATCCAAGCTGCTGTGCTGTAAGAGGAACCACCCATGCCTGAGGTAAACCAATCACATTTCTATGAATATGACATTAGACACATTGATGTGATGTGTTACATCAATGTCAGAGCGAGACTCGAGTACAGAAAGTCTGGATGGAAAGTCCACTGAGTGTGACTGGTCTATTTCTGTCTCTTTTTTTTCTCCCTCCCTCCCTCCTTGTTGGGACCAGAGGCGAGAGATCAGTTCAGGGTGGAGGAGAGCTGGTGTTTGGCCTGAGGGGCCCTTGGACACAGATTCTGTCATTGTCCACAGCTGCCACTCCAACTCCCCCTTCTTTTACCCCCCTCCACTCTGTGGCCATCCTCACCTTAAGGGCATCCCCTGCTACCCCGCCTCCCTAATGAAGAGTGACACGCGTCCGGAGGATCTGATCTAGTCTGAACCGGGCCCTTGCCTCCTCTGTTTTGTCTCCTATTATTGACTGTGGTGGCTCACACTGAGTTGCAGTGATGAGAGCGCTATATACCCAAGAGGCACTGCTCCCAAATCACAGAGGGAGCTCAAAGGGCAGATGCAATTGTATGGAATCCTGAAGACATAATTGTCTTTATTCATGAGCTGTGTGATTGATATTAGGGGAAAATGAGACACTCTAATTGTCCTCTTATATGAAGAATTTCATACAGGCCCACACTCTGGATGCTGTGTGTGCTGTACATGCATCTGTGTGTGTGTGTGTGTGTGCCTGTGTGTGCACTTCTGGGTGAGATATCAAACTGACAACTCCTAAAGGGCATCTATGCAGCGGTCTCCCGACATATCACTTGAAATAATTCATGTAGTCTTGTTGTTCTTTCTGACAGTTTCTTGCCTTTATTGCATCTACTGGATCCAGATACAACATAGTCAAAAAGAAATGGATACACTACCTCTTAGAAAAACAAAAAATGCCAAGAACTTTTTCTCAATCCTCAAGGCTTGTGTGTAGGTAAAGCCTTGAGTCAAGCATGTCATTGAATTTGACTAACACAGATGTAAAATACAAAACAGTGACTTAGATACTTCAAAGATAAAAAGCCTTCCCTTTTATTTCAGGTTCAAGGTTGTCAAAGTCATTTTATCTAACACAGTTTTGGAGCACTGTATTTATTGTGAAGCTTTATGATCTTTTCAATTAAATATTCATGCCCAATGCTCAATTTTCTTTTTTCTCTGGCTTATTGTTAGTTTCAAACCAACTCTATTAAGTGCTTTTCCACATATTTCCATGTCTTTGTCATTGAAGATGACTAGGTGGTTTTTTTTGTTATGTTTAGCAAGCTTTGAAAGAGAAATCTTGTGATAGTGTCTACTTTTTTATTAACAAATCCCATGAAAAGACCAAAATCAATGAGGAATTAATTGTACTACCAAGTGCAAAGCTTCTTCCTGTCTGCCATTGGGCTCAATTGTTGTCCAGAGACTATTTAAAAACTCATTGGTGAGCATAGTATGGCACAGTGTGGCATGTTCTTTCATGACTGTAAAAATACTTTGGAGTTTATTTTGACTTGGGCATAAACTGCTCTGCCTCTGGAAATACTAGAAACAAACATGGATTCATCCACAGATAAAAATACTACCTAACAAATGCACTGCTACCCCTGTTTAAGTAACATCTGCTGCAAAGTACAGTGACCAGCCGCTCTAGGAAATTACTAAATATTTGTGTGCTGTGTTTGAATATTTAAATCTGAAGAAGGGGTCATTTAAACCATAGGCTTTAGGTATAGTGTCACACACAAGGTTGGAAAATTCAAGTGCAGTGAGAGCTGCTTACCATATCAACAAGAGTTCCTGTGGGTCTGAAAGTATGATCAGATCTTAAAGCATCACTGGTTTTGATCTTTTTTAAATGGGATTTGTAGATAACAGAATATAATATCACCAACATTTAGGTGGTCATCTTTGAATCTTTTTTTGTAGTTAATTTTGTGAAATTTTTGCACCAAACACACATTTTTCTGCACCAGAGTGTTAAAGATATCATAAACTGAATGCTGTTTGTTGTTGTTTTGTCAGTGACAGAAATCAAAGAACTATTATAGAAATTGACCTAAATCTAGTGGTGTGGGTTAAAGATGTTAGGTTAAAAATAAAATAGTCTAAATCTAAAAGCAGCTCTTCATTTTATTTTTCTTCTTTTTATCCTAGTTAATGCGCTGGTGCTATCTCAGCCAGTTCCTCCCTGCAATGTGAAATAAAGTCAATACACAACATGCATGCGTTAGTGCAGCTGCTAGGAGTTTTTCCACCTATCAGGTCTATTCCCAAAGCTATCCTAGAACTCCTACAATGTTACTGTAATAGGTCCAGGGTGACTAGGCTTTACCGCCTATCTATGTATGTACCAACCACCCTACCAAGCTATCTGCTCCACGTGAGGCATCCCACCGAGCCATAATTGAAATCCATGAGGGAAAACACCTTGACTGGATCAGGTAAGCGTAAATTAATGTGTTCATGTGTGTGTGTTTATATGGACCAACATGCACACAGACACACACCCCCACAGATGAAGATGAAAGCAGGGTGTGTACGTTTATGCATCTATGCCTGTGTGCATGTGTGCCTGTGTGTGCGCGTGGTGTGTGTGTGTGTGTGTGTGTGTGTCTGTATGTGCACCCACCAGTGTAATGTGATAAGCTCCAGCAAAGCACATACCTGATGCCATTAAATGCAATTTCCCCTGTGTGTCAGCCCAGCCATTTGTCAGCTGCTAACACTGCACGCTTTATTAAAAACCTCATCCGCTTCAATTAACTGCGCCTGCAAAGCAGTTTAACTCCACTCTAATCCTGTCAAGATGTTTAAACAGGCCTTGCGTACAGTAGGTACATCATTTCAAACGCTGTCAGTGAGTTTTTATGTTTTTTTTCCCCAGTCCCTTTACTCATCACGTAAGGGTTCAGCTCAGGTGGAAGTAGGTCTAGTGTGAGTGTGCAGATTGTCTTTTTTTTCTTTTGCGAAGCTGTTCGGAGCATCATCCCACATGCATGTACACTGTTTTCTTTTGCTTTGCTACACTCCAGTATGTGCAAAATCTAAAGACAGTATATGCACAGTCTAAATATTTTAAGAAATTTTCTTTAAAAAAATTAGGGCAGAAACAGTTAAATCAAACTCTTATTTCTGTGCAACAACCAGCAGCTATGTCCCTCTGTAGTATGCTTCTTTGCTCAATTAAGTTGTGACTTATGGGACGACACGGTCATGCTTGAAAGGTAAAAAAAGGATATAAAGAAATAGAAAGCAGGAGATATGGATTGGGTCATTTAGAACAGCTTTAGTAAAAAAAAAATCCATATATCTGGACAGCCCAGGCTTTTAACTTGTGCCCAATTAACATGACGTTTACTGTCATGCATACACCAATTCATTAACTTCTGTGAAAAGCATATGCATCCAAAAACAGGCATATAAATTGTCAATAGAAGAAGGATAAAGAGCGACACGTAGAAAGGAGGTTGGGAATGTGGATGGGTCAAACATACACAGAACTTTAACCCTGGAGATCAAGTCCACGCTGACCTTCTAATGTGCCCTTGAAAGTTTAAAGACATGACATATTTACTCTACGTCAAAGACAAAAAATTTTTTTCTACAAAAAGTAGTTTTGTTGCTATACCTAACCAATCAGCAACTGTTGTACATTAATGACACACTTAGTTTTGTCGCCATGAGGATGAAGGTCATGTTACAGTGATCTACTGTCAGGTGACCATGTTTGCTGATCTGCATCCCACAGATGCAAACCGGCAAGGATTAGAGTTTAAATTGTAGCTACAGCTGAACTTTTGCAGATGCACTACATGCAATGTATTTGCAAACTGGTGTACAATGGAAAGCTACAGTTCAGTATCTGAAACCTACAGTCCAATAGTCTATATACCCACTTTATGTGACTGGTTGTGTGCTGATATATTTTGGATTATTTCAAAAACTCCAAGACCATTTTTATTGTATTTGGTTTGGCTTTATTTTTCACTACATAAACAAAATTAACTTGACTAATATGTTCTAGGGTATTCCAGAATGTTTACCACTCTGACGCATGACATTCTGATGTTCTGTACGGAAAGTCTAAATACCAAGCTGCAGGTGGACAGTTCATTTTTTTTACTGGATACATCGCATCCACAGAGGAAGCAACACAGAACAAGAAAAATTTCACCCAAAAAGAAGATACATGGAAAACGAGCACAACACAGAGATGCATTGTGTTAAAAAGAACACCAGGAACTCTGCAAGGACTTGGCATCACCAGTCCAGTTTTCAACATAGGGAGGACATTTCCAGACATCAGCTGATGGAGGAGAACGCTGCGTACAAAGCCCTGCTCCTAGACTCCCAGTTCAAGCAGAACCTGTTTCGTTGTAGATGGACTGCTTCAATGCGAAAAGTGTGTGATTTAAACACCAAGCTGGAAGAAGTACACACTATGTACAAGTACTCTATGGCAGAGGCTAAGGTTACCATTAAAGAGCTAAAAGATAGACTGGATCAAGCTCGCAACAGTGAAACCAGGTCTTACGAAGAGGAGATTGAGAGGCTCAAAATTGAGCTGGGTCAGGCTGGCATTGAAAGAGTCAATGCTGTTAACAGGCTGATTCTTGCAGACAAGATCATTGCAAACCTGAATCTCAAGCTGGATGAGGCCAATAAGAAGCTGCAGCAGCAAAACAGCAACCCTGCAGCAGACCAGAGCAAGGAGGTTCCAACCTTGAGCACAAAGGCTGCACAGACAGATGTAGAGGAGCTGAGATTGGCCAGTGAGGAGGAAGCTGCTTCAAAAAAACACTGGTGCAGGATGCTTCAAAAGCACACTAAACATCTCCAGCAGAGGTTCTCAAAGGCTCAGAAACACATGGCATGGCAGACAGTGAAACACAATCGAGACCGAGAGGCTCTCCTCTGTCAACTTGGCGAGCTTAGAGCCCAACTGTGCACAGGTGAGGCCCAAAAATTAAACAATGAGTTGAAGGCCCAGGACCTGGAGGAGGAGTTGAAGAAAACTAAAACCTCCTACCTTGCACAACTGGAGCACCCACAGAATGAGAACACCAAGATTGTGGCTGCACTGAAAAAAGCAGAGGATGAGAAGGCCTCACTTCAGCAAACTCTGCAAATGAAAGAAGAGGAGTGGGCTCAGGAGAAAACCAACATGGAAAAAAGGCTTGAAGAACTTGACTCCATGGTACAGAAAGTGTTGAATGGAAAGTCCAAAACCAAGAAGAGATGCTGGTTACACAGGTTATTCACTTGACTTCTAACAGCAGGGGAAAGGAGCTGAATTTAACACTCTTTATTGACTCCTAAATGTTTTCCATAAAATAAAAATATTAACCATTACCTAATATTAGCCTTGGTTAATTTAAATGCTAAAACTTATGTTGATATGCGCTTGTCCATGGGAGAAGAAAGAAGGGAATGAAATGACCTCTCCCAGAAAGAAATCTTCAGTCTGAAGGTCTCAAACTGCCTCCCACAAGGATACCACACATTTTCTTATTCTTTCTTCCCCTCTCTCTTGCACACACATGCACGTTCAAACACACACACACACAGACACAGTCATGCCAGCAGGGAGGTGACGGTTAGCATGGTGCTGTCACCAGGGGATCCTGGGTGGGGTTTGCAGGAAAAGGAGAGGTGTAAATTGGGTGAACGCTGGGTGCAAAGCCTTGTTAGTGAAGGCTTGGTACTCTTCTCTTGATGCTTTGTCACTCACTCACACTCTATGAGATACAGGTGATGTGTAAGGTGGGGAAGCAGAGATGGAGAAGTAGTTTGGCTCGGTTTGTAATTTCCATCTGGACTGGGCCCTCTGCTGTATCTTTCACGCTGCTCTTTCTAAAACCTGTTTACATTCTTTTCAAGTTTTTTTTAATGCACTATGAAATATATGATTTGATTTCAAAGACAGAGCAGAAAAACAACAAGCAGGGCAGAGAGAGAGTGTTTAAGTCCAGGAGAAAGATGGGATTTGGGACTGTGATGGTACTGACCACAAGTAAACAGGTTTACACCATAATTTCATATCTATCAACTTGACGTTGATGAAATTTGAAAGTGTAATCAGCGAAACGAAAGCTAAAAGCGAGCAGGTGTGACTTGCCTTTGATCATAACGGAGACCAATTGCAATTAGACCAAAAATGGCTTGACGGTGGTATCAGGGGGCCGCTTGCAGATTATGTATTTTTAATCAGAGTTGTTAGCATCTGTGATGGATGCCCATTTTACTCACACTAGCCTCTGATGGCATACGTCATGTTTGCAGGCTGTGTGAATTATTACCGTGTGTCGCCTTTGCTGTCCATTAACTGCATGAGGAGGTGCACATCCCCCACCATGTCACCAACTACCTCAAATGCTGCATGCTGAAAAGAGAGGAGAACTTGTTTGCGAGGATGCAAAGTTGAAACCACGGATGATTTTAACACTCCACACTGCAGCGGTACAACTGATGTCGTACTTGTCAGAACGTTAGCACAGCATCAAACAACATTACTACTTTTGAAAGAGTTTGTAAGAACACTTCTTAGGGTTGGTCATTTTCTTCAAGCCAATTTTATTCCTGCACAAAAGAGATTTGACATCATTCTTCTTTGTTTCTATCTCTTGGCTTCAGACTTGTCCAATAAGTTAAACAGATTATACATGGCTACATAAATGATTATATCTTTTGCACACTACTAACTAGGAATAGTAATTTCTCATCAGTGAACACATTTTCAAAAAATTCAGATGTACAGACCTATTTGTACTTTCTCACACTTTAATCACTGAAACAGATTCTTCTCCGATACTCAAACAAGACTGAGAGACTAAGTTATGTTACACCATTTAAAGGCTGTGCAGAACTCAGCTGTCATTTTTTTTGTCATTCTAGCTTTTTCATGCCTGCTCCGAGTTTGTTTTAGGGCCATCATCAATGTGCTGTAAACTGAATACATCATGCCTCCTGCATATTCTAACCAGGCACCTCTCCTCACCCTGACCCATTCCTAGCTGTGTGCTACATGTGTAAAAAGGGGACACAGCACAACATCCAGTCTTGAATCTGCAGATACAACTGAAGTGTATTTGTTTCCAACTTACACATTTAATAGGTATGCATTATTATATTATTATAGTATGTTAATACCATTCACTAAGAGTCATACTTTTGAATAAAATCTCTACAATCTCTTCATATAAAAAACACCTAGCTCTTTGGCTTGCTGTTTTAAAACCTTTTTTACTTAACCTATCTGATGAGAACTGAGAAGTGAACTGAAGCAGTAAAGTTGTGGGCCACAAAGCTAAAACAGTTGCTGAAAGACAGGAAAATACATGTTTTGGCTAAGGGCTATTTCAGAATTGGGCGAATATTTTAGATTGGTTTATAACTCCAGCAACACCTTACATATACACACACTTATCGGGGTTATGGTTTATATATTTTTTCGAATAAAAAAACAGCTTTCAACATCAAGAAACTGAAAATGGCAGATGCATCCCCTTGAAGCCACTTGAGAAATATTCTCATTAATGCACAACTTATTACAGTTTACGCAGCATAAATATTCCATATTTACAAAGACTAAAGGCTGTGTTTGTTAGTGTGTATATGTGTGTTTGTGTGTGTGGCCCCCAACTCGACCATGTGCTAACCCCACACAGCTGCAGAGTCCCCTTGAGGGTTTGTCGCACAGGCAACAGAGGAAGGGCGGAGGAAGACGAGGGGGGCATGGACTGAACACTCTCATTTCCATGCCGCACTGTTCTGGCAAAGACATTGTACACCGCTGTTGATGTGCGTCTCTTGTGCTATTGCTCAATCTTTTTAGGCCTGTCAGTTAGGGTTTTCATCAGACAATTCTCTGGGCACTGAGGTTGGAAAGCCAATTGTGTACTTCAGTGTGGCAAATGTGTTCTTCGTGTGTGTTAATGCATGTGTACAGGGGATAAAGAAAGAGACAGGAAGACTCTTCAGAGGGAATAAAGAACAACAAAATCTGGTTGCTTTCTTTACACCACATCTCAAATACGGATGTACAAATAAATTCAAAGTGTGTTTATATGCTCTCGCTCAATGAAAAGGTTTGCCAATAGCTAAATGAAACGACAAAAATCACTTTTTTTGCCTACTTCTTTTACGCATCAAGCAGCTCAGAATCCAGCCTGAAAACAGTAAAGGAGAAACCAAGGAGTCTCAGGTTCCTCAAATATCCCTGTCAATCAAACACCGTTTCCTCTGAGTGCGTTTTCTATCTGTCAAGGGTCATAGAGAGTGAGGATGAGACCCATTCCCTCCCTCCCTCCCCCAGCTCCTCCATCTCCCTATCTCCCTCCTCTCCCTCCTTAGAGGTGTATCTCTACCTTGTGCATCACGTCTGGGCATGACCTGTTGCTAGGTAACCCTGGGTCACAGCTGCACACTATGGCAGACCCTTTTTTTTATTTATCAGTGAGTTATGTGGGAGACGGGGGCTGTAATTTATTAGTTTGATATTGGGCAGGCAGCGCAAGTTTGGGATTGTAAAAAGAAGAGACGGCCTATAGCTCATCAAAATGCTTATTCTGATCCCAGGCCTCGGTCTGCTGAAGAGATTCACAACAGAGGGGATCACAACATTATAAATTCATCTGCTTTTTACTAAGAAAATCAAGCATCTCCAACAACAAAGCCATTGGTAATGCACTTTCCATGCTGGTAATTGAACAGATGTGGTCAGAGCTTAGAGGACAGAGAAAAAGGAATTCATCTCAGTACAGTATGTGACTGATTCATGTCCAAGGATGAAGTGGGTGCAGACAAATTGTGTTGTCAAGCTTTGTGGTCATGACAGAGTCAACCCCCCCTGGTATGAATATATGCAAATTTTGTATCGGACTAATTAAATAAACTCATACATTGAATGAAAGGATTATCAAGAAAATAAAGAGGCTAAATTAACATGACATAATGTGATTGCCTGATTTTGTTCATTGTTTAACTTTAGTTTGCTCAGCTTTTAAAGAAAACTTTGATATTTTGAGAAACAGACTTATTCACTTTCTTGCCAAGAGTTAGATGGGAAGATTGATGCTGCTTTGATATTTATCCATTTAATATGTGACTGAGCCAAATGACAATTAGCTTAGCTTAGAATGAACACTGGAAACATGTACTCTGTCCAAAGATTATTTGAGCAGTCTGAAAAGCAGAAAATCAGATATCCCAACTCAGTATCAAAGCATACTGATAAACTGTGACAAAATTTTGTCTCTACAATTTGGACATGGCTTGAAATTTCTAATGTTTTTTTTATGACACACACAGTATCTTTATCACTTTCTTCCTGAAACCATCCGTATGACTGAATGAAACAGTCTTACTAAAGAATGTTAAGCTTTTAGTTGTAGCAACCACGATAACCACAATATTTTTTCTTAAAGTGAGATTATTGAGGTGCTGTCATTGTTTCTTCTTAACACCTTCCAAATTAATTTATACAGACTTTATGGTTATACAAGTCTAGAATATACACAACTGCACCTGGAAACAAGACTTACATTGATACTGTGATATCAATTTATTTTATCAGTTATTTCAAAGCATTTTCACACTATTAATAGTGCCACTTTATCACAAATCCTAAAATTAGTTTGGCAAGAGTTGGAACAGACTGCTACCATCTGAAAGTTTTACAGTTTTTGCAACACTTCAACATGATATTAATTTGTGATGCATCTGTTGCTGTTGACTCAGCATCACATCTATCTCCTTGCCCTGATGAAGCTCATCATTGTATCCCAGGTTTCACCCACAACACTTTCGTTAAATTCCTAGCCCTAATGTGCGTGTGATGAATACTTTTCAGATGCTTCCTTCAGGCCATATCTGATCAAAACAAATGCACCTGCACTTTTTTTCCCTTCTTGCAACTGCAACTCCCCCAGGACGGGTAAAAATTGACTCCCTGGCTTCCTCCACCAGGCAATTACGTGCCATCTGTTCCCATCTTGGTTGTTCCAGCTCGTTTTGTTTCTGCGATTGTTCGTCTAATATCATAGGCCTGAAAGTGTTATAGAGGAAGGGGGGTTGGGGTGTGAGCAGAGAGGGGGACACAAAAATGAGGAGTGGCATGAAGAGGAATTAATCGAATCTAACAGCAGAACCAGATCTTCCCCTCTGAAAGGAGATAGTCCCACTAGAATGAGGACCATTACCATATTCATCACCTAATATTGCCTGCTGTATGCAAAGTGGGAGAGAAGAGTGCAATATGACTTTCTTGACCGCCTGTCTAATTCCACCCAAAAAAGGTTGCAGACTTCTTTTTAATTTTGTTTGCAACAAGTCTACTTCCTACCTGCAATGTTGTGATGCTGCCATTTATTTTAGAGTGGTAATAATAACCCATTAACTTCCCTGTCATACATTGCACTAATACTTATATTTATATATATATGGTTGTTTTGCTGCCATGCTAAATCACATTATTGTTTTGTTACAGTAACTATTGGACCCATTACTCTCTGCCACACACACAGGCTGGAAGCAGTGTGAAGATTTAATTGCAGTGATGTTCCAGGTGAGGCGAGCAGCCGGATTGGAGCATTTTAACAGTGATATCAATAACGGAGCGCCACCTTAGGCCGGTATAATTTTCCATCTCTCCTGACAGAACGGAAGATAGAAATAATCAGTCACAACACCAGCCAGGCCGCCTGTAGGACCTTGTGTGACATACAACAACACTGACGGCTCAGGACTCATCCATGTCCAGGGGGCAAATCACTGTGTGTGCGTGTATGCGCGTGTGAGTGTAATTGGTAAGAAGGTGTTGGATCTTACAACAAGAAAGAGAAATCTGTTACATGGTTCAAAGGTAATACCAAAAATGACTTAATCAGTGGTCTTTGTGTGTTTTCTTATGAGCCATATACAGCTAGTTCAGGGCTCAACTACAAATTTATGAATTAATTAACCTGAACATTTTGTCATGTTCTTTGGGATAAGATTTATTTAAAAATGTTTATGTGACAGCTGGGACCAGAATATGACCAGATGTGATTATTCTTTCAAAAGGCAAAATGTACTTTTACTTTGAGCATCTGGGGAACAATTAATAATTATTAAAACACTCCAGTAATTATTCTGAAGCATTGTCTGAATGGTCTTCAGCCTCCAAAGAGAGAGGGAGAGAAAGAGTGTGTAATAAAAACAACTTACTACTGTGTAAAAGAAGGACAGCAGTTCAACATTCGCTCATTTTGATCAAACATCTAAAAATCTATACCAAAACATTTGATTTGAAGCACTGATAGCGCTACAATTCAGCTGTGGAAAAAGGACTTCATATATACTGACATTTTTCTATTTTCAACAATGATTTTAAATAAATTTTCTCCTAATTCATCAAGAGTTTTTTTTTTTCCCCAAAAGCTTCGAACTTGCACAGATTTCACAACCCATGCAGGAGGAATTACAGAAGCCATCATATATTAAAATAGGTGTGATTCTATAATTGGGACCAAACTTTGTTTAAAATCTGTTCTGAGTGTACAGACCTGCAACAGATTGCAGACATACACCCCTTAAACTACAGCTGGGAGAACACCACATACAAGTCAGCCATCTGTAACATGTTAGGCAATGTGAATTTAACTAGTTTCTCTAATTAACTTCATTTGAACATGTGCTTTGCATGATAAAATGAGGTTTGTCTGTCTTTTTAAGAGTAAATTGGATTGCACTGTGATATACATATATAACTGTTATATGTCATCTTTTATTAAAGCAAATGTGAGATGAGAGAGTAAAATATATTAACTGCACAGTGTGTCCTCTTCTTGAGGCTTTGTATTTGCTGACATCTAGTGGTTAATGGTAAAAAGTAAGTGTAACAAATTGATCTACTTCATCGTAAAAACTTGATCCGGAGAACTAGTGTCTGCGCTGCAACTATAATCAATAAGTTCATTTTCATTCATTGTAAAAATAATAGTGTAGAATTATTACCTATGTGGCTTAAGTCTCTAAATCCTTTGAAGTACAGTTCATTGATAGAACAAAACAGTTCTTTATGAACAAGCAGCATTAAGACATTAATAAAATTTCCCTTTAAAAAAAATTTATGAAGTAATATGCATCAATATTTCCATTAAGGATAAAGTAATATCATTTTATTTGGTGCTACTTTCTTATCTTTAAGTCCCAGATCCAAAGCAGAGTTTATTCCAGAAACAACAACAAAAAAAAAGATCTACATTAGCAGGATTAATTTCACAACTTAACTTTCATTTCAGTGCTGTGTCCCTTTTCTAAAAGTAATTGTTAGTCAGTGATGTTTATCTATAACTCCAAAATATCAAATATTAATTAAACGACCTAATCCTTTTTTAAGATCCAAAGTCTACATCAGAAACATCAAAAGATTCAATGTTTGACGAAAATCCCTGCACATATCCTCTTACATTTTATATTTAATCTGTTAAAAATTGAGGGAAACTTTCAGAGTACAGAAGGTTAAGCCAGAAACTAAAATGGTTAACCTGATATTATTAGTTTGGTTATGCCTGTTAATACAACAAGTACATAGATTTTGTCAGCTGAACAATGTACCCTAAAGAATTTTTTTTTTACCTGCACACATAAAGATGCTACTTCTATGAGTAATATAAGACTACAACCTGCTGAGAATGCACTGAAAAGAAAAGGGAGGGAAGAGGGGTGAGATGGGGGAGTGAGAGATAGGTGGAGGGAGGAAGAACCGGAGGCTGCAGAACAGAGCAGAGACAACAGCGGAGAAAGAAACACACACCTGGGATATCAGGTAGGACATTTTTCCTCCTATGGTTTTTTTAAAAGTTTTTTTTTTTTTTTTTTTTTTATAGGAACTGCTCTTATCTCGTGTTTCGCTCTTGTATTTGCAGCCTTAAAATCTGAAAAAACCTCTGTTACACATTTGTGCAACTGAAATGGATTTTTTCTTAAATAAAAGAGTCTGGTTTTTTTTCACTATTTTCTGCCTACAGTTTTTTTGTTTTTGTTTTTGAACTGACTGAAGTGTATTTCACTTAACATTTCAAAGAAGCTTGTACCTGTGAGCATTACGCTCCATGACCTGCAGTGAATGGCTCCATTGTTTAGTTTCAATACGCTGGAATGTTCCTGAACATCCTGCATGATCCTTTCAATTATGAATGGTATCATTTATTCTATAGTCTCAGCAACTCAGCAATGGCCATCTGGTAACTTAGCAACTAGTGCCTCTCATTCAACATTTAAGTGGAGTAACGTGAGAACCAGTGGCCTCACTCTAGGAGGGTGACAAGGATTTGTTACTGACACATAACCTACATTTTCACTTCTTTCCAACATACAGATTGATGATTCTTTACCTGTTTACCCATCTCTGCATTATATGTCATTTTTTAACATTGAAATTGAACTTAATTATGTTTGAAATGATCTCCTGCTCCTCTTTTTTCAAGTTCTTTTAAGTAAAACTTCATAAGTCTATGCAAGAGCATACAACAAATGTCACCTACAGATATTATCTGTAACATCTTTAAACCTGGGAAACGGATTTTATCCATTGACACACTGAGGTCATATTTTCCAGGGGGACCTTATTATGAACATGCATAGGTAAACTGACACCTCACCCTTTCATACCTGCAACAGCCTTGTTGTTTTGCTGGGGGGTGGCTGTGCTGTCTCACTTACAACACTGTTAACATTACATTTAACATTTACATGTTGGTACCCACAAGTCAAGTCATTTACATGTTGGTACCCATAAAGTCTAAATCAAAAGAGGGGGAGAGAGAGAGAGAGAGAGAGAGAACTGACCCTACTCCTGGCAGTCTCTCACATACCTTGTGTTAGTGTTCAAAGACAGAGTTCAGTTTCAATGCCTTGAGCTGATAAGCGCTGATGTTTCCACCAGAAGTGACAATAAGGGTCTGTGTTGCATTCAGAAGCAACTATTTGAGACTGCTGAGGTTTTATGATGAGGAACATTAAAGAAGTAACATAGCTGATAAAGACTCCTCAGCCCTTCTGCCTTAAGTTGACCAATCAGCTATCTTAACATCAGAAACAGCTATAAATACTGTCTACATTATATTATTAGGTGAAGCAGCACAACATGACTCTGGCGTTTTCAGGTAAATATCTGACTAATAGAGATTTATTTCAGACGCCCTTTTCCAAACTGCTGAGTAATATCCAATGTGGGACATTTGTTATGGTAGTGATCGGTGTCTTCCAACATTGTTGGTGTCTGAATACAACAATGACCTCAGAGAAATAGGACAGTGGTTACCTGAGACCACTTTAGAGTCTCGTGAGAAACTGAATATTGCCTGAGATAGATAGTGTTGCAATGAAAGGAAACCTGTGTCCCAGTTTTAAAACAGTAACAGAAATAAACACCAGTCCTCAAAGGGTTTATGTGATACTCCTGACAGGTAGAGTCAACAGGTAGATCAGTTACATTTCCTGAAAGACTAAAGACTTAATTTGCAAAACATTACTGCCCTAGTGAGGAACTGAGTGACCATGGCCTTCCTACCACAAAATCCCTAGCTTTGTTTAGATTTACATTACAGACGTTTGTACAGTCAGTTTCAAACTCGACATCTTGGTCTGACTTTAGACGTTTTAGCTATTCTTGTATAGTTTAAAAAAAATTCTACAAGACTTGTTGTATGGGCCTGCTCTTTATCTATTTGTGTATCTCATTTTTGACCTGGGTGGGTTTTTTTAATGCTCTAATAAAAGGAATCTTAATAACTCCTTCTGCATTTTATCTTTGTCTTTACAGACACATACTGAGTGGTGAAGAAGTGAATACTCATTGACAGATCACAGATTTTAAAATCTGTCATCCACAATGCTAATGCGGTCACATTCAGAGAGGAGAGCCCTCCTTGGGTTCTCAGCCCTGCTGACACATAGTACTCCAAAACAGAGAAATGTGACCTCTTCACCTCCCCTATCTTATTCTCCCTGTGAGTCCATCTTTACACCCATACCTCTAACTTCACCACCTCCCTGGGTGACACAGGCCCTTTCCAACCTGGAGCAAGGGGAACGTGAACTGCAGAGCCTCAGGGAGCGACAGCAGGCTGAAGTGGAAGAGGTGAACCGTGAGTTGGACAATGCAGTGATTGAAGCTCAGAGAGAGGAACGTCGTCTTCTTCAAAAGGTTGAGAAGGACCACAGAGAGGCCCAGCAGCACCTTAGTCAGGTGAAGAGAGAGAATGCTGCAGCAGTGCGAGTTGTGCAGTCACTAGTTGATCAGCAGCTTAGAAAAATTCAACATCTGAAAGAGCAGATACAAAGATGGGGCAGTATTGCTGGTGGATCCAACAAAAATCAGCTCCAAAGAGGAGTAGCAGAGGTCACCCAACCCTGGGAAATTTCT
Organism: Acanthurus tennentii; assembly: GCA_029783805.1. Classification (NCBI taxonomy): domain Eukaryota; kingdom Metazoa; phylum Chordata; class Actinopteri; order Acanthuriformes; family Acanthuridae; genus Acanthurus; species Acanthurus tennentii. The sequence continues at coordinate 3,266,318 of JAPZDZ010000017.1, read as the reverse complement.
CTTACTCTTAAAAGGGTCAGTTTCTTACAGAGTCCTGGGTCCAAGGCCTTAAGCTTAGGAGAACTGGATATTCGTGAGCAAGGTATGACTTATCCAATTGGAGTCTGTGGTGTCCAAGGACAAAAGTGTCCCTTGCACTCAGGAGATAAAGCATTTTCAAATGTCACCCCTCTTGAAATTCGAAAGGAACCACAATCCAACAGATCTGGTCAAAAGTGCAGTTCAGAGGAGAACAATAAGGCAAACAGTGGAAACATGCGGATTGTCAGGAAATTACGACTGTCAAGCTCTACAGAGAATGAGGATGACATTAAATCAGCCACCTTAAAGTCCTCCATACCAAGACATCGTGGTGTATCTGAGTCATCCCAAGAAGAGGAAGTAGAGTCTGTGTGTTCAGACACACAGGGGCAAGACCTTTTCCTTGCTATCCCACCGCTCTCAAGTCAAGGGGAATCTGAAGGTGATGAATCTGATGGCAGACAAAATGGTACAAAGAGGCGCACTACAATGAAGGGTAAGAGAAGGCAAAAGGCCCTTGTCTTGGTCTCACATGAAGAGCCATCCTGCCCTCCTGAGGAAACAAAAAAAAGCAATGATATGGCGATATCTCCAAAGACTAGGCACAAAGGTTCACTCTCCAGGTACAGTCTTGTAAATCTTTCACCTTCTCAGCAGACCCTATCTAAGATTTCGAATGCATCTTATATGGATGATGGAAGCCCTCCATCCTCAGTGGATAGTGAGGATTCATGTTACACCTATTATGTGAATACTCCAGTCAATGGATCCCTTAAGCAAGAACACTACCGTTCAATGTCCACTGCTGACCTGGGGAAAATTCAGACTATCATTAATAATGAAAAGGGTGAATGTAGAGAAATTAGGAAGATAAACAGAATGCGTCTTGCCTCTGAGCCTATGACTTTTGAACATGGCCAGGAAAGTGGCACAGAATCTGACAGGAACACCATGAGTCCTAATGAACAACAATCAAAATCCCGGACTCAAGCTACTCAAGGTTTAAATTGTGTGAGTAGATCTCTGTCCATGTCAGAGATAGAGGGAGAAAAATTACACCAAGTCAAGGAAACACAGCTTTACAACAAGGAAAAGAAAGAAAGAGTAGGGCCAGCTTTGGGGGAACTGGAGGAAGAGGGGGGTTCGACTGCACTTGACTCAGCTTATCTGGTCAAACAATTTGGAAAACAGGGATCAGGCCGCACTGACTTTAACCTACCAAGCGGCATCCATGCAACTGTCAAAGGGCAACTATTTGTAGTGGATTGTGGAAATGCCCGCATTCAGGTGACTGATCTCCAGAAGAATGTTGTACAGCAGGTGTCTCCTTCGGGATCAGAAAGGTCTTCTCGCATCTGCAACTACTTTGACGTTGCTGTGAACTCAAAAGGCCTCATTGCCCTGACCTGTGCTGCTGAACGAGCTTTGCTGGTGTTCAGTCGCCATGGACGCCTCCTGCAAACGTTTGGGGGCACAATGATTGGCTCCATCAATGAGGAACTGGATGCTCCCAGAGGGGTGACTGTCACCCTTCAAGATGAGTTCTTGGTCGCTGACATCAAGCGTGGCACCCTCACTTCTCTGAAGCTAGATCCCAAAACCGGGGCCAGATTAGAGCGCACAGTGGTGACCGGTTACCACAGGCCCTACCTGGTGGCAGCCTGTCTCACCACTGGGCTCATGGCAGTATCAGAGCGAGGAAATGAGACTGGGCGTGTCCCATGCATTCGAGTCCTGGAGCCTGGCTGGAACACTATACGAATTCTGGGTGTGTGCTCCGGTCTGGGGCCTGTTCTGACCTGCCCTTGGGGGCTTTGTATCGACAGAGATGGAGATGTCTTGGTGGCAGACTGGGGCAAGCAACATCATCGTGTTCTTCTCTTCCCATCCAAAGGAGTTGGATGGCCTGTGGTGGCAAATAATCTGAATAGCCCAAGGGGCCTGGCGCTGCTCCCTGATGGTCACATGGTTGTGTCAGACAGCATGAATCATTGCATCAAGATCTACCGCTACAAGTGAACAGCAGAGGATTTCAAAGACAAATAAAAACAAATATAGATAGAGTTAAAAACAAATATGGATAGAGTTAGGACTTTATTGCTTTGATGACTTGAGGTGGCTAATCTGTTATAGCAGACAATATTTTTGGAAATGTAAAATGTAAGTTTCTTTGAGTACAATATACACCCTCTACCTCCAATCTTCTATAGTTTGTTTAGATCATATTTTACAAGATTCAAATATGGCTATACTACTTTGTTATCTTTGCTTATATGGTAAGTGCTAGAAACAAGTCAAATTGAAAGAAAAAAAAGATCAAAATTATAGAATACAAAAGATAGAAGTAGATCTGGAGTAAGGGGAGAGTACTAATGCATGCTTTTAAATTGCTTTTAAGTGTCATTTTTTTATTTCTCAAATTTATCTATAGTTAATTTTTGTAGTCCACTCTGCTGTAAACCTGAATGACATTGGATGGAACATTGCAAAATTTTTCATATAAAATTATTACATAAAATTGAATCAGTCAAAAATCAAGATAAAAATTGATAACTCTGAGTGTAATCTTTAAGAGTAATCATTAGATCCAAAGTTTATTTGTCTTTAGTTTGGGAGGGGCTAGATGATTTTCGTACTGCTGATTTCTCTGAATAAAAAGAAATAAACTTTAATTTCATTCAAATTTTTTCATGATTTTGTTATTAGTGGCACAAACTGCTTAACTATATCTTACAACACACTTCAGAGGGTGTTCATTTACTGTTGTGCATTTCATTGGTTTGTCCAAAACCATCTGTTTTCCCAGAACAGCTCAGACAAAAAAGGGTACAAAAGGATCATACTAATCCCGATTTAACAAACGTGGGCATCAAACACAGTTAGAGGAGGTTGAACATTAATGAAACAGATCAATAATGTCATTTGAAATAAGCATCAAAAGGCAAATTAAAACTTCTTTTTACTTTCACTTCAAGTTTTTTCAAGCATGAAAACAACTTCATTACATGTATACAGTTGTGCTCATAAGTTTACATACCCTGACAGAATGTGTGATTTTTTGGCCATTTAGTCAGAGAATATGAATGATAACACAAAAACTTTTCTTTAGTGGTTGGGTGAAGCCATTTATCGTCAAACAACTGTGTTTACTCTTTTTAAATCGTAATGACAACAGAAACAAGCCATGACCCTGAACAAAAGTTTATACACCCTGGACATTTTGGCCTGATAACATGCACGCAAGCTGGCACAAACAGGTTTGAATGGCTAATAAAGGTAACCATCCTCACCTGTGATCTGCTTGCTTGTAATCAGTGTGTGTGTATAAAAGGTCAGTGAGTTTCTGGGCTCCTGACAGACCCTTGCATCTATCATCCAGTGCTGCACTGACGTTTCTGGATTCTGAGTCATGGGGAAAGCAAAAGAATTGTCAAAGGATCTGTGGGAAAAGGTAATTGAACTGTATAAAAAAGGAAAGGAATATAAAAAGATATCCAAGGAACTGAAGATGCCAATCAGCAGTGTTCAAACTCTAACTAAGAAGTGGAAAATGAGGGGCTCTGTTGAAACCAAACCATGGTCAGGTAGACCAACAAAAATTTCATCCACAACAGTCAGGATAATTGTTCAGGATGCAAAGAAAAACCCACAAATAACTTCAGCTGAAATACAGAAATCTCTAGAAAAAAGTGGTGTGGCTGTTTCAAGATGCACAATAAGATTAGATTAGATTAGAAATGTATTGTCATTGTACAAAATACAACAAAATTCAGTGCACTCACATACTGGATCATAAAAACAAGGCAGCATAATAAATAAAAGTCATTAAAAGACACTAAAAT
>JAPZDZ010000017.1:3200642-3216441 GCA_029783805.1 Acanthurus tennentii | reverse complement strand
GCAGTTACAAAACAGACCCTGATGATTTTTATATCGAGACTTTTATCCTATCAGATAATGTAATGTTTATTGACTGCAGTAATAATTCTTGACCATTATGAGGAGGAAAAAAGGTGTCAGTGTTACTAATTATTTCAAGTCAGGTGTTATGGTAAATTCTGACTCCCCGGCACAATCTGACTCCCTTCGCGTGAACGCGCGCGATTTAACACGTTTCTCCCAGTGGTCAGTTTACGGGTTTTCTGTGGTAAATTTACAGATCATTGGGTTAAATATGGTCAGGTGGCCAACTGTTAACAGTCATCTTCACTTTACCACAGGGTATACGATCATGAAAGAGTAGTAAATCGGCAGGATATGATTTTGTGTGGGATTACGTTTCACTTACTTTCGTTTCGCTAATTCCACCGAACGAATTCACGTCTCCTTTCAGGCTAGACCCTATTAAACAAATAATTTTGAGGTACAGACCGAAAAAAACTAAGCTGTTTTCTGACATATCTGGACAAATGTGTACCTAGTTGCCACTGGAAAGGGATTGGCCTCACTAGAATCCCACTTCCCTCTTTTCATCCTCATCAGAGAGCATCGGAGCATAGCCTCCTACTGCGCTTCACTTTATCCTTCCATAAATATGAGGACGTCAGGAAAGGGTCTAATCGTCGAAGATTTTTCATATTTCATCCCCGTTTTGCAAATATTATTATTTATCACTAGGAAAACTACAGTCCCCCCTAACTGATATACAATCTGACTTCCTAATTAGGCTATATTACTCCCACAAAATTCGCTCAGCTGGCACATGTGCACCTCCAGTATTTATGTTTAAAGCCTTGTATCTAGTCCATACAGGACAGAAATTATGGGGGGAGTCAGCTTTAGTTGCATAACTTAACAAAATCTGAACCCCCTTTTGTGATAATAATGCAAAATGTGACACCCACCAATTGAACTCAGTAGGCACATTTGTACCTCCAGCACGTATGTCTTAAGTCTATTACAACTAGTCCATAAATGTAAATAAGTGATACGAAATCCCTCATAAAATCATCTTCCTGCTGATTTACTGCTCTTTCATTATTCGTGTACCCTGTGGTAAAGTGAAGATGACTGTTTACAGTTGACTACCTGACCACATTTAATCTGATGATCTGTAAATTAACTACAGAAAACCTGTAAATTGACCACAGAGATTAACGTGTTAGGTCGCGCGCGTTCACGCGAAGGGGGCAGATTGTGCCGGGGAATCAGAAAATACAACAACACCGGTTTTGCAAAGGTAAACATTTATTTACTTTATAAGTGTCACATATACGTTGATTTTCAGACTATATTTAATTGTAGTTTTAAATAATTGAATAGATATAATTTAAAATATAATGTATGTTTTGTAGGAGGCGGGGACAGTGAACCTTTTGATTTGCCGAACTTTCACATTCAGACTCCAACTGTCGCTCCGCTTCACTCCCAGCGGCTGCTAATTTACTTTTAAGCTAACGTTAGCTCACCTACGTTAGCTTATGCTGTTTTGGCTTGCATGTCACGTTGTTTGGCATGTTTTTGTGAGTCAGATTAGAAATAGTTTGGAATATATCTCTCTCTTGAACCGAGGAGTGGTAGGATGTGGCCGTCCGTGACATCCATGATCATCATGGCCGGTTGGGTGTGTGTTTTCCCGGCTGCTGAGTCCGCAGACCCCGGTGAGTTTATTGCTACTTGCTAACTTTAACCAGACCAGTTTTACGCTTTGAAAACTATGTTTTCTGTGGATTTAGTTGGTGTATCTGTGCATGGTGAGTCGTAGTCTTGTAGTTTTCCATATCTGTGACCCCACCCATCTGCTGATAAGACGGAGTACAAGGCTGCAGTCTGAGAATTGATATAAACAAAGTAACGTCGAGGAGTGCAACTGTGTTATGAAGCGAAAACCTGTATAGAATGGAAAAGTTATGAATAAAATCCAGTAGAGCAGAAGAAAAGTTGTATGTCATAGACCATCTAGTAATAAAGTAGAATACTGTGAAATGAAATAAAACGTGATATGATGCTTTAATAAAGCAGAGTGGAATAGACATAAAAGGTAAAATCAAAGATAGAAATACACAGAATCGTAAGGAATATAATAGAAAAATGGTTGTGTAGCACAGAACTATAATAATAGAGTTGGATACTGTAAATTAGATCAGAAACATTGAATAGCCAAGTTTAATTAAAAAAAAAATAAGAGCAGAGCAGAAAAATATCAATAAATCGAAAGAGAAATCATGGAAGATGAGAATAAAAATAATTAAATAAAGACAAAATGATTAGGGTTAAAAAAGAGGATATTACAGAGAGCAAGACTGAAACAAATAAGTAAGTGTACAGAATATTGTCCATAAAAACTATTTTAACATGAGTTAGTCTAGTGTTTAATTTAATGGTAATATTTGTCATTAGAGGAATTAAAAGTTTCAGCCAGCTACTAGAATTTACATCTTTACATTGTTTGACAGATTTATTACAAACACCAACTCAAACAAAAGTCTAATGCAACAATACTGTAATTAATTCTCCCTTTGTGAAGGTTATGACGTTCAGTTTTTGTTAGTGTTTTAGTAAACTATATTTTTAGAGGCTGTAGCTGGTGATGCTTGATTATAATGGTTCAGTAACAGTGTGATTGTGTCCACAACGTTTCTATAAATAAGGGCAGGGGAAACAGAAACAGGCAGAAGTCTCTGTATAATCCAAAACAGTTCAAGAGGAAAACAACCTGCATTCTCTAAAACATTATCTCTAAAACAGTTAAAGCAAAAAGTAGTGAAGGAAGTAGTCAAATTCCTTTACCAAAGTAAAGTAATTAGTTACTGAAGCTGACAGATAATTGTAATGATTACAATATTTTCCTCAGAAATATTGTTGAGTAAAGCCCAAAGTGTCATGACAAGAAAACACTCAAGTGTAGTAAGCGCAGTACTTAAGTAAATTCACACTTCTTACTGTGAACTGATGACCGTTTCTAATGAAAACAAATGATCAGTGTATCCATGTATCTTTTTGTATCCATGTATCTTTTTGTTTGCCTCCTAAAGCAGTTTAGCACTAATTGAAGTAAAATTGAAACACCATTTATGAAACTAACATGTGAAGTAAATTATAATAATATACTGTTTGCTAAAAGTTTAATCTTCATTAATTTGACAGGTTCTAGTGAATAATATAGTGTTGAGGGTTATTTTAAATGAGAATAAAGGCACAATGAGCTTCTTTTTGTCCTTGCAGTGTACAAGAAGGTGGGGGATGAAATTGTCCTCAAACCAGATTCTGCCTATGTCAGCGGCACCAGCATTACATGGAAACATGGTTCTAACATCGCCATCGACTGGGATGGGGACACTATTTCGGCGTTTCGTCAGTTTAAAGGTTCGATGAGACGATGAGACGCTCTGTGGGATCAAATACGCAAAGTTTTTTAAAAGATTAATGCTTGTAAATTCTTTGTAAGACTCTCAGTATTCACGTTATTGTTTCTTTAAAGTACGTGGCAGCTTGAATAATTCAACTGGGGAGATGACGATCCAAGGACTAACTCCAGATGATGGTGGATTGTACACAGTAGAAATCAATGGCAACCCCAGCGGTCAGACTCATATCACCGTCATCTGTAAGTGGATCAATTACACACAGTTCAGTGTGGCATTTTAGGTTGACAGCATGGAGGTTGAGGGTTAATTGTTTTTTAATCTGAGAAAATACGGAAATCAGACAAAGAAAATATAAACAGGAGGTATTTCTAATTTTATTTGTCAACAGCTCCCGTCCCAACACCCACTGTTCTTAAAACCTGTGATGCTGAGATGACAAGCTGTACTTTGAGCTGTGATGGAAACACCACAGGTGTTGAACTGGTGACCTACAAGTGGAAGTTAGATGACAAAACTTCGACAGAGAAATCGAAGGAGCACATCATCACAAAGGTATCGTTTATTCAAATCCATAGTTATTTTCTTACCGCATTATATGTGTCTTCCATTGATTTCACAGAGAGATCAAACTAATAAGTTCGTGGCCCAAAGCAGACAATCAGTATGAGACGCAGTCAGTCCAGCCCTTGTGGAAAAATATGAATCCTTTCTTTACTGTAGAGAAAATATATTAATGAAACTTCTGTAAAATTAATTAATCCTTAGACACATTTCATTCAGATTTACACAGATGAAGATTAGTTATTTTAGTCTCAATGAGAAGTGAAATTGAATCAAGAATTCAGTGGTCTTCTGAGAGTCTCACCAACCTTTAGCAGTGATAAGAGGAAATGATCCACTCACTGATGCAGTTGTTTAATTTTGACACACCGATGCAATAGTTTTGCGTGAGCAAGTGTCAGCTCCAACAGTGAGCCTTAAATAAAAACAAGTCATGATTGGTCATATTTGGGTCATTTCAGTGGTTCGCAGGAGAGGTCGCTCTCTTTTTAACAGCTGCCTCAGAGTCTTTCTGCAGGTTTCTGTCCAGTATGACAGGGTGACATATCCAACTCCATGCTCTAATGTCGTCCTGTCTGACATCACATGACTGCTTCTGGACGTCTTTGCTTCATAGAGATGTTATTTAGCATCATTCTTCATGCATATTTGTGTCTGTCACGGTGCAGGTCTTTTGATGCCTCATTGACAGCCCAAATACAATATTCCTATTATTTACTGTCCTCTAACACTACTTTAAACATGTTAAAGTTGTCTTATTTAAGTCTTATTTTTAATTGTTAATTAAAATGTTGTGAATAATACTTGGCCACATATGGAGCAGAGGAAACAGGTTAATGCGTGCAGGAATCTTAATAGTGTTGTTTATGCTCAAGGTTACATGTTGACAAGTCTGTGCAGCTCAATGTGCTGAACCTGAAGTGAAACATTCACATGAGTTTCAGGATGAGAATTATACAGACATGCTCTTGTGTGAGGCTCATTGTTACGCTGCTGAGACACAATGTCATGGTTTGTGGTTTACAACTGCCGAGGATGTTTCAGGTGTTAAAAGAATCTGGAAAAGTCAGGAAGTACCGGCATCAAAGATGATATAATCTATTGTGGTGGAAAGTTAGAGCGATGTTGTTGAAGTTTGTTTTGCAAAAATGAGCTGCTCTCTTTTTATGAGACTTGAGTTGGTTGTTGGGAAATCTGAGTCTGATAAATAAACCTCAATAAATGTTGGGTAATACCTAACTTTTCACTCTGCTCATAGGAGAGCAGTTCAAATATAAATGAGTTCAGCTGTGAGCTGGAAAATCCAGTCAGTAAGGAGAGCAGCCAACCCATACCCAACCCTTTTACCACAGTCAGTAAGTATCCTTTTCTTTTTTTTCATTCTGGTAACCCAGAATATCCTTTTGTATGTTGAAAAGACTAAAAAAATCTCACTGTTGTCATTTAGAAGCTCCAGATGATTCTGATGATACAGAACAAGGAAATCTGAAGATCTCTGCAGGACTCACAGTCTTCATCTCTATGCTGGCAGCTGTGCTGTTAATGGTTTTAATCCACAGATGGAAAGCAGGTGAAAACTACTGACGCTTTTTCTTTACTTAATCATTATTTGCAATTAAAATTGACAGCAGATGAAGTGGCTGTTTCTTAAAATTTAGATGTGTTTTGTATGATTTGTCAGCATTTTGCTTTGAAATGACATTTTAATCACTGTTCATTTCTTGCAGGAATGTGGTTCTACCAGAAAGGTAAGAAGTCTTTTAGAAAGTGAAAGCGATGAAAAGCTGGAGAGCTCCATGTGTGAAATACAGACTGAGGCACAGAAATAAAAAGACAAGATTCAGTCTACTCTGAGTTTTGCTTCTTTACTAATTTAATTAAATCCTCTTCAAAACCTATTGTTTCAAGCAACATGCTCTTCATCAAATGCCTGCCAGATAAGTTGGATAAAAGGCTGGGAAATATAGGATACATAAATGTGAAATGCAGTAGAAACTTGATTTATCAATTTGAACGTATTCCCTGAAACACGTCACAATAATGCTTAAAACGGCAAGAAAACTTTGCCTCATTTGATTTGACTGCTCTGCCTTGTTCCGCTCAGTTAACTGTAAAACTAACTCTAACTGAGAGGAGTTCTGGGTTTAGGTGAAGTGCTTTTTTGTTTATGTGTAACCAAACATTGGTAAATACTTAAGCTCACTTCCTTAACAACGTCTCTGCTGTTACTTTCTCCCTGCAGAATCCATGCCATGGGAAGCAGGTCAGTGACTAAAGTTACTTGGACTGTTATTAATATTATTAAAAATCAGACACTCCACACTTTTACAGATTACTTTTACAGATACAATAACACATTTCTACTCTGCTGTATTATCTGTTCATGTTTCTGTCTGTTGTCCACCACAAGACTTCTGGAGAAAACATGAGAGGCCACGTGAGTTTGAGCCTCAGCCTGCTTTCCGGAGTTAAATTTTAACTTTATATTAAGATTAAAAAGAAGTTGACATATATACGTGCTTATCTTTTGTTCAAGGAGAAGCTGCTGAATCTAACGGCACGACTGCTCATCAAGAGAGGGAACACATAGATGGTAAGATACTAACGCATTAATTATCAGCTCGTCTCCAAATCTAATGAGGTTTTTTTCAGTTTGCGGTGTGTGACTCTTCTTTCTTCTGTCATTTTGGCAGAGGAAACACCAATGACATAAACAGCCAAATGACACCAAGCCAAAGCCTTTATGGTGTATAAGAAGAAGATCCAAGAAGCTCAGAGAAAGGCTGAAATCTTCCATGAAGTTAAGATGTGTACGTGAACGCTTCGTGATGTGTTTATGTTGCACATATTGATCATTCCTACTTGGTAGATCCAGATTTAATACTTTAAAGCTAAGATTAACTATAAAACAAAAAGGGAAAGTATATTATATTTACTCAATAAATGTAGGCAAAAGGGATGTTTTATGGCTTTTTAAGGAGACAAACTGACCAAAAGTGGATATCGAGGCATGTTTGAGACTCAGCCTCACCAGTCTTACTTTTTATAAGACCGGTACCGCAGCTTCTTCATCAAAGGATCACATTTTAAGACACTAAGTGGGAAAATAAAATCATGAAAGCATACAGTCATACTGTACAAACAAATAGCCCAGAATGTAATAAAAACACTGATAAAGAGAAAAGATTTGAAGCAGACCCCACGTCTTCCTGAGGTTTGCTTTCAGACTTTATGAAGAGACGAGGTGGGGCCTAAACATTCAGACAATACCAGGAAACCCTCACAGCATGCCTTCCTGTCAGTACCTGGTGGCGCGAGCTCATTAAACCAGCGGCTGAGGATGATTTGCGATTGAAGGCACGACTGGTGTGAATTCCCGCAGCCTCACAGTGTTGGAGAGGAGCTCGGACTGTGTGTGGAGGAACTGGACTGAGAGCAGGAGGGGGAAAAGGGGCGCTATTGTCCGGTGTTGGCTGCCAGCTCCAACAACAAACAAGTCATTGTACAGAACTTTACTGCTGACTCCTTAGCAACTGTGTGTGTGTGTGTGTGTGTGTCAGTATTGAGATTTCAGAACAAAGTCAATCACATATTTTTACTTCTTTTGTTTTAGGTTTTTTGGGGTTTATTATCATTTCACTGATGTTATTAAACTCACTTTCATTTTTAACTGTATTTTCATGTGTATTCTGAGTTTACAACAAAGACATTTATTCACGTTTTTTGTTGTTTAAAATACATCTTAAATATCAGGATTTTGGTCACAAGTTTGCAGCTTTCCAAGTGCATATCAGCCTTTTTACATCTGAGGAGTTTCAGATCATTTCAATAAAATGTGAAACTAGTTTGAATAATGCAAAGCAGTGATACTTAATTAAATGTCTGTCACAAATGAGTGGTTGAATTGCCATTTTTAAACTGTAAAAAGTTTCAAAAAGCACTTTTTTAAGGCACTGACTCAATCATACCCCTTTAACTTAGTATTTATTGTGGTTTTAGGTTGTAAAGATGTAGCTATATGTATGGATGACTGTTTTACAGGGTCTGTATCAATAAAAAACAAGAAAATGTCAACCCTTAATTGACCTTTTTGTGTTTTGTAAGTGTATAAATTTAACTTTAAGACCTGTTTGTATTTTTTATATCTGCCATCCCTTAAGTGTTAAGAGAAAGAGCATGAAGTTGATCCATTTGAACCACTTGAGGGCAGCAAGTCGACACATTTCACTGTCATTAAAAACAAGCAAGAGTGGTACTAAAACCACATGGGGGATGAAGCAGCCGCAGCCTTGAGAGAAAAACACTGATGATGTCCTTCTGGTAAAACACTGTTTATATGTGTATGTATTCTGATGAACCGAAATACTCTGCAAACACATTTAATTGGTTTATTATAGCTTTTTTTGCACCAGATTGAGAGAAAAATCTTAAAATTAGATTAGCATTGTTTTGTATATTATTAAATGTATATGTTACTAGTAATACTCTATTAAAAATATGTGTAGATATATTTTATAAGCACCAGAACGGTGGAGGACACATGAGCACAAAACAAGAGGCTCAGTGCTTTTAAATGGTTGATTTGCACATGAAGCCATTGGGTTTTTTATATTTTAGTTCTGTGTTTTCTGAAGGTTATTCTGCTCACTAGCAGAACAATTTCCCTTAAAAAAAGCTGTGTTTTCTGTAAAATTAACATAAACTTATGATCCCTTTTATCACCTCAGTGGTTTTCCTTTGCAAGCTGAAACTACAGGCTGCTTAAACATACATTTTGATAAGTAGTGCAGCAGACTTGAGGAGCATTTAGGGCTCAATATTTATCTGAAACTATTCAAATCCAGGTTTATTCCATAAAATATTGAAATAACCTGATGGCGGACAACTGCATAAACTCTCAAACTCCGCCTGACAGTCTTCTGTTTCCTCTTCTTCACTGGATATTTGATCTATGGAAATGTAGTCTCTGAAAGAGAGTTTTTGAGCATATTGTCAGGCCCGATAAACCAAATTTTTCCAAAAAGAGGTTTCATCACGTCACTGCTCAGCTGTAGAAACAGTGAAGCTAAAAAAACTGACCTCCTACTAATAAAAGCATTAAAACAAATGAGAATCAAAGGGCTCTTCCTGCTGTGAGCAGCAACAACAGCTGAACAAACAACTCACATTTACAAACCCATGTCTATAAATCTAGTACCTCAAACACAGGATGATTAAAATGTTAAATACTCTGATTGCTTGTTTAATTGTGAACTGGAGATTAGCGTGTTATTTGATCCTGAATAGTATTTAAAGTATTTTGATTTATGTTTTATTCATAAAACATAAATCATTCAGGGTTTAAACTACAAAAATGCTCAACATCAACAATTCCTGACAAATTTTAGCATCAGCAAAAATAATCAAGACGCACTTTATGCACTAAATGTAATTTATTTGTGAATAAAAAATAAACATCTGATTAAAGTCGGTGTTTTTTCTCTTTACAGCATTCAGACAAGTTCACAGTCATCTCAGCAATTAATTCAAACAGGTTAAAAAACATCTACACATTCTGAATTTAAGCAAAGTCCAACTCAAAACTTAGTCACTATTGTAAGAAAAATCCTAATAATTCAGAATCGGAAATTCACACCTGCTTTTTCGGGAGAGCAAATGGACATTTTCAAAAACATGACACTGTAAATGTTTGCAGTGAAATTTCTGTTTGTACATTTTCTGCAGGATGGAAACGAGTGCTTCCTGCGGTGTCTAGATGAAAGTTTAAAAAACAGCCCAACTTGGACTTAAAAGAAGACAACCAGGTTTTAGGAGCTGGAGGTCTTCAGGGCTCACTGTTGGCCAAATTAGCAGGTAAAGTCAAAGGCAGCAAATCAGCAACAGATGCCTTGTTTTCCTTCCTGTCAGGTGGTTATCTTCACCTATAAACACTCCTTACAATATTAGGAAGAAATACAATAGCCAAATTCAGTCGTGTTTTTAGACCAGTTTCCAAAAAAAAACATGTACCTGTGTGTTAGTTCTTCTAAAAATTTTTCATAAACATAATTTCTCATAAGCAGCACATTCTGTGGCCGTTTCTAATATTTTAAATAATAATAATGTCAAATATTCTGATGCTGCTGCTTTTGCATTACAAATAGCAACTTTAACAGCATGAAAGCAGCAATAAATTTGTTTCATAAAATAAAAAACTGCATTAAATCTGCAGTTTACAGCTTTAAATTGCCCGATAAAAGGGCTGGAGGGGAAAATCCCCTCATAATCAGATTATACAACCATGTGATGTGATTATCGTACAGAAGGAAAAACTTTCTTAAAAAACTTAGCTTCTTTTCAAATGGCACATATTTTCAAAACTTAAGTGTTGGCTACAATAGGAGTGTCAATGAGAAAATTAATATACAAGTTGTTGGTCAACTTGAACAAGCAGACTGTTTCAAATTAATATTTAGTGATCACACAGTAATCATGGACTTTTGTTTTACATAACTGTCACTGAAACAGGACAGTTCAGCATGTTGCAACAGTTAGTTTCCGATAAAAACGCAAAAACAACTCAATTCCAGCCATTTAAGTGATAATCTTTAAGCTTTTTGTGCTAAGTCTATCACTGTGGTGACATTCCCTGAAAAGAAATATGTAAATGTAAGTAAATGGCATTTCCAGCTGTCATGGCTTAATCATTTAAGTGATGTAACACAGGTTAACTCTCTAATGAAGTAGCCACAACAAATACAAGATACATTGACTGCTATGCCTTCTGGAAAATGCACCTACAAAACAAGACAACAGCCATTTTTTGCATTTTTCAGTCTGAAATATTAACTTGTAATGGAAAAAAGAGGCAGCAGCCAAAGTGAGCTGTAAGATGAAGAGCTGCCACCTTTTTAGGGAGGTAACAAACTCCTTTTAGTTTCACTGTGCACTGCACTTACTTGCAGGATAATGGAAAAGGCCAATTATTACTTGACTTTCTTTTCTTTAAAAAACAAACTCTGGGATGTGAAGTAATAAACCATATTTGCTGTTAACAGAGACTACAGGGCTGAAATCTTCAAGACTGCCACTTTAATTGAATGGTCCCTCTCTGAGTTGAAGATGATTTGCCACAATATGAAAGCATAGTGCAACTTGGTACTTTCTATTAGAAAAAAGTAGAATTTTTTTACATCAGGATGTGAAAATCACGACTCCTGCAGCTTTTCTGACTGTCAGAGTTTAGAAACTTAAGTTAGGAAGAGGCACTTTTACAATAAGGCTCAGCAGCAAACACTGAACAAACCGCTCAGTCATGCTCAGAGGGTTGAAATGATTGATCCCACTGAGTCTGAGGAGCTCATTCACAACAGCTGGAAGCTGATATGAAAGATACAATGTTGATAGGAAACACTTTTTTTGATATTATGCATTGGCACTTTTGCCATTTGACTGAACTTCTATCTCTGAACCTGCAGCCACAGGTTGCAGCTCTGTGGGTTCTGCCTGGTCGTTGGTCCCGCCTCCTCCTCCTCCTTCTCTAGATGTGTTTCTATAGTGACGGATGAGGACCACAGCAGCACCAACAAAGTAGGAGAAGGTAAGGATGGTGAAGTAAATGAAGTACACCTTGAACTGTAAGAGAAACATAGAAATTATCTGTGGATTAATATCAATCACTGAAATGAAAGAAGTTCCTCATTAATTCAAAGCAAGAAGCCCAAATTCTGTTATTGATTCAACTACTTCAGTGTCTGGATTTGAGCAAGATTGGCTCTTATTTCTCTTTCTCTTACTGATAGAATAATCTTATTTACTAAATGTTCTGAAAAGAAAATTTTTTTTTCCATCTCAGATACTTTGATTTGTCAGAGCAGGAAAGTCACAGGTGAAGCTAATCACATAAACGATGTCTCTACTCCAGCAGCTACTACAACACAGTAATTAATGTTAAAATGTAATTATAATTATTATTATATAGAGTGAAATGAACGTTTAATAGACAATTCAACAGCAGACTTCTTGTTACACCTGTGTATGACAACCCAGAAGTCTGCTGTTAAAAAGTCTATTAAACTTTTATTTCACTCTATATAATTATAACAATAATTTCATTTCTATAGCACCTTTAAAACAAGAGTTTACAAAGTGCTTTGACAATTTATATTATATCTCTCCCCTCTTTCAAACAATGGTGCTGTTATATAGTGTTCAGTCACTGTGGTTGACCATGGTATGTGTTATTGTCCTGGCCATACTGTTTTTTTTGTGTTCAGTGTTGGCTGCTCAGCAGCTGGAGTAAATAAAGGCCCCAGTAACTAGTAGAGGAAACGTGGTGATGAGGACTTGACATGAAACAACACAGCCAAGTTGCCAGCATCATATGAAATCTGCACAATCTTAAGGAATTAAATGATGGTTTTATTTTACCTGATCGTGTACATTCAGCGCTAAGCCTCTTTTGTCAGCAAATATCAGATTAATGATGCTCTTCAGTATGGTTCCCAAAAAGGTGTTGATACCAAACACTAAAGCGCAGAGCTCCTTGGTGAGCGACGAGGCTATCTGGAAACTACAGAGAGACGGTAAGATGATCAGCACAAAGCAGAGCAGATCAGTTTTTAAACAACTTCTTTAAGTATCTGTTGCAGTCACATTCAGCTGAAACTTAAATAAGTACATAAACAGGCGGATTCTCACTGTGCAGTTTATGAGCGTCAGTATAGGAACATCTTTAAGAGCATATATGCTGAGACATCACATCACCTGTGTCAGCGGGGGCAAACTTCACATTAAACAGGGTTTTGTAACCATGTCTGTTTCAGTATTTTATTTTAAGTCTTGCCCCCATTGTGGTGAAACCTTTGATCTTCATTCTTATCACAGAAAACGGAACTTCCTGCTGCACCAGTTTCAACTCAGGATAAGAAGACAAGCCAGTATTTAGACGGTCAATTATGCATTTTGTTGCACTCACGTGGCAATAGGCACCAGAAACTGGTAGAAGCCTCTGAAGAGTACGTAGGCCACGTAGCAGACCCAGATGTTGTCTGTGATGCCCATGAGGAGCAGCAGTCCCGCCTGCAGTGCTGTGATCAGGCCGATGACCAGCTCAGACCAGATGTTCCACCGAATTTTCACAAAGCCAGCGGAGAAGGACATCCCAGCACCTGCCAGAACAAATAGATCAGGGTTGAAAATTAACAAAATCACGCTCATCAGGTTTACTTAAAACAAGCAGACTAGGCCAATCTCACTCTCGTTTAAGGAAATTGTTTTTCTTTTTTTTTTAATTAAAGATTAATAACTTTGTTCTCTTATCATCAATACTAACAATTTATTTACCTTTTTGACTGCTGATTAGTCATTTTCCCTTTCTAATCACTCATCATCATGACTTTTACTGCTTCCATATGACGTCCAGGTTATTTAAAGCACACTGCTACCTTCATGCTTTACAGCCGTTTAAAGGGCAATTACTGTGTCGAAAGCTGATGTAATCTTTGGGGAGAATAAAATTTACAGATCAGCTACAGAGCCTTATAACTTGAGGGTGCAGAAGTGGACAGTCAGTTTATGTTTCAGCATTACAGATGCAAATATGATGCTTTATATAGACTTTAACATGAACTGGGAAAAAAGTATCATCGTGTCAATATTTTTATTTTTCAGTATTTTTTTTAAAGGAATAACATCTATTTAGTGTTCCTGAGATTTAACTGCAAAACTCAATCATTACATTATTTGTCTCCCAATTGAGCGTCTGTTTCTGAATGTTTTCAGGATGCAAACACATCATTTACTTTATATTTTATATTATGTGATTCATATTTTTTTCAATTTTATGAATAGTCTTATTTGATGTTGGGCTTCATTCACCAATCCAACCAGGATGTTTAATACAGTAGTAGAAGACTGATACCTAAATTCTGTCTGAACACTGAGTGTAAAACTAAGTATTTTAGCCATAGAAATGTCTCACTCAGAAGGGTAGAAGCTGCCTCCACTGCCCCATTGTAAACGTTCTTGCTCTCAGTGGCCGGGTAGACTCTGTTCCACAGGATGTGAACATAGAACAGGACCAGGTAGTACCCTGTGGAGTTGAACACCCACCACAGGGACCAGAGCCTCAAGCTGGGCCTCTTCACCACCTCCTTAACCTCAAGCAGCATCTGCACAAAGACAGAATCCTTCCAGCTCGATGCAGAGCACTTAGGGGCTGCAGAGGATGGCACAGTGTCTTTCTGGTTCATTTTGTCCAGTTCACTTGCTGCTGCTGCCAGTTTCTTCTGCTCCTCATTCCGCATCCGGTTAAAAAATAGGGAGCGTTTAGGCCAGGGCAGGCACAGTGACAGCAGCAGACCAAAGCTGACAAAACCCAACGATATTGCACTGAGGGAGTAGTATGTTATTCTTGCCTGAGATAAGCACAGCTGGCCCACCACTGAGCTGGTGAACACCCCCAGGAGGACTGAGGAGCGTGAGTATCCGGCCACACGCTGGTAGATGGCTGGACTGACCAGGGAGAAGATATAGGAGGAGTAGGCTACGCGGCAGGCCATGGTGATGCCATAGAAGAACTCCATGAACTGCATCTCGAGCAGGGAGCTGCCCAGGAGCAGGATGAGCCAGATGACCACTTGGCTGATGCCCTGGACGATCAGCACCGGCTTGTAGCGCAGAAGATCTGTTAGCAGGAAGGCCGGTACCAGCACGACCATGTAGGAGTACGTCAGAACAGGAGTGATTTCGTTGGTTACCTGGGAATTACAACAAAGTTAACTAAATAAAGTTGCAATCCATAAAATTTTGTGCTAGGTGCAAGGTTTATGCCATGACATAGTATGCGTGTTTATCAACCTTCAATGGACTATATACAGTCTTAATTTGGGCTTAACAGACCTCATCAGTACACAGAATAAAAAAAAAATAACAAATTATTTAGGTTGATGTTCATTAAGCAATAAAATTATTTTTTAAAAAATCTTTCAAAAACAGCAAAGTAACAAAATTGCATTGCAGCCTTTGTTTTCATTTTTTCTTTAATCAACAGTATTCATTATTCCAGGTGATGCCCTTTAATATTAATGAGGGTTATAAACAACTAACCTATAATAATCCATAAATATGACAGTCATAAATATGGACCCTTATCACTCACTAGGTAACCATGTTCATAACACAGTTTTAAAATTTGCAACCTGACCCAAAAAATATCTCCATATCATAACAAATAATGTCTAATTCAGGTGTAATGATGAAGCAAACTTCTGCAAAATTACTTGTAAAATCAAATTTAGGGCTGCAACGGCTGGATGAGCAATGGAGAGCTGTGTGAAACAAAGAACTGAACATGTTAACTTGCTGATACTTTTGAAATACTCAATTAAAGTTAATATAAAAGATAATGTGTTTAATGTTTAACATCATTAACTGCATTGATTTTTTTCGAAAAATGTGCTTCACTTGAATTTGACACCAGCAACACATTTCAAACAAGTTGGGACAAGAGCAACAAAAAAAGACAGAGAGTTGTGAAAAGCTCCTAAAAAATTTGTTTTTAACGTCCCACATGTTATCAGGTTCATTGGTTACAGGTGAAAGTACCATGTTTGGTCATGAAAGAGCAACTTTAAAAGGCTCAGTTGTTAAAAAGCAAACTGAGGGCGAGGTTCACCTCTTTGTAATGCGCCTGATTGTACAAAGGATTTTACAACACTGGCCCTAAAACATTTAGAAAAACTGTTATTGAGAAACATAATTTAATTGCACTTGATAAAAACTAGTTTTTAATTGTGTTTTATACTGCATACCAACTCTTTTGAAATTTAGGGTTGTATAATGACAGTCGT
>JAPZDZ010000017.1:3163657-3187570 GCA_029783805.1 Acanthurus tennentii | reverse complement strand
TAAAAAGAAAACATAAAAAGTTAAAGTGGTTGCAGACTATTAGCCAATACTCGCTGTAGTTTTGTATAACTTGAATCCTCATCACTACCTTCCCGATTGTTTTCCTTCCAGGCTACAATGTGTCCCTGCTCTACGACCTGGATGCACTGCCAGCCAATAAAGATGAGGTTATCCACCAGGCGGGTATGCTCAAGAGGAACTGCTTTGCCTCAGTGTTTGAAAAGTACTTCAAGTTCCAGGAAGAGGGCAAAGAGGGCGAGCAGAGGGCCGTGGTCCACTACAGAGACGATGAGTCCATGTATGTGGGGGAGAGTTTCGAGACTGCATGTTTTTGGAGTAATCTTTATTACTCTGAAAGTCTTAAACCTCTGACATGTCTCCTGTCTTCTCAGGTATGTGGAGGCCAAGAAAGACAGAGTGACGGTTGTGTTCAGTACAGTGTTCAAAGACGACGATGACGTCATCATCGGCAAAGTCTTCATGCAGGTGTGTATGTGTGTGCGTGTGAGGATGCATGTACATAAAAGTGCTTCAGTAAAGCTGCTGAGGTCCTCTGAAGTCTACTGAATGTCAACAGCTGTATACCAAATGTAAAAATGTACCCATTCAGAGATGTTAATATGAGGAACTTCCTTGACTTTCAATAACATGTTTTGTTTTTAAATTATAATCTTAAGTAAAGTAATAACTGTTATTCTCATTAACCTTTTAGAAGCAATTAAGTAAAAAATGATTGGCTTTACTGCATGTTAGTAGAGAATCAAATCCCCATGAACAGGGTCTGTATGCATGCTTGTTCTGTATGTAGGAGTTCAAAGAAGGTCGGCGAGCCAGCCACACGGCCCCCCAGGTGCTGTTCAGCCACAGGGAGCCCCCACTGGAGCTGAAGGACACAGACGCCGCCGTCGGGGACAACATTGGCTACATCACCTTTGGTCAGTATCTTCTGGAGTGTCAGCTGAGACTTTCTTTGTTTGTGTTCCAGCTGTACTACTGTGATTATTTAACCTCTTGGCTGAATTGATATTGATGGTTTGTTTTGATGTTCTCAGTCCTGTTTCCACGTCATACCAATGCCAATGCCAGAGACAACACCATCAACCTCATCCACACCTTCAGGGACTACCTGCACTATCACATAAAGTGCTCCAAGGTCAGTTTAACTCAGAAACAAATAATCCAGTCATTCTCCAAGTTTCCTTTCAAGTTTTTTTTTTCTGTAAAATCAAGGCAAGTTTGCCTACAATTGCTTGTTATTAGATCCTTTTTTTTTTCTTGTCATCGTTTTTGGTTGGCAATGACATTTAAGGCTTAAGAATTATCTCTGGAGTAACATACGACATTTTTTAGCTATTTGGAAAGCACCTGTCAAACACTCACTTGACAAGCTAAAAGTCTTTTTTTAATCACAGGCCACAAACAGTTCTCCCTCTGTAACAGTACATCTTTTAAGTGCCTCCCAAAACCTTCCGTATAATAGAAAGTCCAACCATAGTTGAGATCAAACGAAGGCCTAAGCTGAAGACATCCTGCTCAGTGGTCATGCAGGTTTTCAGAGTAGTATTTAGGCTTTTTACCCATCACACAGAACAAAACAAGGTTGTAATGGTTCCTCAAATGGATTCATCTTGACGCTAAACCCTCAATTTGGATGATTAACATTTCAGAGGGATGTTTTCAGCCTTTTTGTTATTTCGTAAGCATCTGCTGTTCAAACCGCAGACAATGGTGCAGAATGTCAGATGTCTTTGGCAGGGAATTTGGGTGGGTGGCCTTGCGGATGGATTTATGGACAGCTGTGGGTGGGTTAAACTTGAGAAAGAGGAGATGATAACAAACACACACACACTCACACACAAAACAACCGCTCACTGTTGTCACACTGTGTTTAAGCATCTGACACAAATTGTTGACATCTTATTCTTCACAACATAAGAGCCTGCTTGTGCATCATTGTGTAAGACTCACTACGAGATTAGATAACGAGTTGATGACTGCTGTTTTGCCCTATTAAGTACCTGATGAGAATCTTTCTTATCTGCAGGCCTACATTCACACACGTATGAGAGCCAAGACATCAGACTTCCTCAAGGTGCTGAACCGCGCTCGTCCCGATGCTGAGAAGAAGGAGATGAAGACCATCTCGTAAGTAGCCTCTGCGCTCTTTTTCCTGTCAGCACCCACCTACTGATTATTTTTTTTAAATTGAAAGCAAAATAAAACCCAGTTATTTCTCTCTCTCTTTTTTTAAATAAGATCAGTTTTCTTGTGTCTTACTGAGTCGGCTGCATCCCTGTATGTTTTTGAGGTGTGGCCGTGTTTGCCCCCAGTTTTTACAGTGTTTGAAATGAGACAGGAATTTTTACAGATCTCAGGTTTGCTTAAACCCCCAAACAGTTGACACATGCAATTTTTTTAAGCTCTGTCACTCTGAAATAATTGGGAAATATTAAGCTTGAGAGTACAGAGTATTTGTTCTGTGGCTAATGTGTGACTGAAATAATAAGGAAAAAACCCCAAAGGAGTCATCTGTGTGAATTTCAAACATTTTATACTGAAGAAAACCTTAGTGGAATTCTCTGGAATAGAGAACTGAAATTGAAACAACAGTCATGTATCGGTTCATTTGTTTGATAAAGAGATGAGAAGATTAAAACATACCACAAATATCACATATCACTGTCAGGTTTGGTTGCCAAGAATGTTTCCACAAACAAATTTCACAACAGCTCTCAAAGAGGCAAAACAACCGTAACGACATGCAACATGATTAATAGATAGTTTTGTTAGATGTTTATGCATTGTTATAGTTTCAAGCTTTTTTAAAAGCTTTTACTTTGAAGGAATAGTTCAACATTATTGGACATACACTTATATGCTTTTGTTTTTCAATGAGTTAAGATTAGACGATACCACTCTTTTTGTGTCTCTTCTTCGTAAAAAATGAAGCTGGAGCCAGCAGCCAATTACCTTAATTAACAAATTTCACCTAGTAGATCCTCTTAAGCTCACAAATTGACAGCAAGTTGTCAACAAAAAAAACAAAGTGTCGAAATGACAAATCAAGGTTTTACGGGTGTTTACGTGACAGACTATTTCCTTGCCAAGAGCGGTGATTTTATGGAGTCTTTATGGCTGGCTGGCAACTTTGCAGTGATGACCAGACTCCAGATGAGATGTAAAGTCTTGGTAAATGATCTGTAGAGGTGCTGCTCTTTGTTTTGTTAACCCTGCACAGAGCCCGACCAGCAGTTTCTCTCTGTGTCTCGTTTCTATGTTTTCAGCCGAGCTAATCAGCTGCTGGCTGGAGCTTAATATTTACCACAAAGACAGTAAATATTCAGGGAATATTCTTAAAGATGTCAACTATTCTAATAAGCTACATGCACATTAGTAAGCTTTTAATAACACTTTGTACAAAGTTTGATGGTGAAACATAATTCTAGTTCCACCTGAACGGTTTCAGGTGTCCAAGTACATGAAATATAATAACCTGTTTTGTATGATTTCCTTTGCATGCCATCTAATGTGTCTTTGTTTGATTTGTCCCTTTCAGTGGAAAGACCTTTTCCCGCTAAGGTTGACCTCCTACAGAGGAAATCAATCCCACTTGGACACGCCCAAATGCGCTACACTGAGACTCAACGCCACATCGGACAGGACTCCCGGACGCCTCTAAATGCCCCCGCCCACCCAAAAAAAAAAAAACGTGTCCAATCGTTTTTTTTTTTGTTTGTTTTTTTTTAATGAATAATAATGTTGGCTCAACCTAGGGAAAGCCAAGGCTCAAGATAAATGGAAAAAGGGCATTCCTTGCTTTGCATAGTTAAAGAGAATTATTAGTCCTATATAAATATATATATGAAAAAAATTGAAATTTTTGATACGATATCTTTTACTCCATTTGGTACTCTCGCTTGCCCCTCAGCCCTCACCATGCAATATCCATGTGTTGGATGTTTTCATCCCCCCTTCCTTCCTCCCTGTGCTTTCATGTCGTCTGTACCATTGTCATTTGAAAAAAATAAAATAAATCACTCTTACAAAAAAGCATCTGTCTTGTAGTTGTGTGTGCTGATTTTGTGACTCTTGTGCAACCACCTGTTTTGTGTTTTCTTTTTTTACCTGTCCACACAGCATATTTTTGTTTTCCAGTTTTTGGTGAAATTCTTAGATGTTGCACAATTTTCCCATTTATTTGAACTATGACAGTTTTAAGAAAGAATACAGTTTATTAAAACAGAGATTTCATTAAATGAGCTGGACTGTATATTTAAAATTCTCAACTTTGATTTTGTGTGTGTGAGAGACTTTCTAATTTGGCTCTTTAAATAAATTTTATTAAAAAATATTGAGCTTCATTGTTCAAATTACCACTGTTTTGGCTTTTCAGTTTAATAATTTTAATGATTGTTTTGGTTCAGAGTTTCTACCATCCTTGAACTCAAGATATCTTTGAAATAAAACTAAGGCTGCTTCTGCCATTTTGGGGATTTTAATTTTTTGCCTGACAGTAAAATTTTTCTATTTTTCTTTAGTAAATACGTATTTCCTAGAAACTATTAGGATATTTCTTTATATGTAAATCATCTGTCCATTTGGAGAATTAATACATAATTACAGAAACCAATTCTGATCTGCTTATATTTTGAATTTATAAAGTCTTGAAAGTTTTAACTAATAGTAAGGGAGACATTTATTTACTCTTGTTTATTTCCGTTTATTTTAATCTACCCATCTTAAAGACTGATCTTGTAATTGTTCACCTGAGTAGGTTTTGGTCAAATTTGCGTTTACACATGCACACTAATAGAATAACAGAAGCTGGAAGTTTCAGCCATTAATGGATAACTTTCAGTCTTTACTGTTCATTGCTAGCTACTTTTAATGCATTCTAGATTACATTTGTTTGAAGAAGACATTCTATATGCAGATGGTTCACACACATCAGAGATTAAAAATAAATCGAAACAAAGCCATTACTTCTATTTTTTAAAATTAGCTTTAAAACTTCTCCTTCTTCCCATTTACATTTGGGCAATTGCAAAAGTGTCCCTGAGTAGCCGTTAATACACTTTGTGATTATTACAAGCCTGTCAATGAAGATAAATGTGTGTGAAAACCACAAAACACAATTGCCCCATTGTTCGTATATAAAACAAAACACCGCTGGGTCACTTTTTCAAAATCAAATGTATTTTATTTGCTGAGAAAATACACCTTAACAAGCTCATAGTAGCTCTACTGGTTTGGCAGCGATAGCAAAAGTTTAATATGATACTGTGACAGAAAAAGAGCAGAGCAGAAAAACTCTATTGGGATGAAGCTTTGGCCTCTTCACCCTCATTCTTGGGTTTTTCAGCTTCATTCTCAGAGGAGGAGGAAGAAGAGGAAGAGGATGAGGAAGAGGAGGAGGAAGAAGAAGAAGAAGAGGAAGATGAAGCCTTATTTTTCTTCTTTGGTTTTTTCTTTTTAGCGGGGACCTCTTTCTCTGCTTTATCCTTGGCTCCCTCCTCTGCCTTGATGAGGTCTCCTTCCACTAATTCAAGAGGAGTGTCTGCTTTAGCAGGGGCATCTTCAGGGGCTTCAGGGGGGGAAGACTTGTTAGAGGGGGCACTTTCTTGTTGTACAAAGGCTTCATCCTTGACTTCCTCCTGCTGCTCAGGCTCCATATTATCAGGCGTTTTCTGGTCTGGAAACATGATATGAATGGAATTAACATCCATCCACCTTTTCAATAAGTGATCAGCATTTGACAAAATAAAAACAGGGCTTAGTCAAAGTTCCTTTTTTTGTGAATGATTTGCTTGTCAAAACCATTATATTTAACGTCATATTCCCATGTGTTAAAATCCAGTGCGCATGCAATAACAGGGTACAATGTGACAGCTGAGTGAAATATTGTGACAAAACTAGCTTTAAAACAATCATTTTGTGAAATAAGAGCAATGAGAAGATTGATACCACTCTCATGTCTTGTCTGTTAAATATGAAGCTAAAGCAAGCAGCAGTTAGCTTAGCGATTAGCTAAGAGAAACATGGGAAACAGCTTGCTAATATATTTTGCCTGCCTCCAAAGCTCATAACCCCTGAACTTCTAAATTTACTTTATATTTTCTTCACAGATTGTATAAATTAGATTAAGATGAGCTTTATGCCTGCAAGCCGATTTATCGAGGAAGAGCCAAGCTAACTCTTTGTGCTAAGCTAAGCTAGCCAACTTCTTGCCTTATATTTAACAGGCCAATGCAAAAGTGATTTCAACCTTCTCATCTAGTTCTTGGCACGAGGGTGAATAAATGTAATCCCAAGCATATTCCTTCGAAAAGTGATGTGAGGGTTAGATTTTAAGTTTAACTCTGCTGTTGAATTTAAAAAAATAAGATCCTAAAGGTGTAAACTACATTTATTTCCTCAACAGTATGACATGATTCAGTGAATTATGTCATCAATCATATTGTTTACACCTTTTTATCTTTTTCAAAGCTACAGACATACCGTTAAGACAAACGTATGTCAAATTCTTCTCATTTTTCGTTTGTTTTTGTTTCCTGGAAGCAACCAGTCACATTGCAAGATCAAACTGAAAGCATCTCAGTCAGTAATTAACACGGGTATTATCTTGGCAGAGATAAACTTTTCAATCAGGTCACAGCACGCACATGCTGGAGTCATTGTGATTTTATTTCAAGGGATGTTTTTTTTTCCGTCTGGATGCGGAACTTACCGTCGTCCAATGCATCCTCTAATGCAAACTCCGAGCTGTCAGGAAAAAGGAGGATAAGTATGCTAACGTATCAGGTGGGAATGTTACAAAACAAAACTTGTTTCTTTTTTTTACTATTTTGTGTTAAGATTAACACAAAAAATAAAATTTGATAAATACGGGGCTTTAAAGGTGCAAGTCGGCGGATATTGTTAGTTTCCTTTTCCAGTCTTTGTGCTAAGCTAACCTAAGTAGCTGCATGCAGCATGGTCATTTCTCCTCTGACTCTCTGCTAGAAAGCAAATAAGTGTTTTTATACAAATTTCAAATTTACAAGCAACGTAACGCACAATTTAGAAGAGCAGTCTGTCTCTACTAAATGAGAGAAAATACTAGCGAAGGGTGAAATTTTATACCCCTTGAAGCCTCGTAAAGTCATATTAAGACAGCTAGGATGCTCATGTTTTCAACCAAAAGAGCAAAAAAGGGGGGGACAGTGCAGTATTTTCTGGACAAAGTGGTTATTTTCTGTTGTTTTCTTTTTAAAACATAAATTTTATATAGATGCATTATGTAACTTTGACCATCATTACATGTTTCTGAGCCATTTCCATCCTCACCTTTCATTATCAGCTGTGATGCCATGAATCAGTTGCTGGTAGTTATTGATTTCTGCCTCCAGCTTCATCTTAACGCACAGCAGGTTGTTGTTGGTTTCTACATGGCGCTCCACCTGCGACCTAACCTCCTTCAGCTCCGCCTCCAGGTCCAGCATCAGGTGGTTAAGGGGCCCCATGCGTTGACTGTACTCCACTTTGGTGCACCTCAGGGTTTCCTCCAGGTTGCGAATCTGAAAAAAAGACATCAGGTGATTTTTGACCTCACATTCCTTTTGCAGCTCTGTCCTTAAATCTTTTTTTTGTAAGAGTCATAATTTTCTCTCTGGAAAACTACCAAAGGAGACAGTAAAAGTCATATAAAATTCACTGAGCCTTGACCTTTCACATCTCCATCAAATGTTTTCTTAGCCAAGAGCAGATCCTGGTGGCTCGTCAAACAACAGTGAGACGGATGAAGTGTTTGTCTGCCTTAAAGTAGCAGGTTGACACTATAATGACAGTCATGGCAGTCAGGAATGCTTGTGGAAAGATCTGGGAGATTGACACCCCCGCCAGCAGTTTTAACAATCCTGACGTGATAGAGGAAAAATGTGAAATCCTTTGTTCTATCCCCAGAATAATTACACTTTAAAACTTCTCCTCAGGTCTAAAAGGGATCCACTTAATGACTGATGCCACCGTGTTATGCAATGACTGCTGTGTGACTGTAAAAACATGTAAAGAGTCAGTGGTTTATGTGTCAAAAAAGGCATCACCAGAACAAACTATTGGAAAGCTGAGCTGCTGCATGAATAGGATTGTGTATGTGTGTTTTTGTTTGTGTGTGTGTTGGTACCATGCTGTGCAGACTCTGGATCCTAATTTCCAGGGATTGTTTCTGTTTTAGCAGATCCTTGAGCTCCGACTTTCCAGACTGCAAGACCTCTGTGTTTTGGGCCTCCACCACCTTAATGGTGTCAAACTGGAAAAGGAAAAAGAAGATGGAGCTGTGAGATAAGCAGAAAAGAGGGAGGAGATGCAATAGAGCAGGAAAACACAACAGAGACATCTGACTTTAAGATGCTGCAGGTAACACACCTTGCTCTGGTACCAGTCATCAGTATCCTTCAGGTTTTTCTTGGCTAGTTTATCATACTGGGTGCGGATCTTGTTGAGCATCTCAGCCAGGTTGGTGTTTTGGGAATCCATCTCCACCTTCACTTCAGAGTCCTTAACCTTGTCACACAGGGCATCCACCTCCTGTAAGAGAGTCACAGCAACAAGTTGGCCTGTTTTCTTACAATTTAGTTTCATTAGATGCACTTAAGGTGTGTTTTTCTTTCCAGTCTCACCTCTTTGTGTTCCTGCTTGAGGCGATCAAGCTCCTCCTTCACCAAATCAATCTCTTTCTGGGTCTGTTTACAGTTCAGCTTTGTATCCTCAATGGTCTTCTTGAGATCATCCACATCTTTTTCCAGTTCCTTCCGAGCCTTTTTCTCATCCTCCAGCCTGCACACAGTGAGGAACCAAACGTTAATCCACACAAAATATCTCAAAGTGATTCAATTTAACCTCAACTGCAAACTGAATTATTGTCCGTTGTCATTTCAGAAATCATTTTAATTTTTATATCTAGTTTGCATGAATCTTACTTGTTCTTGAAGTCATCATTTGCCAGTTTGACATTGTCAATCTGGAGCAGCAGCCTGGCATTGTCCATGGTGATGTCTTTGATCTACAGAGAGGAATGAATCAGATATATCGCCTGGATTATTTTAATTATTACATTTATTAATTATTCGTTTATGAGAAAACTGAAAACAGTAAAAACATACAGACACAATTAAATCAATTATTGTGTTTTTTTTCAAGGGAACGAATAGAGATAAATAATAGAAATAATAAAGCTGATGAAAAACCTGTTTCTTGAGATCCTCCAGAGGTTTCTCAACCTCATTCCAGTCGCGTCCCTCAGGTGCTTTTCTTTTGGCCAAAATTTCATCGATCTGTTTTTCCAGATCACCATTTTCCCTCTCCAGCTGCTTCACCCGGCCCAGGTAGCCGGATAGGCGGTCGTTCAGACCCCGCAGTGTCTGCTTGTCGTCCGCGGGGGCGGCAGGAGCGGCCGGGGCAGCTGGAGGTGGAGGAGCAGCAAGTTTTGCAGGAGCGGCGGGAGCGGAGTCTCTTTCCGTCTCGTTGCGCAGCACGTTACGCAGCCCCTCCAGGCTCGCCACCGACACCCTAGAGCCCCTTCCCCCGGCTCCACCATACACGCTAGCGGCGGTGTTTGAAGGCATGATCGCTGCTGGATGAGAGAGAGCTGACGGTTACAATGACAGATATGGTCTTAGGCTGAAGACACACCGGATGGATGGGATGGAAAAGCTCAGGTGGGTTTTATACCTGTTTTTTACGCATCAGTCCACCCTCTTCGATGCCATTGGCCACCACTCCTGGACAAAGTGGTGCGAAGTCGAAATTCAGGTATTTCATGTTGACTTTTTTTATTTTTCTCATTGTATTCTTGCACTTGTCCGCTCTTGATTGGATGCATGCAGAGCTTTGGGGAGTTTTGGGGAGGTGATGGGTGGTCCCTGTCCACCTTAAAAGCAGATGTTCCGGAGGGTGCAGGTATCTCCAGAGCTCACCTGTCCTGCTTCCACGTTTCAGCTCTCTGCTCCATACAGCGTTGCAATATGTCTAAACCAGGAGGTTACAGCAGCCAGTCCTACACACCCAGCAACAAAGGACCGACCAAAAGCTACCCGACCGCCAACAAGATGGACGCGTCGGGCAAATCCCGGGAGAAGGACGACATGGTTGGACTCAATGACAAGTTCGTCCAGTTGATTGACAAGGTTTGCCTATTACATTTTTATTATTATTATTATTATTATTATTATTATTATTATTATTATTATTATTATTATTGTTATTGTTATATTAAATAGTAATATTAGTAGTGCAAATAGTAGTAGTATGCATTGTATTCATCACTGCATTCTTTTTCTTTAGATGTAATCCAATTGTAATTGGTAATTAGTTATTAACTAGTTTATCTATTAGTTATTATTAGCTATTATTATTATTAGTTATTAACTATATGAATTATGGTAATTATTGTAAATTATTGTATTTTTTTAAAAAATCCTGCTTAATTTTACATGATTATTTTGCAGGAAACAGACAGAAAATAAAAATCAAAAGGCTCACAGCCTGGTGAAAACAATGAAATTACAGAAAAGAAATTATAATAACAATATGTCTAAATGTCTAAAAAGACACACTACACAGCCAGTCGTTTTGTATTTTTTGAGATCTTGTCGTCATTACACCGTAAGCAGAGCTTCTCCAAACTATATTCAGTATCTTTTTATATTATTTTGTATTATTATATTTATTAATACATTAATAATATATTATATATTATTTATTATTACATTTATATAATTCAACAAGCTTTGAGTTGTATTTTTTACTGTGCAAATGTCAATCAGTCATAACAACAGATCAGCATTCAGACCAATTGTCATACTTGTTTCCAGTACTTGAGCACGACTTAAACAAGCCTCAAACATGCCTGAAAATTTTGTGACCTGAGGCTATAAAGCTAGACTGATGAAAATAGTCTAAAAGTACGACGCCACCCTGTGGTTATTTAGATAACTGTAAGTCTGATGTCCCTCAAGGTCATAGGTCCCTAAGCACAGCCTGACAACAGGCCTATAGGAAGCATTACTTTTTGAGTAAAAACCCTTCATCTGTCTGTGTTTTAGGTGAAACACTTGGAGAATGAGAACAAAAAGCTGGACACAAAGCTGAAGATCCTCAAGGAGAAGGAGGACTACGAGGGAAAAATCGATGACATCGTCAAGCAGCTGCAGAATGAGATGGAGCAGCAGATCGAGAACCTGATCCACGATCGGGAAAAACTGCAGGCTCAGCTGCTCCAGAACAAGGAGGAGCTGGATGACACCAAGAAGAGGTCAGCAGGTCATTGTGTAGTTGATTTGATTGAATGACTGTATGCACAAATATATATTTTTCAGCCTTTTTTTTTTCTTGGTTTCAGGTATGAGGAAGAGTTTCAAAAGAAATCTGAACTGGAGAATGATTTTATTGTCATCAAAAAGGTACTATAAAGATATTCATGTTGTTTTTTTGATTCAGTCATTAAAAAACATTTAAAAAATCCCCCAAATTCACTTATTGCACAAGTCAGCAATATATTAGAATACAAATACATTTAAAGAATTTTAAGCAACTAAAATCAGTAGTAACACTCAATGGTACTTTGTTTTCTTTTATAGATATTAAACAGTGGAACTCTGAGATATGATTTATTTTAGTCTTTTTCTTTGCTTGATGCCAACTGGGCCTCAATATATTTACACATTTATATGTTTTTAATGTGCATACGTAACAGGATGTAGATGAAGGTCACTTGGAGGCAGTAAATCTGGCTCTGGAGCTGGAGGACCTGATGGGAGAGCTGGACTTCCTCAGGGCTGGCTATGATGAGGTAATGCTAGAGTTTATTTTATTTTCACTGTTATCTCTTTTGTTCTTGTTCTGTGCTCTGTAAAGCCCGAGAGCTGATCTGATACGGCTTTTATGTGAGAACAAAAAAAGTTAGCAACTGCTGCTGGGCAGGACAACAGTGCATCAAACATAGTGGAAAAGGTCTGCAAGGCATGAAACAGACAGACAAATTGACGATGAGCATAAAACAAGTGCACGGAGGGAAAAAAAGCTTTATCTCCTCTCTCTCTCTGTTGTGCACATGTCTGCCCCCTGCAGGAGATCAAAGAGTTGGAGTCACAAGTCCAGAATGAGACTGTGGTCTTAAGTGACAACAGCAAACGGTCTCTGGACATGGACGAGATCGTCGAGAGTGTCAAGAATCAATATGCCAACATGGCCGCCCGCACCAGAGAGGAAGCTGAGCAGTGGAACCAGAAAAAGGTAAAGAAATAGAAGATTGCACCTAAAAACAAGGACCTATTTTTGGGCTTTTTAAAAAATATTTAAGCTGCAAAACACCAGCATGCATTCTCAACATAATTCACATTTTGAACCCCACAGATGGATGCTTTGGTCCTCAACGCAGGACAGCGTGAGCAGGAAGTGCGTGATTTAAAGAGAGAGGTCTCAGACATGGTGCGCCTCATCCAAAGGCTCAATGGGGATCTGGAAGCCCTCTTAAGGAAGGTTTGGATCGCACAGATAGACATTCCCAGAGTTTAGACCTATGCAAACTTCTTGTTCATCCAACCAACATCTGATCTTCACTTTTTCTCTCTGTTTTCCATGTAGGAAGATTCCCTGAAGAAGGAAATCAAGGACGTGAGGACAGAAGGTGATGAAAACCTGGAGAAGGCCCGGGAGGACATCGCCCAGCTTGAAGAGGCTTTGAGAAGGGCTAAGCAGGACCTGGCTAGAAAGATTCGTGAACACCATGAGCTGATGAACCTCAAGATGGCCCTGGACATTGAGATCGCCACCTACCGCAAGCTGCTGGAGGGCGAGGAGCAGAGGTATGAGTAGGGATTAAGGAGTAGATTTGGGGTTAAGAGCACATCAATAAGCTTCTCTCATGCTGCTGTTTGTTGAAATATACCATGATGCATAAATGCTTGCACTAACAACTGTCTTTGCTCCATCTCTATGAAGAATGAATGACCTCACTCGCTACGGAGGTGAGAAGCATTCTATTATTTTTTTTTCTGAAATCAGCAGCCCTAAAACCCCTAAAAAAAATCTACTTACATAATTATTCTTGGTTCATTTGGGCATTTTGAGGTGTATTTTACTTTTTTAATCAGGAACTGGACACTTTTAAATGTGTCAAAATATTTAAAGAGCACCTGTAGCTTGATAGGAGGCGGTAAAAGGTGGTGAGGTTAATGTGTAAAATAACATAAAAATTGAAATACTAATTAGAAGTACCTCAAAATCAAACTAAAATTCAGTACTTCAGTTAACTTACAGCAGGGTCCAAAAGTACACAAAGCTGCAGCTCTCCCACTGTTGTTAAAGAAAATTCCAGGAAGTTTAAAGAACTGCTGACTGAAGTATTGACAAAGAAGGTTGAGAGGTACAAGCTTACCAATTTTAATGTCATTAGAGTCTAAAATTTGTAAAAAATAATTCTCAATTTAAAAGAACTCAAGTGGACATGGTAATAAAAGCACCAAAACCCTTCATCCATTTCATTCATACCAGCTGATTGATGATTGATGTTTTGTGTTCCACTAAAATCAAACCTCTCTTTTGCTCAGATTTCTAAAATCAAAACAACCAATCCAAGTCCTTACTTGCACGCAGACGTTCACCTGCCAGAGACGCCAGGAGCACCAGAACCCACCATCCTCCAGCCAACCACCATCCTCCCGCCGACCCCCTTCTTCCCGAAGGACACCGTTATCCCACCGGTGCCAGCGTACCCCTCCTCCAAGAAACGCCTACTGATCCGGGTGGAAGTGGAGGCTGGCAGAGTCGTGTCCGAAAGCTCCCATTACACTGAAGATTAACTGTCACTTTTCATCACTTAGTTGTCTGCACCTCGACAGTATCTCAGCAAAATGTGAATTAGTTCAAATTAAGTTAATTTAAATTAAATGCTTATAAAATTGTCATGGTAGTGGCTTTCAGTGCGTTGATTATTATCCTTCATTTGTGTGATTTGGAGTTAACCATCTTACAATAGCTTCTTGGCAGAGTTGAACGTTTTTTCCTTAAATCCGTGCATGAGGTTGGAGACATTATGTTTACATCAAGCTGTGTTTTCAAAAAAGGTTTTCTTATCTTTGTTTGCATTTGCAAAGACTCAGTATCAGAAAGGACATAATAAAGATGTTTCGGAGAATCACAAGAGGTCACATTAGGGATAACCAAATGTGGATCTGCTTCAGATCCATCTGAGTAGCAGCCTTAATCCTAAAATGGCTGTAAATATTCTGAACACACAAATACACATAAGCACAAATACACATTATTTGTATGTTTAATTGGTGCTAATTGTCCGGTATCTTTGCAAAATGTGGTAAAAGGAAATGTTTGTTTGCAAGCCTGAAAAAACAGTCTATTTCTGTAACTTTTTAAAAAAAAAAAATCTTTTTCTTTCACATGTATCTGCATTTTTTTAGATGTCAAATCAATCACGAGGAAACCAGAAGTCAATACAGTGTTTACTGTTAAGGTGAGAAGTTTTTGCAATGGTTTACAATCAATAAATAAAGCAACATTAACACCATGTCTGCTCTCTTTTTACACATAACCACACAGAGTATAGACAGTTATGAAGAAGTATTTTGACATTTTGAGAAATACACTTATTTGCTTTTTGGTTTAGAATCAGATGAGAATATTAATACCATTCTAGTGATAAAGTAGCCAGAGCCAGGAGACAGTTTGACTAAGCCAAAAGCTAATTCAGCCACACATGCAAAGAGCTATTTAGGAATAAATAATAATAATAATAATAATAATAATAATAATAATAATAATAATAATAATAATAATAATAATAATAATAATAATAAATACAAAATAAAAACAATAGTAACAACAGCAAAAGACAATACTGTATTTTGGGGCTTTTATGTTTTTACAGGAAACATTTTAATCAGATAGCACTCTGTTAGCCATTTCATGGGAACTCTAACATAAAGACACAAGAATGGTATCAATCTTTCACTCCCCAAAAGAAAGCAAATAAGCTAATTCCCCAAATCTTGAGTGTCCAGAGTTGATTACAGTGTGTTTGTTAGATAAAACAAGTCGGAGGCTTTCTATTTGATACAGATAACAGTTAGTCATTAGGAGCTGGAGCCCAACAGTCTCGTCCTGTGTTCATTTTTTCCTCCTCCGCCTCCTCCTCCTCATCTCCCGGTTCTCCTCTGTCTTCCAGACACATAGCATGAACATAATATTCTGATGTGGAAAACATACTGTTACATGACTTAGCAAAGCAACACAGACAAAAGACATAGACAGTGTACCCAGGACCACATGATGACATCCCATCCCTCCTAATATCCCTAAATAGTTCAGTTGTTTGCTCTTTAATTTGATTAAAGTCTGCTCTTCCTACTCAGCTAACCTTTGCTTGGCTGTCCATTTCCCACCCACATACAGTGCATATTTAAAACCACATTTTGATTGTGGAAACAAATAGCACAGACTGTGTGTAATCAAGTCTCATATAACAGGCTAATTTTACTTTGAATGGATATTTACTGTAAATAGTCTTCTAATATGGTTTGCAAGCAGCAGATGTCTCTCAGAAACAGAAGCCTACTTTTGCAGAAGCCCATTTTAATTATTTATCTAAATATGGAAGAAACTGGAAATGCGTAACTTGTTTCTTTTTCCCTTCCTTCATTTCGTCATGTCTCTTTCCTAACTGCTTTAGTTAAGTCCTTAATCTCCTCATGTCTTGTAGATGTATTATGGACAGTGGATGCATCCCTCTCCCGTCCTCAGCTTGCATACCAGTATATAGATAAACACTAGTGAGGGAAGTGGGAGTAAACATTGTAGGCAGGTGGGTGACCGATGGAGAAAATCTTCGACTTCAACTGGTTAAACTGATGTCAACCAGTGCAAAGAGATGTTAGGTGTACTGTACTTCTTAAGTCCCGCAGCTATATTTAGATGATCTGCAGGACTGATACAAGGGTAGATTTATTTAAAGTTTATTCACGATGTTACCCTGGTGAGAATTTACATTCCACCTTTCACATTTAGCAGGTTATAAGTGTTTTTGGCCATCAAATCTAAAAGAAATGACTTATAAACAAATATGGTAGCAATGCCATGAGCACAATAGCATGCTGATGTTAGCATTTAGCTCACAGCAGCCTACCAGACCAAGCTGCTAGCATGATTGCAGACTTAAGCACCAGTCAAACTTCCATTTCTTTTGGGTTTGAGGGGGAGTTTTAACATCATCTGCACTGGAAGGTGATCTTAATCCCACTCACCCAATCACATACAGGCTTATGTTCAGGATAGCCTGGTGTCTGGCTGCATGGACTGTTAGCTATCCCCATGTCTTTAGATGAGACATGGGTAAAACTAAAATAAAATGCATGTCAAATATTTTTTTTAAATTCCTACTTCCCCTTTGAAATTAACCTCATTTGAATGAGGCTTTGTTTTTCAGGTTTCTTTTAATATTGTAATTTTTCCTGAAAACAGCCCTTACTTATCCTTAATATTTCCACCTATGTCTCCTGATGCAGTAATATTGTCAGCTAATTATGAAATTGCAAAGACATACCTTCATCTTTTTAAACCCAGTTTAGTAAAACAATAGAAACATTGATATAATTAATTGTAAAAGAATCAATGCATGCAATGTTTCCTCTCTGTGGCTTCAATCAATACTGTGGGCATGATGTTCATCAACCATTGCAAAGCCATGTCTTGCAGATTTCCATAAATGTTCCTATTTATCAGTATTTCCTCACACTACAGCTTCATCTGATCTCTGCATCCTTCTCCTCCATCTGTCTCGAAGCTTCTGGAGAAGTTTATTTGCAGGTTCTGTATACTGTTTGTTAGCCAGGCCCAGCACCAGCGGCACCACGGCCATACTTCCAATACCAGTGCACGACAGCACAATGTGAGTGGTTGAGCTCCACTTGGTTTCACTGACCAGGAACGCGATGCAGAGGTGCATATAAATGAGGTAGGGGACCCAGCATGCAAGAAACGTCAGTGATACCGCCACCACGCAGCGAGTGTACCGCAGGTTCAGCCTCTGCTCGTGGTCTGAGGCCTGATTTCCCCGCTCCACGGAACGATGGAGACGGCATATGTCTCTCAGCTGACCTCGAGTGATCCATAAAACCCGTCCAGTCATGCCAGCGATGGTAAGAATAGCAGGTAAGACCAGTCCATACACCTCCAAGTAGATAAAAGCGTTGGGGAACACTCGCCTGTATGAGCAACAGGTGGTTTCGTTTGTTGAACAGTTCGAAAGCAGCTGAATATTGTGGCTACTAACACAGCAACCGTTCCAATCTTGCCCTGTCCAGTTATTCCACCCAAAAGCAGGCAGAGATGCGTACAGAAGTGGTGGCGCCCACACCACAAGCAACGCCAAAGGAAAGCTGCGATGCATCCACAAGTTATTGTAATGCAGGGGGTCTACGATGCAAATGTAACGCTCATAGTGGACCATTACCAGGTTAAAAAGAAATGCAAGGAAGAGGAAGTTAGGGAAAATGTGAGCCACCATGCAGGAGCTAAAACTCAACTCTCGGTTCACACCCATTAAAGGTATGAAAGGCAGCGCCACACCTGTACACAAATCTGCCACCAACAGGCTGAGGAAGAAATAGTTGGGTGTGTTGTGGAGCTGGTGGTTCCGAACGATTCCCAAGATGATGATGAGGTTGGCCAGGATGATGGAGGTGGACAATGGTACGGTGATGGCATAGATGAGCTGCTCCCCAGAGAGCAAAGCGTTGGAGTCGTTGCAGTCCATCGTGGGTGAAGTCTGCAGATTTCCTTCCATCAGAAGTCCTGCTCCACTCCCATCAAGGTACCGCGACCCTGTAAGGACGGAGAAACACTTTTAAAGGAGCTGTAGTGGGCGTGTGAGTTGCAAGATGCCAGCCATTTTTTGCCAACCTTTTCAAGACCTTCTAGTTTTTTGTTTGTGCTCAGTATTTATGAACAAGGCTTAGAGAAACTTGCAGAGGAAATGCAATTGAGTAGAGATAAAACTAAGTAGATTCAATATAAAATGTAGCAGGCAGAGAAGCAAAGTGGATTATCATAAATAGATTGTGCAATAAAACCAAGCTAGAAAAAGAGATGAGAATCTCAGAATATATATATTTTAGATGTTAATGAGAAAAGATCTACTTAACTATATGAAACCGAAATAAATAAACTCTTTCTTTAAATAAAAGTGTATTGTATAACAGTGTATTGTTTAACCTCAAGAGGAAAGAGATGTTAACCAGATTCAAACTTCTCTCAAGTGTAGAGTGGAAAGAAGGATATTTCAAATGATTAATACTCACTGCAAGGGGATAAGGGGAAGGTTAATTTCAAGAATACAGAAGAAGAAGAAGAAGAAGATTGACCACCATGCAGCCAGGAACTTGCTCAGGAGAGAAACACACTATAGGAAGGTGAAAGTGACCATTTTGACCACAGCAGGAGACAAAACAGAGAAAAAAGCACAAGCTTCAAATGTTTTATAGATGAACTTTATTTCTGTTTTGCTTTAGTTATACAAACTTATTATGATATTGACTAAATGCATCATATACACTCAGACAGTGCCATTAATCCAACTATTTGGCCCCAAATTTTCATCTATTTATGCCTTATACTAACAAAGAAGAATCACAATTTCAAGTGCATGCAATGTCTGCAATGATTTTATTTAATGAAACTTTTGTCAGGGTGTTTCTTTACCAAACAAACCCCCTGCTTTTTGTTTGATCTGCTGAGATACATTTCATTCCTTCAACCTTAATTTTACTTGGACATATTTGAGGATAGAGACTTGATAATAAACAAAAACTTGAACAGAAGAACCTAGACACTAATGAAAACAAATAAGAAGCTTAGGTAAATGGTAATAAAAAGTAAAAAGTAAAATTTTAGGAGTAAATAAAGCATTTTAATATTAAAACTGTTATATAATTCCAATATAACCTGGCAGGAAGTGTAAAATCAAGCCAGACTGTAATTGAGCAGAGATGTTGAAAAAAAAAATCCCAACCTATTTGTGAGTATGTATCCGCCTTTTAAAGACCCTTTAAAGACAGTTACGCTAAAAATGTAACAGGACTTTGATACCATAAAATTCCCTTCATTGAGCTTGTTTGCTTGCAGGTTGTGTGTGATGCATGTGGACACTAGAGATGCAGACATGTGGCAATGTTCATTTCCAACATATTATATACACAAAGAGCCTAATGTTAACTTGTGCATTTAGAAATGTTGCAAAGTTGAAAATAAAACAGTTTTTAAGTCTAATACTTAACATATATTACAAGATACTTAAAACAGGAAAGCATTTAGACATAAAATTTTGTTGCAAATATGTTTAGTTTTTTGAAGTTTAACTTGGAACATTTCCCCTAACAATTAACTGGCTTGTTTTATAAAATCAGACATGTTAAATTAGCTCCCGGACATGTGTCGTTTTGTAAAATACAAGAGGTACAAAGGAAGGTGAAACTCCAGAGTCCCAGCTGATGAATTATTAAATGACAGTGACCTCTCGTTCATTAATGTGCGCTCCTGTCTTGGCTGTTACACTAAACAGTTTTCTTCTAATAGGAGGCACTTACAGAAGAAGCCACAGTGTTTTCATGCAGTTAAATGGTACTTTACAATACAAAAAGTTAATTTGTAATCCTGCAATTCTTGTACTGTAAAAACTAAATGGTATAAAGCAGCAATGATATGACTTAAAACACATCTGTTGCAAAGTATGAACTTTTATCATAAGAATAAGACCTTTACCTTGGGATGAACAGTCCACTCATGGATCCTTTGACTGGGAAATGCGATGAAAATGCAGTTTCCAATCACTCTCCTGATAACTTAAGCCTATTCCCCTGCATGATTATTCCAGACTTTACTATAAACTACAGGAGCTTATTTTTCATCCTTTATGGTCGTTTCAGTCCAGTCATGAACAGTTGCCTTTTCAAATCCTCACCACAAACTACATGAGAGACAGAGAAGAGCAGTCAAGTAAAGGGCTGTTCCTCTCAGATACTTAAAAGGGGAAGTGCGTACTGATGTGGGAGGAGGGACGAGGTGACAGCAGCTCCACTGTCTGTATATTGTCCGTCCTTTCCTGGGGAGGCGTCAGCAGTCAGGCTGAAGATGAGGTAGCAATGTCCGCTGACCCCTCACCTACAAACTTTCTGCTCCTCTTCGTCCTCTCTTTCATCCATCACCCACATGGCAGATTTTGTAATTTTTCCCCAACTGTCTGGGGTTCCAGTGGCACGTCCATGAATGGAAGAGGATGGTGAGCTGTTATCACTGCAGCCTGAAAGATGATAAGAACATTCCAGGGTAACATCAGCAGGCCTGGCATGTGCTCTCACACCCTCCATGATGGCCTCCAGATGCTTCCAGACAGCTTCTGCAACATGTGTCATATGTTAGTTAGACAATGAAACGATGAGCGTATGAAATGGGGGAAAAAAATCAACTTTTTATGCTCTTCTTAGACATTTACAAGGCAATAACTTCATGACTTTGTATCCCTCAAGGGATTTACTAATACCTCAGGAAGGATGAGGAGGATCTTTGTGTTTTTCCACTACAGTGAAAGGTTTGAGGGACCTACAGTAACGTGGGAAATTTATAAATAAAGGAGTTTGACAGCCCAGATCTGCTTTTTTACTGTTTTTCTAAACAATGAATTTCACAAGTCCTACAAAAACTTATAATTAAGGCCATCCTCAGTGCAAATCTCACTGCAGCTTTTTTAGTTGTTTTTTTCAAGGCTCACATGACAAAATAATCTAACTTCTCTGCGTCATTCTGGTGTTAAAGGTCACTCGTCTCTTTGTAAAGCGTGTGACCTGCAGCTAGTGGCTAATGTAATCTAAGTAGGTTAAAACAAATGCTAAGATGTATGGACGGACCTAAACGTATACATACAATGGTGTGTACACGTCAGAAATTCATAACAGCTGTCACACACGTCTCATATTTAAACACAGCGTTCGATGGAGGGCCAGTGGTGACCTGTTTTGTTAGCCAAACACGGAAGACTCCTTCACTGATAGTCTGGAGCAGACCTGGTTCTGGGTGAGATGGACGAGCTCCAGTCAGATAATGGTTTTAAACAGAAACGTTCCTGAGCCTGGGAGCATCTGGAAAGACACTACACAGGGAGCACAAATTGGACATGAAACCACAACATCTTCACATTACAAAGGAGGAGGAAGAGTGTCTCGGCTTTCCTGGAACACCGAGCCACTTTATAGTGCATTGCCTAATCTTGATTTTTTTATACACAGTGGAAAAGCAGAATGTTATATGACGGATTAAATTTATATTCAGTCATCCACAGACCTCCACTGGCAAAGAAGATCAAAGCTAAGTTAGTCAAGCTAGTTAATGTTAGCCAAAATGTGTCACCACTTCCTAAATCCAGAAAACACTCACCATGTCCATTAACCTGAGTATTACTTTGCCGATTATTCCACAGAGGCCAGAATGTGAACCAGCTGCCAAAAGTTAAGTCAAATATAAACCAAGTTGCCAGATTATCTGGTGCACTTTGCTAAAATATTAAGCTAATATTTAGCTTAGCTCATTTATATCAATGACGGTTTAACAGTTAAACAGCAGCACAAATTTTATCCTCCAAAAACAGCTGGACATGAACTGAACATTATAACCTTCATGCAGGTTGGATTATTACAGCACTCTTGTATTTTACTGACTTTGTTTTTACCTAAATTAAACTGGCTGTTTCCTGGTATTTCTCCTGTTCACACTCAAACCAAAACTTCAAGCCTTTTTATGTGTCATATTTTCACCTTTTACAGCAACAATTTCAAGCTTCTTTGGCTCTTCTAATTTACATAATTGTTCCTTTTTTTTGATTTTCTATAATTTATTTGCCCACATTTCTGTATACACTTTCATTGGCATTCTGTTTTAGTTGCTGCCCCTGAAGTTGCCCTAATTTTGCAGAGGACGTCCTTTTTATTGAGCACTTCAAGCTCAGTTTATCCCCTACGCTTGAACTGATACTTCAGCTTTACTGTTTTCTTGACAAAACTTGACATTTTATCTCAAAGTTATATTTAAATCTAAACCTCAGCTTTTGTAACATCTCCGTTTAACAGCCTCAACTTCTGTCAGATTTAATATTTTGACTTTTGCTTTACTTTAATTTTGTCACAATTTGTTGTTGTTAAAGTTTAGTTACTTCCTGTCGTATTTTGTTAAACTTCGTCTTGTGTCTTTCAGTTACCCATATCCTGTCAAGTTTCCCTCCATTTGTAATTACCTGTCCTGATGTGTTTCACCTGTGTTGATTGCCCCACCTGTGTCTCATTAGTCCCAGTGTGTATAAAGTCTCTGTGTTTGGCC
The DNA here is from genome assembly GCA_029783805.1 of Acanthurus tennentii. Taxonomy (NCBI): domain Eukaryota; kingdom Metazoa; phylum Chordata; class Actinopteri; order Acanthuriformes; family Acanthuridae; genus Acanthurus; species Acanthurus tennentii. Next base: position 3,165,160 of record JAPZDZ010000017.1, on the reverse strand, counting down.
TTTTGTCTGTTTTATTTATTCCTTGAGTTGGTGTCTTACAATTTAGTTCTCCTTTTTTGAACCTGTGACAAATTTTCTTTTTAAACACAATTTCAAATGTTTCAGCAGCAAAATTCAAGCAATTTTTCAGAAAATGTGGCCATTTTTTTGTAGTTTTCTCCCTCTAAACTGGCAAGAGGCAGCTAAAGGGTCAAGTTTGTGATTTAAAAAAAAACTTTATTAGCAAAACATTTAACATTATCGGTCAATTTAAATCCAAACAGAATCACAGCAATATACACAAATCTACATATTAATCCTCATTTAACAGCTGCATGCTACTAATCCTCTAAGGATTTTATAATATGGATGTGCTTGAGGTTACATAAGCTATCTGCATGAATGGATTCTGGTTACTCGCTGTAAGTGGCAGTAAAAAATTTTAACAATATCAGTAACTTTAAGTACCAACTGAATCACGTACCAACAATATTTTTAGTCTGTAATTATCCTGCTCTCTCTGCAAATGATGCAACAATTTTTTCCCCCCAATGTCGTTTTTTTCTGAAACAGATGTATTTTTAATGGGATTGCCTCCTCTTCCTCCAGACGTGTTTACCTTGGCACCAGCACCTGTCTCTCTTTTTCTCTCTCTCTCTCTCTCTGCGTTACTGATTCGTTCGGCATCTGCTGCTCTGCACGGCAGCCCTCAGAGAATACGAGCTGCAGTTTAACGCATAAGGCTTCATCTCGTTGAGGCCCGGAGGTGATAATCCTTTAGGCCACTCCTAGCTTCTCCCTCCACACTGGCTGACCTTTGAGGCCATGCATACTGCTGTGACAGATGAGGAAAAATATCCGCCACACTTGACAGGTGTAGGTGTTATTTTATCTTGGTTGCTGGTTGCTTAAACCCTATTGGATAAGTCTTATGCAATAACATAGATGCCTTTCTTTTATTTTTTTGGTTCATCTTCTGACTTTAATCACCAGTTTTTACAGTGTTTTTTTTTTTTACAAGTAACACACAAACATGTCTGTGCTTGCTTTACTGCCTTCCTGTCTGGCTGAATTATGCATGTACACTTGAGCACACATGTATAATGACTGCGTGAGATGAGAGTCCAGGTACAAGGAAGAAGCACTTATGCACAGGATACCAGTGTTTTTCCTAACTGTGACCGTCAGCGGAGAGGACAGCAGGACGAAGGGGCAGAAAAGTGGCAGAACAATAGAGTTTAAGAAAAAGGACAGGGTTTGGCCTTGAATTAGACTCTCATTCTTTAACTTCCATAGACGTATATGTTAGCAAACACTCAGGCGCAAAAACACGACCAGCCTCTTTTATTGACACAGCAACAAGCAACAAAATGGCTGGTGAGCTAATGTATTTTCCGACTGCAGAAAATGTGAGTCAGGGCAGTAAAGTGTCATGATTGCTCTATTTTGCACAGTCAACAACATCCATTTGTTTTATAGAAAGCATAATAGCTGGACAGATTGGCGGAATTGATCTGCCAGGTC
>JAPZDZ010000017.1:3131658-3163557 GCA_029783805.1 Acanthurus tennentii | reverse complement strand
TGCACAGTCAACAACATCCATTTGTTTTATAGAAAGCATAATAGCTGGACAGATTGGCGGAATTGATCTGCCAGGTCTGTGTTTTATTTTATAGATACAATTTGGGCTTTTTTCACGGGAAAATAAAGAGTATTCTGAGTTTTCCCGTCCGTAGTTTCAGAAAACATTTTGATTTTTTTGCATTCAGATGCAGATTCTGATACCTGGACTTTGTGTATCCGCCAATACTGAGAAATACTGTGATACAAGAGCATTGAAGATATACATCATGTTGTAATACTCTTTAGACTGTAATGATGTTTTGGTTATGGATGTTACATAAGTTTTAAGTCATGTTTGAATTTTGGCTTCTTACTAAAAGTAGTAGTTAAAAAATCTGTTAGGCTGCATACAGGGAGACAGGATGCTGCCAGAAAGTAGACGGGTCCCTTTTCTAATAAATAAATTACTTGGTGTTGGATCAGTGCAGAGACTTGTGTCCTCCTCTCTTCCCAGTCCAGCATTTTAGGAAGTATCCAAACAACTCGAATGGTTTTACTGCCATCAGGTTGGAAAACATTAACTGAGAACCATACTGAGTCTTGTTTGTCCTGCTAATAAACTTAAAGCATATTTTAAATATTTTTACAATAAGCAAAGTACTACTGAACTGTTTCACAATGTTTCAATACATAACGATTCTAAAGCAACGTATTCAGTTTTCATATGTATATAATTAGACGTTAAAACTATAAGAATACCACTTTAAATCTCTATATTTAGCATTCATAAACACTGAACACACGTCATCACACTCTACAGTATAGTTTTGATTAAGATAATGGATCTGTTAAATAATAAATACCAAATATGGTTTTTAAGGAGTTTTACGCATTTGGGATTTTTCAGATCAAAGTCAGCCATTATGACTGCACTCACCACTTCCACATTTACAATTTTTGAGCTTTAATCATATCTATGCTGCGGTTGTTGAAAGATCTGCTGCCTTCAGGGCTCCTGTCCTCACCAGACTGACTCAACCTCCTCCCATAAACCATATCAGATAAGACAAATGAGTTAAAACTGATCATCTAAACAAGGAGACGACCACTTGAATTTAAAACGATTTCACTGCAGATTACATTTATTACTCAGCCCCCCTATATGTCACCCGCAAATACCATTTTGTTCCCAGCGTCTTCACGCTGTCCCAACTTAAACAGAGACAAAAATAGACGCATGTGTAAACTTCTTCCTCAGATGTACATGAGGTGTGAGCGTTTAGGGGGTTAAGGGTCGACATTAGTCAGGAATGAGACGGCCCCTGGTTGAAAATAAATCTTCATGATTGCCTGGAAGAAAGTATATTATTTATTTTTTGGTATTTACACTTGAGTTTACATCGAAACATTTGGCGAGATAATTCCTGACTGGATGGAGCTGGAAGACCACACACACACACCATAAAGGGATAAACAAGAGCTTCTTTCAAAGAACAAAAAACTCTGATTACTGTAAAAATTAAAACCAAGATTAAAGGAAATATCTTTTTCTGTCTAATTTTTATCTTGAAAACAAAACTGAACAGAACATTAAAAGGGTCATGTTTCAAAGCAAAAGACTGTAATGAATCACTCTGAATTTTCTCTGCTGACACTCAGATTCTTGAACAAAAGCAAACTCAGAACAAAGTGATGAGGATCAACTTGTCTTTAAGAATCAGATGTGAAACTCAGGACAAAACAACATTTTAAAATCCTGAGGAAAAAGGGAACCGTGTTTTCCAGCACTGGAGAACGTCTGAAAAAGTCTGATCATGAAAAGTCTCTGCTAATTCTACTGAATTATTTCCTCCTCCTTCTTCTTCTTCCTGCTCTTTTTACCGATCGGGTCTTTGGAGGCAGAAGACTTTCGCCTCGTTGTCTCCTGAGGCCGTCACTGCGATAGACGCTTCCCTGCAGGATGATGACATCAAGACATAATTTAGTTATTTTGCAAAAACTTTTAAAAACAGATACGGCAACAATAAACCAAACACTTCAGTAAAAATGTTCTCTACAAAGAGAAATAGGGGATTTCAGTGAGTTAGTACCTGTTGATGGCGAAGTCGAGGATCTCTGCAGCATGGCCGCAGTACTCAGACACCAAGCTGCCTGAGCGAGCGTCCCACAAGCGCAGCGCTCCATCTAAACAGCAGGTGGACACCACCGAAGAAGACTCTTCCCACTGCAGGTGAACAATGCCAGCCTGGAGGAGAACGAAGAGCAAGTTAGGAGTCAACAGCAGCAGAGAGAAGTTGACATTTGTCAATGAATCAGTCACCATCTTGTTTCTGAACACATCTGGTTTCTCAGCGGCTGAGCAGAGACTGTTTTTAATGGCTAAAAATCACACATTATATTCGCTCCATTGCTACAAAGCAGGTAAGACAGCTGAAAACACACTTTATATGTGCTTGACTTGTCCCCATCCCCAAAAAAGTTTTTTCAGACTGATACAAATCCCTTCAAACTGTCCATTAAAGCAGCTTTAATTTATATTTTAATAACAATAGTGTCTCAAAAGACCATATGAACTAAATGTGACCACAGAAAAGGGCTATCTACTTGTAATGAACATACAGAAAAATTTCAGTCTGAGTCTAAGCCTTGGTTCTTCTTTACAGTGGCTGTACAGTGAGTTTCAGTTTATTGTTCAGCTGTCTGACTATAAATACACAGTTGTGGTTCACTCTCGCTGCTCTCATAGAGCCGTTTTCAGCTAAATGTCTCTATAAAGCCGCTGTATTCTACCTGTTCAGCACAAAACCAGCAGACAGACACAGATGGTGGCTTAATTAATGACAGTGTTTCTCTCAAACTGTTGGATGTGCTGTTTGATGCAATGTCGTTAAGTGGTTGAAAATTTGGCACTTTTAACGTGCAACTGTGTGAGCTGCAAAAAAAACAAGTCCTCAGCTGGACGCCCATCTTCCGGGTGTCTGTTTGTTTATGTTTAGACATTATCTGGACACACAACATTAACTTAACCTGACCTGCCTGATGAAACCAGACGTGGCTGCTGGGAGATTTGTGATGATTACAAATCCTCCATGCAGCACACACACACACACACTATCTCTTTCTGCTGTTTGTTACCTCATGTTGGCACCTGTGCCTCAGGACCTGTGTGGAGAGGTCGTATATGGCCAGAGTCCCATCCAGGTATCCCACGGCGATGAGAGGCAGGCTGGAGAGGAGAGAGGGATGTTACACTGAGGAGGCTGTTGCAGAGCTCTGATACTCAGTGTGTCTGAGGGAAAAACTTAGCATTTCTTCTTCTACTTTCTGCATTAGTCTGACACTCTCTGAGCAATCTGGACTAAAGGGCACACAAGTTCATATCTGAAGTATAACAAATTAATTTTCCCTCTAAAGGGACTCAAAGACAAATGACTAACCGAAGCCCTTCTCACCTTGATTTACAGCTAATGACTCAGCTACTCCTCAAACTAGTTTAAGAGCCACTTAATCTCCTTTTTTACCCTTCAAACTGTGATGAAACAGTGTTACTGTTGCTTAATTTGGAAAAAATTAGGGTTTTCAAATCTTCTTTATCACACATTTGACTTTCAGTGAAGTGAATAAGATAAGTTCCTAAGTGAGATCAGACAAAGGAATGGGTCTAAATTATCATTTTAATTAACCTGATTTATAGCTTACTATAAATTATTGCATAACTTTGCAGGCATTTTATGTATCTTAAGCAGAAATTTGCAGCTAATCCTTAAATCAAGAGACTGTAACATTTTTTTCCTGGTTCTGCTTTTATGGGTTAAGAATTTTTGAACAATGGCACCTGGATTCATCTGGTAATGATCGATGGAGACTTTTCTGCAGTTTACTGTCTACTTCATCTACATACAGCTACTTAAAAAGGTCTAATCCTTTATGACTCACACGTTGCAAAAACCCACAGATTCAACAGAGTTGGATTCTTCTTCGTCTTTTGATTCTTTTGCTTTTCCTCCATCCACAGAAAATACTCCAACCACCTTCAAACACACACACAAACAACCATAAAACACAAATTAGAAACTGATAAAGAAAAATTAACAGCAGGTACAAAAACCACAAATCTTCACCTCTGATATTTTGTCATTGTGACTCCCACCTTGCCTGTGGCCATGTTGATGAGTTTTGCACAACCGTCCACTGAACCTGTCAGCACCAGAGAGCCGTCCTTGTTGGACGCCAGGCAGGTCAGCGCCCCCTGGTGTCCGTCCTGACCTGATAAACAAGACAAAGCATTAATAGAACAGTTATGTGCATTTTCTAACCCATAATAGAAGATTAAAATTAGCAAATGCAACACAGAAACTCTGATATTGTGGATGACAAACTTTTTTCAAAATCAAGGTAGATGTCAATGAAATTACGGTTTGCGATCTTCCTATTAACTTCCTGAAGTTATGACTGTAATTTGATGAGTGTAAATTGTTGCTCCAATTATAAGCAACCAGATGATACTAAAAGCTTCAATTGTGAAAGTTACAGCAGGACGAAAGACTCACCTTTAATGACATGAATGGCATTTCCCTGCTTCAAATCCCACACGCGTACAGTTCCATCCTCATAACCAACCACGGCTCGTTTGCCTGGAGGAAAACAGGAAGGCAAGGCAGACAATGAAGATGTATGCAAAAACATTGAAGGGCTTCATTTCCTTGTTTGCGCTACCAACAAGTCTACAAACATGTTTTTCTAGCTCTAAACACGGCCCATTTAAAGCTTCTCTTCACTCAAATTCCTTTATTTTTCCTTTCAAGAGCGACTGTGTCTTGTTTTCCGCTCTCTCACCATCAGAGAGGACTTTGCCGCAGGTTGCGTGGCATGCAGACCCCTGGAAGGTTTTACAGTCTCCTGACGGGATCTTCCACATCCACACGTTGCCGTCGTCCGTTCCCGCCAGCAGTACCGGAGCACAGGGATGCCACTCCAACCACTGAGGAGGAAGCAGGGAAGATGACCAAGAGTTACAAGACCTTTGGCTTGAGTGGTGTCCTTTAACCTGACTAATATTTCACCAGAGTAAACAGTGTATGTGATGGGATTGATGTAAAAAAAAAAAAAAGGGGAGTACCTAAATTCTGTCACATGTAACGCAAAAGATTTCCCCATAATTTACACTGCAGTTTCTAATGAGGAGATCTTATAATTATCATGGCTTGTGTGCTTCACTTAAAAGCAACTCAGCAGTCATGGTTGAGAGAGGGGAACATGTCTGATCACTCGCCTCCTCCACAAGACCACAAACTCTCAGCCTGAGTGGTCCTCCTTTCTCATTTCCTCATAAATTCCTTCAGCCCCAATAAAAGACTTCACACAAATGCTAACAGATGTGCAAATTAAACAGACACACGAACGCACCTTCAGGCTGGTGCAGCACTTGCAGCTCTTACCTCCAGATCTCCCACCTCGAAGGACCAGATCTCCTCCTTGGTTTCCACTTTCCAAACTTTAATCATGCCGCTCAAGTCACCCGTAGCCACCAGGGAGGAGTCGTGGCTGAACACTGCAGATGTCACAGAATCTTTATGACCTGTGGAGACAAAGGGAGAAAAATTTGTAGAATCCACACAAGTTTTGCATATTATTAGGTTCAAATTTGGAGCTGCAGGAAACACCACGAAGAGTAATTTTAAATGTTAGTGTAGCCAATTACCTAAAAATGACGACCTGTTTCTATGTTAAAGTAGTCAATTTTACTTTGTTTTTATCAAGCATGATTCAAACATGCTCGGTGTGAACGCAGCCCCAAGTCTGCCTTTAAAGCCCACCTGTGCACTCCAACAAAACTTCTCCATCGCTCACCCTCCAGACATAGGCCTTATCATCCTCTCCACCTGTCACTGCCATGCTGTTTGTCGCAGGATCCAAACTCACACAAAACACTGAGCCTGAACAGAGGCAAAAAGTTAAAGTTTAAGTTAAAAGTTTAACAGACAGAATCTACCTGATAATAAGCGTATAGTAAACCAAAGGCCAGGTGTTACCTGTGTGTTTGGAGAAGGTGAGCTCACTGTCATCTTGCTCGGCCTCAGCTTCCATCTCGTCCTCGGTCTCCCAGCCTTCATCATCTGCGTTTCCAGGGTCTTCAAAGTCAACGTCCCCCAAGTCATCGGCCAAATCATCTGTTACCAAGAGAAAAAGAGATATTAGATGACAGGTGAGGTGTTATTTACTGGTAACATTAGTTCCTCTTTAAGACCTATTACAGTCACAAAAAACGCAGATTATCACAGGTGAGTTACTGTTAAATGTAAACGTTTTACCCACCGGGGCCGGGCTCCGCGTCGTTGAGGTCTATGACTTCGATAATTTCCTCATCTCCGTGGAGCTCGATCGCATTTTCCTCCGTGTTTTCCATGCTGTTAGGAGGCTAAAAGCTAAGTTACTAAAACAACCGAAAAGTACCGATGCTAGTACAGCTAGCTATCTTGACTTTAAGATAAATAACTTAACGCTATTTGTACAGCCCAAAAGTGGTTCAGAATCACGTTTTCGGTTAAAAACGTCGCATTAAGTGTCATGTGAATTTAGGTAAACAGGAGTTAAATGTCAGACTAACTGCATCTCCATGTTTTCCTCACGTTGCGGTGACTGGATAGCAGACGCACAGTGATGACGTAGGCACACAGACTATAGTTAAACTTCAAATCCACTAGATGGCGACATTGTTCCAAATTAATTCATGAATACTAGTTCAGAGTCTGTTTTGATTTAGTTAGGAGCTGGTTATTTAAAAATGTTTAGACACCTTATAGTGTTATTACCCGCTTTGACGTAGTCGTTAACACTTAAAAATTTTAATTTTATGTAAAAAGAAACTTCATTTATTAGGTCAACTGACTCGTTCCTATGGCCTAATAAATGATAATTCTATTATTATTAATATCTTTAATTTTAGTTGTGGTCAGGATAATTGGCCTTTCTCCATGAGGAGATATTTACTGTTTCTTTCTTTCTTTTCTTATGTGTATAACTGCTCATATCTGTCCTTTGAGGCATCATTGTGCAATAAAGAAAAGTCCTCTCACAACTACTCAGTCAGTCCCATCATCACTATTATCAGCAGCGTCATGCAGATAACGTATTTTTCAAGCTGCTTTTTTTCAGCGCAAAAGGTCCTTGCATGTGCAAAGATTCTTAGCCCTTCAGTCACTCCAAAATCACTCTGAAGTGTCCCTCATTGTGTGATAGGAATAGTATGTCCCCATTCAGTCTGATCATGATCTGTTCCTTCTTGTTAGAGTAGAATTCACATCTCCTTTATCCCCTTCGTCATTAAAATTCAGTAGCTTTCTTTGTATGCAGTAGTAAACTGAGAGTTTAGACTCTCAATAACCCTAATTATTCTGTGTAAGGAGCCAATTTTTAATTTGCTCGCTGCTTGAATCCACCCTCCTGAGGAGTCCTTGAGCAAACATCCCATTCAGAAAGAATCCCTGCCAGTTCCAGGTACACTGAGCCTGAACTCTGACCTTCACGTGCAGGAGACTGAGGTGACAAAGTTTTCAAGCTCACAGTTAGGGATGTGAGACTGCAATTAACAACAGGAACAACTTGTGAATCATCAGCTCTTTTCTCTTTCTTTGTCTTTAAATCAAAAGTTCCCAAGCCAGAGATTTAGTATTAGCATTTCACACAGTTTGTCTACATCAGGTTTTTGGGGTTTTATGTCTCTTGCTGTAGGCCGTTGGCGGGGTTCAGGGACTGCATGCCCAGATAGGTTTTACTGAGTGCCCAGGCCCTCCATTTCAAGCCTTCCCTGGAAAAATACAACCATCTCATGATGCGGTGAGATGTGGAAACATCAGGGTGTACGTTATTCAGACATTTTAAATCCACAGTGAGTGAGAGATTTATAAACTCTCCGTTCGGTTATGAGTAACGCTGGAAGAGGCTGTTGAACTTTCAGGCTGGAAAGTTAGATGGCATTAGTTACGAAGCTGGTTACAGATGCTTTATTTTTCTGGCCTTCATGCCAGCAAAGGACTTCATTCAGCTCCTGTTCACACAACTTAAAAGCTTCTAAGATTGCTGGATTGATTTGGGAATATTAATCAAGCCTTTGGACATTTTTACTGCAGTGGGTAGATGGTAATTCTGAGGAATCCTTATCCAAGAACTGATATTTTTCTTTATAATTAAATTCACTTGTTTTTTTACCAAAACATGTCAATTAAAGTCACTGTTTGCCAAGAAAAAGCCTTTGAAATGGCAGTTAAACCGTCATGAGACACTAAAACCCAGCCTCCAGGCATTCCTTCAGGCTTAGCAGCTCCTTCATGCAGCTTGGTTCATAAATAAACTCAGAAAATATCCACAAAAATAAAAATAAAACTTGACTGGCCACATCACAGGTTGGAAATATGACTGAATAAAGGCAGGCAGATATAAAGGTTTTATCCTTGTCAGGAGCTTTGATTGTGTATAAAGTCTCTGGTCTCTGAGTAACAGGAAATGCCATATATGCAGCAGAGATCATGAGCTGGTTTGACCTCAGAAAACATGTGATTCAGTCCCCTGAGCAACCAGGACATCCAACAAAACATAAATCATGGGATTAAAAACTCCTTACTTATTTGAATTGTGTTTTCCTCTCTTGGGTTTTAGATTTCCCTTAACTTTTTTTGCAGATAGTAAACAGGTTTGTTGGTTTTAAACTGAATTTGAAATTCTATCATTGAACCTCAGAAGTGTTGAAAAGTAACTAAGTAGACTACATTTACACAGACTCTTTATTCTGTCGGATTTTAAGTGTACTTGCAATGCTTTTTACTTGTGCTGAAGTGTATTTGCATTGTTGTGTCGGTTCCTAAGCAGAAGAGCCAAGTGGACTTCAGTCTTGAACTTCAGCACAATTTTGCCAAATGTACAATTATGATAATACAGATGGATACTTAAAATACGTTTTCAGGGTCAGGAAAACCTTTTAACCTACATTTTAAGGTGAGAGGAATGATGCCTTCATGTGTAGCGGCTGGCTGGAGGATTATTCAGTGTCTATGGAGGTTTTCTCACTCAGGGTGCTTTCCCATTTGGTTTTTGTCTTGAGTCTTTCAAATCTGCCTATTTTTACCCAGACACTCTGGAAAGGCACGTTGGGTGGGCTCCTCTCTGCCGTCATCAGGACAGCAGAGACCAGGAGCAACCCGTCATAACAACATTTCTCGGTTTATCACTCCGGCAAGCTGGTTTATGTCTGAAAAGCAGGACACTCTGGGGTGCTGTTACTTTATAGGCGCACACACTCACACACACACACACGGAAACACTCTGCCTATCCAAGACATGGAGGTAAATTCATCTACTCTGTGAGTGTGTGTGCACTACACGCACCTTTATACACACACGCACGCACAGACAAACAGTATCATTAATAAGGCCTGGGAGCTGTTGCTGTGTGAGAGGTAATTACTCCATGCAGCTCAGCGAAGCTTTGATGGAAAGTTTTAGACTAACTGGCTCGACTGTAAGAAGCCTTGACTCTGCTTGTTTTTAACAAGAACTCTTTATGGCTCCTTTTGCTCTCTTCTCTCTCTTAAACGCTCCAGTTACATGGCATCCTGGAAAGATTTTATGATCTTTTTTTAAACAGAGGCGAGCTAACATACAAGAAAAAGGCTGTATTTGCATTATAACGCCGATTAATTTTAGAGGCTGTTGCCGTACATGCTGTCAAATGCACCGAGAGCTGTTTAGCAGTGATTTTCTTTCTTGCTGGCACAGCAGCAATGCCTCTTTATGACGCTGAGGTCTGCCTGCTTTGTCTGCATGCTGCCTCTGACTCATGTGGGACCGCGTTGGGTGAGATGACGGCTTCCCTTCTCAAACCACTAACAGCCAGTTGTGTGTGTACTGCAAGAGGTCTGGTCCACAGCCTGTGTGTGATGTGTCTGCTGTGGTAGCAGAGCGGTAGTTTGCGCAGGCTGCACACGCTTGCCTGTTGACTTTCTAGCCTGATTGCTGATCCTCTTCCAGCCGCTGGCCAAAAAAAAAAAAAAAAGTGGTGTATTTTTGGAACATCATTACTCAGGATCTATGTTTTTAGCCAGAGCCATGTAAGGTACTTTGGTACAGATGCTTTTAAAGGCATCATGCTCCAAATACGAGGGCTTATTTCTACACACACAGTGGACATAAACCTGAAATGGAAGGAGGTGATGGTCACTCCCCTGGATCCAAAATGGTTAAACTAATATAATCAGCGATTTGGCAACCCGAGTGTGATGTTCACTGAATTGCTGCTCTGGGCAATATAAGCCAATCTAATCCCTGCTTTGACATCACGGCTCTGGATACACTCACACACACACAAATATACACATCTGAGTGTTTTATCTGTCAGAGTCAGCACAAGTTTAGAGACAAACAATGCAGATGTTGATGTCCAAGACCAATCTGTGCCGCCTGACAAAGCAAGTGTAAACTGTGTGTGTGTGTCTGTGTCTGTGTGACACAATGACTTGTATGTCTTCCTGATGAGATGAGAGGATTTTGTAAGTTGTTTAACAAATTTCAACTTAGCTGTGAAGAATGATGGTCAACAAGACTTCACATTGATCCATATGCTTTACCCTTGTGTTGGTTACATTTGCTCTGTTAATCATAAATACTGCAGATTTATTTTTAACATTCTTTGGCGAAAGTGACATATAAATCGGCCTTAGCCAGAATGTTTTTTTTGCATGCTAATAGACTAATAAATTATAGTGAATAAGGTCAACAAAACATTACTATCAGCATGTTAGGGTTGTTACCGTGGGCATGTTAGCTTGCCTCAGCATCTTTCCTGTGGTAACATGTGGCTAAGTTCAGCATCACAGAGTAGCATGGCTGTTGACCTATATATTAGCCTACATCTTTTCATGCTTAAATTTAACTGAAATATAATAATTTTACTGCAGGTTTTATAAGTTTTACTTAAGTTATTATTTAGTTTAAGTACTCCTGTTAGTATTTTGGAGGCAGATGTGATTAATAAAGATTGGTTTAATGTGGGCCTAAAATTTAGAGCTTTTTGATTATCTTCATTTTCCGCTTCTTTATAATTCTACCACACTATGATTTGAGGGGAAATAGACTTTTACTCCAACTATCTTTATTTAATAACTTCGGTTACTTATGACTTCAATATTCTGATAAATAATACAAGATATATCAAGAGAGAGAGAGATGTGTTATTCTAGATTAGACTTTACTGGTCCCCAGAGTGAAACCAAGCAGGACATAGAGTTACATAATTAATTGAAAGTAATATGTAAAATATTGTACACATTAATGCATCATTGGTCAGAATCCAGTACTATTAGTTATAGAACAGAATTTTTAAATATTGTTATTATTGCTGCTTTATCTAAGTAAACGATTTTGATACTCCCATCAGATGAAGTAGGTTATTTATTTGGTTTTCCAGGTTTTTTACATCTCCACAAACATAAAAACAGTGTCCAACGTACAAACAGAGGGATTCTCGGGTATGCGGGCTATTTTCATGTTTGTATACAGCATCAGAGCAATAAAGTGTGCAACCGAACACGGTTTGGGCCTAAAGAGCTTCTTCCATCACAACAACATCAGAGATGCCTCCAAGACCGACCGCATTACGTAACCGAGGATCCGTAACTCAGCCACGGAAATTATAATACTCTGTTGCCATGGATACGGCTTTCCCAGCGGGCCTCCCCTGTGCTCCAGAAGAGGAGCGACCTCGATTATTAAATGCAGGTTGTTCCCAAGCAGCTACAAAGATGGCACCAAGTTAACAATAACAAAAGAAAAGTGGATTTTGGATACTAACAAAAGTGGCGATACAGACCTGTAGAGAAGGCCAGGGCTCAAGAAACTAATCACTTGCTTTTAAGCTAGGTGAGGAATTTCTGATGAACTTTTGATCTTTTGATTTTGAGTTAACTGTAAAAGGGTGAAAGTAAGTGGAAAAAGTGGTAATTACCCTTTTAAGAGAAAAATGATACTAAAACAAAATCTAAATTTTTATTTTAATCACGATTTGCCATAATTACGGTGATTCCAAACCGGTGCTAATTTAGCTAACCATAAGCTAATGCTAAAATTATTTCTATCATAAACCCGAAGTTACTTCGAGGTTTACAAAGGTTTGTTGAAGAGATAACAGTTAGCTTAACTTATTTTGAAAATATAAAAATTGAAATAAAAAATATATCCACACACTGAGCCAGCTCTCACACCTGAAAACCATCACCAAGTTCATAAAAACTAGTTATCAAACAAGCAAGCAGATCAGCTAAACAGTCAAGTTAACCTATTTAGATATAGCTAGCATGAAGTGAGTTAATGAGAAAATTCTCATAATAGGTAAGCTTTTATTACCTAACTTAAAGTTAACAGTTATTATATTTTTGTTTATAAAAATAAATAATAGCTGAAGGCCAAAGGTTTCAGATAGCTAGTTAATGGCAATAGGTCAATGGTTAAAACAGAAAGAGTTTTATCTACTTGGAGCAAAGTCATAAATTCTAGGCAAGGCAATTTGTATGGCCTATTTTATCAATAGAGCAGTGAAATGCCTTACATAACACATTAAAGGCATTAAGATAAGATAAAAAAGAAACAGGGCAATACATGAAGGCACTTCCAAAAAGGATAAAAAGATTGAATAAATATAAAACAAAGAGAATAAAAAATACAGCGTAGTACAAAATAAATAGTTAGAATAAATCAAAGTTTATCTGAGTTTATTTTACAGAGGTGTGGGGATATGTTAGACAGAAAAGGTTAACAAGCACTGTGATTAAATATATCAACATAAATATGATTTATGGACAGCACTGTTTACAATCTGAGGATACAATGATACTTGAGCACCTGACCTTTGACATCCTCGAAAATGAGGGTTTTAAAAAAAACAAGGTACTATTTCCCATTCAAGTGTAACCAAGTATTCCAGTGCAAACAGTGATGGTGTAGTGCTGTTTGTCAAAGATTTCTTTCCTTTGCTGACTGACACTCTAGTACAAATCTTGGCAGAGATTGAGGTTTAGTCATATTTTAACCATTTGGGCCCAGAATCAGATCCTTTCAAAATTCCACTTTGACTCTACTAAGCCTTCAAAAGAGCCTTGGGGTATAAGAGCAACCAGTGAGAGCAGCCTGAAGTCAAAGCTGTGTTGTCTACCTGCATATCATGAATAATATCTGTTTCTGCCTGCAGATGTCTCCTATATAGAAACTGGTTAGCATATTACAGTAATCAAGTCAGCTCAATCTAGGCAGTGGTGCCATAGCTTTTCCTGTGGGTGGCTGCTGAGATGCAAAATCGCATATCAAGTAATGGAAATAAAAGCATATTGCATTAGAGAGGGCTGTGTGGAAGGCGTTTCATGTTGCAATGAGGAAAAATTGGATAAAAACGTTTGTTTCATTTTGCCACTTCTGGTTATGGAAAGTGTTGAATAATGGAAGGAAAGTTAGTTTTGTTGATGTAGATCTCATGCAGCAAATTGCTCTCTGTCATAAGTATTTTGCTTCAAATGCTGTAATAACACATTATAAAATATGCAAAAAGTTAAATTATTACATTGACATAATTGAGACATTAGTTTTGTTGATTGGCATGAATTGCTCCCACTTGCAGCTCTGTTTCCTTTAAGATTGACTGGCATAAACCCACAATCTATACATCAATATCAGTGCTTGTTCAAGCTTGTTAGTTTCGAAAAACTAGTTCAGCAATCACTAGTACAGTTTGCGGGAATGTTGCAGAAAAATCACAGCAGAACTGTAACAAAAACATCTAAGCATTATGTGGGGGCATCAGTCATAACATATGAGAAATGACAATAATCTGTATATTTCTTTAGTATGGAGGATAAGTACTACGATTTTATTGTAAACAACTCCTAACCTTCTGTAAGTATAGGATAGAAAATTAATGACATGAAGTTATAACGAACTCACAAATGATATATAATACATTTCAGCGTGTCTTGATATAAGGTACAACAACATAAGATGAAGCTCTCGTAAAATCACTGCCTAGACACTATAAGAGACTATAGCATTACTCTGCACTGTAATAATATTGCCATGGTCAATAAAACTGCTATAAAGCAGGACAATCACATTAAAAACTCATTACTGTGTACCACAGACGTACTGGCTTCTACATGAAAATTACACAGCAATCCTAATAAATGTAAAACATAAAATGATTAAAACAAAGTATCGACTGTTTAGAATCTATAAGGATCTGCAGGTGGAAAGTAACTGAGTACATTTACTGCAGTGCTGTACTTACAATTTGGAGGTATTTTTACTGGGGTGTTTTAATTTTCTGCATCTCCAGTATATCTCACAGTTTACTTTTAACTCAATTACATTGATTTGATGACATTAGTTACTAGTCAATTTGCAGACTGTTATTAGCTTTGCCAGATTAATAAATAAATAAATCATGATATTATAGGTTACAGTAGCTATTTTTACCAGCAGCAACCTTGGAATGATGTAGGCCTTATAATTTGTACATTTATTCTAAAATGGGTCATTCTGCATGATAATTACTTTTACTTTTGGTACATAAAGTATATTTTAATGCTTTTACATCTATATTTGTTTTAAATGCATGACTTTTAATGGTAACATAGTATTTTTACACTGTGCTATTGCTACTTTCACTTCAGTAAAAGATCTAAGTACTTCTCCCACCGATGCCCATAATACAGGACACGCCCAGAGACTTTCTGTTTATTAATGACCAAGCCGTAACTACAACCTTTTATCCAAAACCAAGAGAAATGCACACGCGTATCAAGCTTTACTCTAGTAGATGATCACATTTTCATCAGGCTAAGCCCGCCCCTGGTAAAGTAGGGGCGCTCCATGTGACGCTGGGGCTATAACAAAAATCCAGTATGGCGGAATCTGTCAGGAGATGAATTTCTTCGTTCCCCCCTGCGCTGAAAAACAACCCATAGTCTTAACATGGGAGAGGAATAAAAGCCCCGTGGGACACATGTTGGGACGCCTGGCTTCCTCCTGACCCGTGTAGGTGAGCTGTTGGTGTGTTTGTGTCCTCTCGGGATAAATGTGTGGCCGAGCTGCGCCGCTTTGATGTTGATATTCAGGCAGGGATGCGATGCACAGACAGGAATCATCAAAACAATGTCCGGCTGAAGTTTCCACTCTGCTCCGCTTCGGCTTCGGCTTCCCGGTTATATTTTCACGGCTAGTTTACAGCACGAGTCGTTTGTAGTTATGGTAGGAATGACTTCGCATCTTAAAACCATTTAGCTAAAAATTTCCATACGGTTTGTTGCACTGTAGCGGGCGGGAAGTGTGTAGGCAATAAGGGGGGGAATGGACAGGCGATGTTTATTATGCCGATTGTTGCTAAGCTATTTTTAGTGCACGGCCAAGCCTTAGGCTATAATGCAATATACATAGTGCCAGCACGCCTCTATCGGCTTATACCTGTATTATTGACGATAATAACTCGTAAAATGTAGGCACAGGCCTGCGTAAGTGTGTGTTTGAGTGTGTGTGAATGGTTCGGGATGGGCGGTGGTAATTCTCTGCATGCGTCAATCTTTTTTTGTGAATGGGGGCGTACGGGTTCGTTGGAGCTGCTAAAGCAACATCAAAGCAGCATACGAGTATAATGACTGCTTTTTAGTGTGATTAGACACTTCTCACAGGAATTATTAGTCAGGAATAATGAAATCTATCGTCACTAACGACACAATTTCTCACATATCTAACGACTCGTTATGAGAGGGAGTTTGAGTTTGGACCAGAGTGCAGGATAGGGCTCTGTGAGTATGCTCACCTTTTTGTGACTGACATGTAATGCAGCTCAAGTCTTAATGATTGCAACTTCTGTGTTTATTTGATATTTATTAAGTTTTTTTTTGTAATCTACTTTTGGTGTAACTGTCCAACAGAACTCTGGTTTTCACCCATTTTCCATGTCTTTGTTTTTAGTATTTCTTCATTTTGTGCTTCAGGGCTTGTCTCCCCAGATATGTCACCTTGTATCAAGCAAGCTCTTTTTGGGACAATGGCCTAGGACACACACACACACACATGAACATCCCACTCGAGACAGATGAGATGCCCTGGGAGAATGGTGTTGCATGAAGCCCCCTGTAGTGTCAGCTACTCGCTGTGACACACGTTCGCCTCCCTCCCCTCCTTGCTTTTCCATCACAAAGCACAAGTGTGCGTGCACTGTGCAGTGACCGACTTTTTTGGGGGCAATTTGTCCTGCGGCTACACTGTCTGGCCCTCTTGTCTTGAGACCCCCCCCCACCCCCCCACCCCCAGTGCACACACACACACACACATGTATCCATCCTGCTTCAGAGGACCTCTGAGACCTCTGCCAACACACACACACAAGGGCGTGAACATGCACACTACCCCCATGCCTCCACGGCTGTACCCCAGCCTCACCCCCGGGCAGTTTTACCCCCTCTATTTGTGGTGATAAAGTTGACTTGATGCTCTGGGCTCAAGCCGTGATCACATCTGACACTTGTGCTCCAGGCCCAAAGGAGTCAGGCTACTCCCTGAAAACAAAGAAAAGAACAATCATTTATTTTCAAAATGACCAACCTGATACCTTTAAAATATAAAAATTATAGTTTATATTCCCCAAATAAGTAAAATAATCAAGGATTCTGATTTGTAAAATCCACATCTTAATGAGACTAGCAGAACTGTTCCACCCTTTTCTACAGTGAAAGTAATACATCATACTTTTTCCATATTTTTCCTTAATCTTGGAGTGCCCCAGTTGAAAAGAAACTATGTCTGGGACAAGCAATTTATTGCCAGATTGGTTTACAGCTTCTTGCAGTGTAAGCACTAGGTCAAACACGAGGTTGTGTTGAGTTTTTGATGGTGTTCTGCATGGCACTTGTTATTTCTTTTAAAAAATCTAGAAGGTATTTTAAGGAGAAGGCGTTCATTACTGGCCAGATTAAAAAACAGGAAATAAATGTTTTCAAGTCGTGGAGGACATACTCAGTTTTAAGTGATGGCATTCTGAAAGTAGTTTACTTGCTAAGACTCCTTTAAAGCTGAAAATATTAGTTCATTGATTGATAAGTTAATCAGCATAAAATTAATTAGTTTTCATACATTTAATTAGCTAAATGATTTTCCAAAAATTAATTTTATCCTAATAATCTTTTGCTGCAGACCTAAATTGCCTAAAATTTAAATATAATTCAAATTTATAAAATAAAACTGTCAGAGTTCTTCTAACAATTAGAAATGACCAAGCCATATCAGCTTTATGCCCGAAGTGCATTCCAAGACTTCAGTCCTCAGTTGTCACTGAAGGATCAGTACTATAAATAACTGAAAAATGAGACATGTGTGACATTTATAGAGATTAACCTGTCCATTTTTTTTCTCTCCTGATACCAAAATCAGCACTCTCGTTTTCACAGGTTTCAAATCTGTATCCGTAGTGTGAAGTTCACATGAGGCCAGGGATTGTTGGCAGCCCCCCATAACTGAATGAATATACCTGATAATAGATCAGTCATGGCCATACCAGATTCACTTAAAAAATAAATATCAGTTCTAATACTGATCAAACAAAATATATTTTGTTTATATGCAGCTCTGATGCATGTTTCTTGTCTATGTGCAGATTCCAAACCGATATAAACCAGAACCTTCTGAAATCAGATTATAAACTGTTTTGTTACATCTGAAATTGGATGATGTTTTTCAAAAGAAAAGCAGTGACATTGTCCTTTTTTTCTCTACTCTGTTAGGTTGGTACCTGTGTGAGACAGTGATCTGATTGGAGTAGCCAAATCAAAATCCTCATGGGGATTGGCTGCTGCTGTTGGACGTCTGCTTCCTGTTTCTAGCCTTTAGGGATTCTTGAGGGACCGGCCTGAGTGTTGGATCAGTCTGAACACACACACACACAAACACACTCCCAGACATCTACAGTTTTGGCAGGATAACAGCACTCTGATTGCTGCCCCATAAATCGCATCTGCACTTGCGCAAACGCACATCTGTCCTGCAGTACACAGACCAAGCCGGGTGCTCACCTGCCCCACTGCGTGGACACCCAACCAACTGACCCGTCAGCAATGACTTCACACAGCCACCAAGGTAAGATGTACTTTATTACCACTAAACCTCTTGTTTCCTTTCTTTCAGTAAGTAATGTGCTTGTTAATAATACATGCAGGATAAATTACAATATGACTAAAATATTTGTTGTTTTGTTATTCTTTTGTGACCATTAAGTAAAGTCTGATTTTTAGGGTTTTTATTAAATTCTGTAGCTGTTCAGTCATGTTTTTGAAAGTTATTTCTGCACGTGAGAACCTAAACTGGCAGCTGAACAGGTGGAGTTGATCACCTTCATTTAAGGATTTACTTAATGCTCTCGAAACCTGAATGTTTACAGAGTCTGACTTTCAGTGAAGATTGTCCTTCCCAATTTCACTTGTGATATGACAGTGCAAAAATTACCCATATTATCCATACCTCATTTGTGAATTACCAATAACAATGGAGAGTACTGATAAAAGCTGTGAGAGTAATTTGAGCAAAATAAGGTTCAACATTCTTGCAGGAACTCAAATTGTATGAGAGAGAGAAAGGCACACAGAAGATGAAATTTTGTAGCATTTCTCAACCTATGCACTGAAAAACACTAATCCGTCACTGCTGTTGAATCATCAGTCTTCAAAAATGTGCAGCTGTTGTGTGGACTAATGAGAAATTAGACCTCAATACATTCACATAAAGGTAAAACTTTCTGCTTCTCCATCTGCAATATTGATATATGTGAATGTTTAAACAGACATATTAGAGCTCACTAAAACGCAATAAAACATTTTAGTCTGGTCTTAAGAGTGTTAATTGGCTCGATTCAATATGAATGAGCTCCAGAGGGTGAGAGAAAAAGTCCATATCACAAACTCATTAAGAGAGTCTACTTCCCTCTTTGACACCTCATCAAGCTCAGTTTAGACGCTTCGGTTAGTGTTTTAGTGAGCCGATGAACTATTTGGTAAGCAGCTGGCAGATGAAAAGGTTAGCTTCCTGTGCCTGTCGGTTTGGTACCTGACAGTGTCGACTGTGTTTACTTTGTACACCTGGGAGTGTGTGCACTATAAATACCACAGCTGAGGTAACCAGAGAGATATGAATGAGCTGCAGTCCCAGCCGGCCCCCTCAGCATCTCCATCGCTGACACCTATGAACACACTGTGGAGGGTAGAGCGGGTATCTAGCACTCTGGTGCACATGTGTCTGCTGTTAAAGTTGTGTATGCCCCTTTCAGTGAAGACACTTCTCGCCTTGGTGCCAAGTCACCTCTCCTGTCCCTAAGGCCTAAGCCCATGAAATTGTTAGATCGACCCTAGATTAGTGCGGCTCAACAGTTACCATTAGACAGCCAATTTTAATTCCTCCACACATTCACTCATGTCTTATATAAACAGCACTGACCAAGTGAATGCCCTGTTAGTCCTGATAAATTATTTTTGAGAAAAATTAACACTAACTGATGCAAAGTTTGATGAAAAGTAGCATGCATACCTCTTTTGCATAATCGCTCATATGCACTTAAACTTGATGAAATATTAAAAGAAATAGTCAGCAATTTGTTTCTGAGCATGTAATTACCATATTAGAGCTTTTTAGGATAAGTCAAAGAACAGAAATGTATCTTTCTGATATTATGATTGTTTCCTAGCAGTACATTTAGATGTTAATACTGTTGACGATAAATGTAAATTAGCTTTGATGCAGAATAATATTTTCTGTCATTTGTCTTTTTGTAGCTTAGAAGTTTTTAGAAAAATAAAAATAAAGCCAGTCATGCTTACTCTAATATTTGTGCCCATAAAGCCTTGATAGGGTAAACTGAAAGCTGCTTTGTTTCTGGATTTGTTTTGTGATTGAGAACTTAAAAGTAAAAAAAAATCTTAAAAAACAAATAAATTAATTCATGCAGACTCAAAATTACACCCTATAATTTATGTTTAAACTAATTTTAACAGGTTTTGTACAAAGTCTTTAAAGATTGCAAATTTTATGTTTTCATGGTTACAAGTATACTTAAACTTTTTGTTCCTGAAAAAATGCATGGTTTTCAACACAATCTTTTATCTGAACAATACCTCATTGAAATAAAACATATTTTAGTGCAAATGATGTATGATATATAAAAAAATGAAACTATCTGGCATCATATTTGTTTATATCCTGACACTAATATTAGATCGCATTTAATTAATCACGATCCTCCACTGATTTAGTATTGTATTTGCATAAAGGGGACTACAATGATTATTTTATTAATTTTTTTTAATGTTAGAAGCAGAGAAATCCAGACATCAAGTCCCTAGAATGTCTACTATCATGGTTCTAGCTCCAAAAACATTGGATCTTACATTTCCCATAAATCAACTCAATAGCATCTTCCATTAGACTCAATAAATAAGCAAAGCTTCATGTGTTAAATTAGCCAAAATCCCTTTAAAAGTTAAATTAGACCTGTCAGTCAAGCAGACTTGTACAGTTTTTTTTTTTTTTTTTACAGTTTAATATTTGCTGTAATTTTCTATCATTTTTTTCCCCCTGAAATGATACCTCTGTCATTATTTTATCATAAGCGAGTCTGTTGGAAGAAGACAAACAGTGATATTGAATCAATGCCCAGCTCTTAACACAGCCAAGGCAGGAAACTTCACTCTATTCTGGCTATGGACTGCAGCAGCAGATAGAGCAGATAAACTAACCAGCTACTGTCAAAATATAATAAGATTCAGCTTTTTTTAATTTCCCACCATGCCCTCCTCTACCTCTCATCTTCACAGTTTGCTTCCCACAAGAGGGACCAACAGGGCTACCCAGGATCTTCCCGGCTCCACCTGTGTTAACTTACCTATCACCAAAACAGAAATAGCTGTGATTTGTTGTGTGAGTCCAGGAGAGACGATTCATACCTGCAGCCGCTGTTTCTCACTGTCTCGTTTCCTCTGAAAAGCCTTCAGAGGAGACGATCTTGGTCCTTAGAGTGCTGCCAAGTGTGGGCGTCAATTTGATGTGTTGCTTCTCTCGTTTGAATGACAGCTTGGAGACACACTTGTTGGATATTGGTGCACAAAGAGAGACAGAAAGAAGTAGCCAAAAGACATTTAAAGACATTAGATGGGAACAATTGGCCTTGTGGCTGTGGTCTGGCTATGACAGCGATGTTTATAGAAGTGCAGGAGAAGGAGGGATGAACAAGTTCAATATCTCAGTTTTTTAGTTCTTTTGAGAATTAATAGATGCCAGGAAATTGATCCTGTGGCTTCTAGTTACATCAGGGTTGACTGATAGTGCCACTGTTAAATTGAATTTGTTTTATATTGAGTGTGGTTAAACACCATTGACTTTGTTCTCAGGGTGAACAATGACACTTTCAGATCCACAGCTTTGTTCTACACTTGTGTTTGTGATGCGATCCAAATCTTCCAACTTTTTTCTGAGCTTGCCTTTCACTTGTTTCTAATCATGTCCTCTAAGTAAAGCCTTGATTATTGTGTGTGTGTGTGTGTGTGTGTGTGTGTGTGCGCGTGTTCCCCCAAGTTCATCCTCATGCAGCAGCACTGGCGTGTGTTTGTGAGTGTGCATGCGTGTCTGCATGCTTGTGTGCCATTTTTGTAATCTGTAAATGAGCTTACTAGCACGCATGTTTTTTGATCCAGGACTTACTCATTTTCTTTATTACAACAGCAGTGGGATTTTTAGATTAAATATCATTAACCGTAAATCTCTTCCTACAAAAGTGAAATGTAAAACGCTTGGTAGGTTTTATGTTTCCCAGAACAAAAGGGGGTCAGACTGATAAGGCCTTCACATCAGTCTCTTTGCGGGCATATCAGCAAACAGGCTGGAGTGTTTGCACAGGAGTGATTACTTTGTGTAACCAAGAGCCTTAGCACATGAGCTGGTGACATTTGTTTTGCACTTGTGCTTTGCAGTGAGCTAACGTGTTGACTGTGTTTGGTTGAACAGGGCGGTTTCTGGAAACGTCATGCTCAGGATGAGTTGCACTTATCAGTAGTGGTTAGGCTAAATATAGAGTACAGTATGATATAAAAAAACAAAGATGCAAAACAGAAGTGTGATGATTAACTACTAACTAGCACCACCTGCTTGCCAAAATAATCAGTCAATTCGAGCAAAATAATTTGAAGTCCTTGTATTTTGTCAGGTAATGACTATCTTTGGTTTGCAGTTTGTTGAACTTTTAATGGTTAATTTTGCTGTCACAAATGTCTGAACTGAGGGTTGCTCATCATCAAGTTCTTGCTTCTTTCCCATGATTCTCTGAGGCCCCTCTGTGGTTGTGGTCACTTGCCAAGCACCCTTATCAGTTCCTGGTGACAATCCGGGTTGCCCTCTCTCCAGATAAAGAGGAAAGCCTGCACAAATCACATGTCTCTGTGTATGGAAACGGGTACAATGACAAAACAAAAAGGAATAGCACCTTTTAAGATAGTTGTGTTTGCAAAAGTAAAGGAAAAGCTGAATAATTGAGAGGAGAATGCAACTAATACCATACGACCAAAACAATTAATATCAGAGATGCATCAATATGGAATTTCAGAGCCATAAAAAAATGCAATAAAGTCTACATGTTTAGACTGACACATTTATTTTGCAAAAGACCCACTTGTCCATATTTTTCTGGCAGAAAAGCGTTGGCATGGCCCTGAGGACGTGGGAGAAGTGAGTGTGTGGGCTTTGATTGACATTAGCAGGGTAGCTAACTTAAAGCAATGTTAACATAGGGCTGAAACATGAAGCAGGTGTTATTGTAAATTTATTTGTTATGTTATTTTTTGGGGGGGGGGGGGGGTGTAGACTTTTTCACATTAGATTATACCTATAGTGCTGATTGTACAAGTTACAGAAATAATAAGAATAATTTAATACCCTTACACTTTCTGATGTTCTGCTAAGGCCCGTGGACTCCACTGTTAGACGCATAAACAAAGAGGAAAGTCAGTTTCAGTTTTTGGAATTTACAGGCTGAGAGAAATGGTAAATCCAGAGGACGGTATATATAAATCATTTCATTTTTAGTGTTTTTATCTCCCATCTTTCTTGAAAGGATTGGTTTATAGTCATCACTCATGTCAGTCTTTTATCACTTGGATAAACCAAGTGGTAACCTGCTTCACCTTGGATGCCATATTGTGAAATTGAAGGAGACAGGGAGAGCTGTAAGTAAAATGATTTAACATAAGTTAAAAACAGCATCCATCCACCTCAGGTGTTTGAGTGTCTTATTAAAGAGGGAAGGTGATGCGACTAGCTGGCAACGATTTGTTTTTGTCTTAGTCAGAAGTGCACTAGCTTTTCAGGAAAGTCTGCAGTGCTTACCACTGGAACAAGAACTGGGTCTGCCCATGAGTCACGGACACACACACACACACACACACACGCACACACACACTGAGGCCAGTAAGTGGTTGGTAAGTAAGTGCTACATACAGTAAGTGATTATTTGTGAATGAGAGGTTTGAACTTTACCTTGTTAGATGCAAAAATTAGTAATGAACACATTTTACAAACAAAAGCATGTCTACAGCATGGTATGAACTGTTCAGGTTTGATTTTACTGCTTTATTTTGCATTGCCTGTGTGGGTGTGAGCACCTTTTATGGCTCTGAACTGGTAAACTTGACACAGTGCTCCTTTCCTCGAAGGCTTAACTGTATCTAGGTTACAAGCGCAACAGTTTCTAGGTTTATACAGCCTTGAAAAACAACGAAAACAGTAAAAAAAATCAAATAAAGTAAAATAAACACTAAATGAGTAGGGTCAGGATATTGCGTTGATTGAGCTGGTATTCATGATTAGATAACATGTCTTTAAGCCTCAGGCAGCTGTGGATCTGTTGATCTCCATATCCAGCTTTGTGTCTTGTACAAACTAGGTGTAAGATATGTTTGCATTTGTCAAGTTTAGATTTATGTTCACTGGTTGAAAGGGAATACCAATGTACCAAGAATACACAGTTTTGTTAATATGCCTGCCAATTTCCATATCTGTCTGTCTGTCTAACTGTTTGATTCAGGAAGATGAGGGTCCGAATTGAGCTTGGTTGTAAAGCTTTTTGCCTTGTGTGTGGCATACAATTTTTCTGTAATACAGTAAAAAAAATTAAGTTGTTAATGCAGTTAGGAGGGACAGAGAAGCAGACCTCTGTGAGTCTACATAATTTTTTGATTTTGATTGACACTTTTACTACCATTCTCACATTATAACCCCTTAAAAAAAGAAGAATCTATTTCACTCTTGATCACATTATAAGCCCTAGGGGTATGACTTCTAAGTGGGTAATATGAACCAATAACCTACCACCGCACAAAGTTCCATTCTCAAATTTAATACTTAAAATTTTCTTGTATGCCAGTGTTGGCAAGAAAATCTTTATTTTTTAAGTTAATTAGCATGTGGCTCTTTTTCTTCCCAAACAGCGATGAATAACAACAAAAGTAAATGCAAGGAGTTAAGTTATCATTCACATAAAATTTTGACTTATGTATACTCAGCATCTCCTAAGCTGCTGTATGACCTGTTTCTGACAAGCAGTTGGAAGTTAAAGTGGAGTCCTGCGCAGTGCTCACTCTACATAAAAGGCACTGGGGCTATATAACTACATTGCTTTCAGCTGCTTCATGGAGAACAACAAGGGCAAAATAGAGTCACTGATCTGTTTTAGCAGACAGACATAAGAACGGTATTGATTATAACATCAGACTCTCAGCAAGAAAGCAAATAAGTAATTTATCACAATGTTGAACTATTCCTTGAAGTATCATGAGCTGTTTTTTCCTGAATGTGAATTTAAAGCTACAGCAGATTGTATTTGTGTGTGTAATTGTGAGTGCACTCTTACTCTCTGGTCAGCGGGGAGTTTTGGCAGGAATGGCGAGGGACTGCCGCTGACGTAATCAGTACTACAGACAAGGTAGTGACACACATGTGTATACCCTAGTGTAGGGTTTTTCCCTTGTTTGTTTGGGATGACTGACACAGTGGCACAAATTGCTACTCTACAGCACGTGCATGTGCTCACAAATACACAGTTTTAATGACATCAGAAGTAGGACCCTTTGGGTGTTAAATGCTTACATCTGATCATCCTGATCTCTAGGATTGAAGTCTGTGCTTTTGCTGTGTTGTCTTTGCCTGTCCTCACTATCCTGTCTGAAGTGATAAAAAATCCTGAAGGCTGTGTCTAGCCCTCTCAAGGTAATTGTTGTTGTGGCCAAAAAATAATCTTCTAGGTTTATTAGGGCAGGTTCTAATAAAACTCAGGCTCCTGCACCATCCCCCTTCAGTCTTGTACTGTGCCTCTCTGTACCTGGCAGGTACAGAAAGAAGATTTGACTCAGGAGCTGATATTTAACATTCATTTTTAGGTACAAATTAAAATTTCTTGCCTCGTGGTATTGGGTTGTCATTTTTGACAATGCTTGTCACTCTAGATTAATTTCATAGCCCATTTTGTTTGTCAGTCACTCTCTAGTCTTTGATAAAGACTGCGGTGCAGTGTGCACACAGATCTCTAGATGGCTATAAGTCTATATTATGGATTTGCTTTTTATTACACCTGCCAGATACTATTAAGGGGGCAGCAGTAGCATAGAGATTTAAGAAACAGACTCCACACTGGAAGACCAATGGCTTGTACTGGCTGTTAATGGAAAAAGTGAATGAGAAGCACTTTCCCTCCTTCTGGGAAAAAAAATGTGGAAACTTAGGTGCCCTTTGGACAACAAACTCAATGCTATGTTTTTGTATCAAAAGTGTAACTTTTGCTCAACTTTAGTAGGTGCCCAAACTACTCCTGCATTTTAGAACCCCTAGATTGGAGATTTTGGAAAGCGCTGCAAACTTTGACCAGATTGAAAACTCTTGGGTTGCGAGGTAGTCTGGATTGGCAGAAACAATTACCCAGACTCTTAAGCTTACTTCATAATTGTGTCTATTATCATGACCGATTCTTCCTAGTGTAACTACTAATTGATGTTTTCTTCTGTTTTCTGTGTTACTTTTAGTAACAGTTCAAGCTTGTTGTCTGTCCAACCACAGAAAAATTTGGTCTACGTTTTCCAAATAGCTTTTCTTTCTTTTTAATCTTTTGTGCAACTCAGAAACAACCCTCTGCTTTTTATATACCGACACACCTGCTCAGTGTATGCCAATGGTCATGCGGCATGCATCTTTAGGTGTGTTAGTCTGGACAGAGATTATTTCTGAAATGGTGCTGAAATGCTTGTCTGGACAGAGATCAGTTTAGTTTGAAAAGGCTGTTTTAAAATAAAGACATAGTGGTGTGGGTGGAGCCCAAGTAGGACCATCATTTCTAACTGATCTAGCAGAGCTGTCATAGTGAGGCTGTGTTTTCTATGGGCATATGTCAGATATAAATATGTTAAGAAGAGCAGTAAAGCAGGAAACTTTCCAATCAATCTTCTTAAAAAAAAAAAAAAAAATTAAAATGGATGCATATTGAGATATGAATGTAAAGCCAAAGTGTGAAGATGGTAATGCATTTAATTTACATTTCGCTCATCCTACTTTCCTGTCTGGACCCATCTAGTGACCCCTTTTTATCCTCTTATTTACATGCACGCAATCACACGTTAACACAGCTTAAAAGTTTCATTGCAGTAAAGATGGCCCGGCTTATCCCCGAGTCTATTTTTAGTAACACACACATAAGATATGCACACGTGCATGCATGGCACACAAACAATCATTATTTTTGTCTCCTGTGTTGATTCTCCTCTTCACGATTGAACGGTTTGTTGCCGTGTGTCGTGCGGCTAAAAATGGAGCACGGGATGAGTGCATGCATGACACAACCACTGCCTCTTTTGAACACTGGCCAGTGTGATACGAGCATGAGCCTCATCCAGGGTGATTTCAAGCTTTATTGTCACGTTTGTCCGCTGTACACTTATGCTGACATGTTGTTTCTATCCTACAAAACTAAATTACAAAATTGTGGAAGATTGCAAAATGCACTTGAGTGGCGTGTTCCTACAATGCCGCACCCTCTCTCCCTCACTAAACCTGGTGAAAAGACATGAGGTCCCTGCCAGCCAGACAATTAGTCAGTTCTGTCCTCCCATGTGCCACCAACTTGGCTAAACATGACAGTCCATCTCAGGACAAACCTAGGGGGTCTCTTGTGCAACAACCGACCCCTTACGAACACAAGCTCCGCTTTGTCCTTAAGCAAATGGGGTGCAGCACCCATCTCGTCTCACCGCACCCATCCAAAAACAAACACCTAATCATGGCCTCTATGCAGGGTGGATGTCCTGGTGTATTAGAAAAGCTCTGTTTTTAATTGGTATAGGACAGAAACAGCAGAGAGGGAACATGAGTTAATGAAAGGAACGGGACACATCTTTTGTCCCCTTGTCTTTTGTCTCGTCCCAGCTGAGAAACTGGATACACTGTGTTCTGCCAACGAGCTGTCAGTGGCAATTATGGTTTACACTGCTGCCTCAGAGCCCTATCCTTGTGCCTTTTGACATTGTGCTCCACAGTGCTTGACAGAGAGCATTGATGTCTGGCCTGGGCATCAAGAAATACTACCGTTATGCAAGCGAATGAGAGTATGATCATTACTAGGACTAGAAGCATACAAATGCTTGGAAAAGTGAAATAGACCAAATGTTAAATGGCGCACCTGTTACTCTGCAAGCATAGTAGCTGCAGAGCAACTGTCATCTCACATATTGTGGGTGTTTGTTTTTGAAAGGCATTAGGCTCAGCTACCGAGGCTTTACAGTTGCATCACAAATCTCCTAGCAACCATGTGTGGCACCATCATGGACGTCCTTAAAGAACTGACTGTGTGAAAATGATGTCTAAATACATAAATACCACTCTGCTTAAAGGGGGAAGTGTATATGAAAGTGGTATGTAAGTAATGCAGTTATGCAGCTACCTATTTTCTGTACCTGCAGTGCATCCAGAATGTTTATCTCAGAATGCATTGGGCTAAAATCAGGGAAACACCTTTGACAGCTCGTGGAAATGCAACTTTTTTTAGTGCTGATGTCCTTGAGTTTTTGGTTTCCAGAATGGCTGCTCAGAGGTGTGTCTCAACTTGGAGGTGGACTCTCTCTGATTCCTATTTTAGGGGCTATGATGCAATTATAAAAACAAATATAGATGCATCTTGACTTGATGAACCATTTTTTTCTATTTTTATTAATGATTTAAATAAAAATATTTTTTTTAAGTTAGCAGTATTAATTTATACAGTAATTAATTAGAAAGCATCTGACATCTCCTGCCATGCATTTAAGGATTTTTTTCCCCTTATTCCAAGTTATAACACCCTCTCTATAGTGTTGTGTTATTGACTAATTATGTTGCAAGGTTCCTGTCAACATGTATCATATTGAGAACCAAAGAATTAGGATTTAGATGCAGAAAAGGGTCAGAAATCTAATTATCAAAGTACCGCCTCAGTTTAGACAGCCTTACCTAACCTGCTACATGGATATTGAAAGTGCGATCAAACAAACCAAAAGCGTAGCCTTTAGAGCAGGTTTTTATCTTATGCCCTTAATTTGCAGTGTTTAAATTATAAATGAGCTAATAAACCTCATAGAAATATGTGTCCAATAGTCACAGTTATATTCAGTATGTAATATGACCTGCAGATTTAATGCAGGCACTGCAACACTTTGTGTCTGTGGCTTTAGACTCCTTTGCTTGTTAGTTGAAGATAGAACAATCCATTTCTAGCCCCAGCATCTCTGCAGTTGTAATTTTGGTCCCATTATCGGTCTACTGACCACATGAAATTATTGTGTTTTAGACATGAAACAGACTATTACCAATTCCTTACTTGGTTGTCATTTCCTATCAAATGACAGGATTCACTGAGAAGCTTGAAGAAGCACTTAAACAACACGTCAAATAGCATTACTGCTCTGTTTTTCCAACTCTACCAGCATGAAATGAGGGTCAGATGGTTGTTTCCGACAGTTCAAGGGATGCAAACTGGTGGCGGCACACACAGGGGTCACCCATTCTCTTTTATCAGTAGCCATGACGTCAGCGGGTGCCCTCGGGAAGCAAATTTGCGACCCAAAGGAAAAAGCTCTTCAAGGAGAGGCGTGTTTGATTAATCGTATTGTTCCTGTCTGGTTCACCTTGCTCACTGGAGTCACCCTGGACAAGGCAGCCAGAACGGAAGTGCACTGAATGTAATGAGGCTGGAGCATCCTTCCTCTATTCCTCTCTGTCACTGTCTGTCTTTGTAAACGTAACAGAGGCGCAGACAGACATCTCATTTCTCCTACATAACAATGGCCTCTGTCAGCATACGGTATGCAGACCAGGGTCAAGCTTGCCTGTTGTAACAAAACTACATATATGCAATGCAGCAAACAAAGCTTTTCACCATCTGGTTAGTTTATTACTACTGCACCCCTCCCCGTTTACAGCGCAGATCATAACATGCTTGTTTTTCGACGAGCAGTAGCTGCATTAGCTTGAGTTGACTGACTCTCCGCCTGAGGCTAGCTGAGGCTATTTATAGCACCGCGTCTCCCGATGCTTGCCCAGTGGGACCAAGAAGAGAGGAGAGAAAGAAAGAAGGAGAAGAGGGGAGGGAGGAAAGAGGGAACTAGAGGGAGGAGGGGGGCTGCTGGGTAACTAGGCTACATTCAAGATTGATGGACTCTGTTGCCAAGGTATAGGGCACTTCTCCTCTGCAAGTGCATGGTGGTTGTGTATGTGGTTTGTAGCTTCCTTACGTGGCTTCTCCCTGTTGGATGTTTGTGTTTGTACACACCTCCACGTGCATCTCAGGTATCAGCTGTGTGGTTGAGACTGAAAGCTTATACACTTTGACTAACTAACCGCAGTCAGAGATATATGTCTCTCTAATTCCCCACACTTATGTCAGAAATGTAAAGCTGCTGCTGGCACTTTGTACAAAAACTGGCATAGAATTACTCAGAGCCACAGGTGTCATCACACACAGATGCACCTCATTTTCATTGCAAAATCAAGCAGTGTGTGTTTGTCATTTGAATAGGCTCGTCAAAAGATATCAACTATCACCAATGTGTATCTGTTTGTTTTGGAGAGGCTTGACCACCTGTCTGCTCTTTCAATATTTCCTCACCTTTTGCATGAAATCTGACACAGTGCGTATGTATGAGACCGCAGATTTAACCTGTGTCTCGCAAAAGTTTGGCATTTGAATAGCACCTGTTTTGAAGATTTTGCTTTTTCTTTTTCATAAGACATCAGACAGCAATGTCTGCCGCTAGTGAGAAGACTTTCAGCAAATAAACACATATGTGTTGAGTTTCACTTGAACAGGACCAAACGTGTTGTTCAAGGTCCACACCCAAGTCCACACAGGGATTGGTGCATCAGGGATGTAGCCATTCATGCAAGGTGGTGCGAGACGAATACACACATATAATCAGTGTGCAATGCATCCTCCAGCTTCATGGCTAATTAAGTGTGTGTGTGTGTGTGTGTGAGTCTGTGTATGTGTCTGTGTGTCCGTGTGTATGTGCCAGTCTGGTCCAGAGAGAATTCCAGAAATAGATCATGCACAGTGAGACGCTTGCCTGTTTTCCTCTCTTTTATTCTTCCAAAGGGATTTTACATGGCTTTTCATCTCCCATCCAAAGAAATAATTGCATTTTTGCACGCCTCAGATGTCTGAGAATATATATGGATCAGGTGCTTATGATTACCAAAAATGCTTAACATATTTGCTGCTTGAAAGTTTACAGACCCTCATGACCACTCTGTATTTTCAGCAGAAATGTGGACTCAAAGGTATTTAGAATAGCAATACATGGAGAGTTACACAAACACAAATAAAAACATTTGTTTTTTATTTTTTAATTTATTAAAAAGTTATCTAAGATTAATTATTTTTTTTAAAGAGGTATAAACTTTTGCATATAAGACCTAACTATACCTGGCTTAATGTTTCTGTAGCTGTTAATCAGTCCCACAAATGCTTAATTGGATCGTAGTTGATTTGCCTGTGTTGAATCTTAATAGTGGTACAAATATGTCATGAAGTATAACTAATCTAATAAGATAATATATACTGTTTTTCTGCAATTTTTAGTTTTCGTAAGTGACTAATTCAAAAGAAGTTGCTTTCATATTGATAGAAATCTCGTGGGTGACTTTGGACATTTTCAGTTGTGTAAAAATGACATTCAGCATACTTATCATCTTAGAAATCATTGTGATGTTTTTAAAACTTTGAAATATCTGCTCCCCTCCCATTAATACTTTGCAGAGCAACTCCAGTCTCTTTGCCTATTGATGCTTCAGTGCTGATAGGTTATTGCTCATGACATGTAACCAATCAGAAAGTGCTCTGTGTGGGAAATTTAGCAAGACTACAGAGTGGTGAACACAGACAGAGTGGTGACTATATGAAAGCCAAAGTAGCACACTTATTAGTTTTAACCTTAACCCCTTTTTCTAATCTGAAGACAGGCCTGGGCGATAAACCGAAAATTTACCGTTACCGAAATTGACTACAATAACCGACATCATTTTGCCCATGTCAGTAAATTCTGTGTTTTAATTAAAAAGAAAATATAAGTCTTTTTGATCTGTTTTGACTGTGTGTGCTGGTAGGCTATGTTCATTCCCCTTTAAGACAAGGTACAGCGTGTGTAATCACGTGACTCCACCCATCCAGTCTGAACAAGAAGGGAAACAGAGGATGAGGAAATGGCTGATGGTTCAACTTAAGAAGCGGCTGACACAGTCGTAGATGAAGTAACGTCAGTCGAGGTTGATCCTATTGTGCTTGATC
>JAPZDZ010000017.1:3118495-3131558 GCA_029783805.1 Acanthurus tennentii | reverse complement strand
TGTTCATTCCCCTTTAAGACAAGGTACAGCGTGTGTAATCACGTGACTCGACCCATCCAGTCTGAACAAGAAGGGAAGCAGAGGATGAGGAAATGGCTGATGGTTCAAATTAAGAAGCGGCTGACACAGTCGTAGATGAAGTAACGTCAGTCGAGGTTGATCCTATTGTGCTTGATCCAAAAAGAAATTCGACATCTGTTGTTTGGAAATATTATAGATTAGGCCTGCACAATTAAAAATTTTAGAACCTGGATGTAGATTCACCCTTACATGCGATTTAATTTCTAAATTATGTCGATTTTTTTTTCAATTTTTTTAATATACAAGTGCTCCAAGGCTTCTCCCTTATCCTGTGACAAAGCGCCTTTTGGTCACGCGATCCACGGCACACAGAATCAAAAAGTTCAGTTGAAAGTTTCTGAGGAGGGACTGTGGCGTTGCCGAAATAACATTAATCACAAGGAAAACTCAGTGCACAAATGAACGCAAATTGGATGTTGCTGAAAGCCCAGGTAGAAAAAAAACGTGATTTCAATTCAAAGCTAAAAAATCGAGATTCATATTTTTTCCTGAATCGTGCAGGCCTATTATAGATATACAGTGGTCTGGGATTTATTGTGCATTTATCCTTATCGAGGTAAAACTGCCCAATTTATTGTGATATTGATTTGAGGTCATATCGCCCAGCCCTATCTGAAGATAATCTGTTTTATGAGTTGAAACTGTGAGTTCTGTAATCCATTGTATCCTCAAGTCCCAGTCATCCACCTAAAGGACTTTTTGGGCTTTTCCTCTTTACAAAATGGCCTTTCAGTCATAGTGGTGGGCTTCCTTGCATGAACTTTCCTCTTCACGTTTTCCACATTTTTATTAGACTAATGTCTCGACTTTGACCCTGCTGTTCAACAACGTTTGCTTTTTTGCTTCAACCACTCTTGGACTGACCTGTGTGTTAAGGGTCATCGTCTTGCTGCATGATCCTCTTTTGTTGAGCTTAGTTTATAAATGGATACTCGGTCATTGCACTGCAGAATTTACTTGTACAAACCAGACTATATATTTGCATCAGATTGCAAAAACTATGTTACTGCCATCACCAAGCTTCATAGTCAGGATGAAAATTCTAAGTCTGATTTTTTTGTATTTTGTATTTGTTAATTGATCCTCTGTGTCTTGTTGCAGGACTTGAATGAAGATGTGATGATATCCTAGGTCACATTTATTTAGAAAATTAAACAGGTTATCAATCACAAAAAATATATATATGAATAGTCATAGATTTGTGCGATTGCGATGGATGTCAATTCCATCTTCTTCTCTTTCCTCTTTTTGCACCGTTTTGTTGTTTTTCCTCCTTCGCATCAGCCTCCTCGCCTCCCTCTCCTCTCCCCTCCTTACCTCTGTCTTCCCCCTCTCCTCTCCCCCATGCATCCTCCTCCCCTCCTCCACCACCCCCTCTCTGTCGCTCTGCTTTTTATAGCCATGTCTTCCCAGGGCTCGGCAGCTACAAAAGCCTTTTCATGTTGCCACTATAATTACAGCCTACACACTTGCACACACACACCCACGAACACGCATGCATACATGCACAAACGAAGGAAAGGAGCGCAGCAACAGCACTGTGTCTTTGTGTCTGCGTGTGTGTGCGTTATGCGTGCGTGCTCCGCATGTGCTGTTATACACAAAAGGGTGAGCTATTTTTACCTCTCTCCGTCCCTCTCCTCCTCTCCACCCCCCACCCCCCTTCATCCCTCTCTGCTGCTGCCAGCCACATTTGCTATGCTGAGCACAGGCAGTATCAGTCGAGCCCCAACATCCCTCCTCTCGCACACTGAAATCACACACAAGCACACACGAGCTGTTGAAGGCTGCTCCCTCGGCATTCCTCAGATTTGAGCTTATTTTAGAGCACCTCTGCAGCCGAGCATCTCTATAAATTCACAGCTCGCGCTCTTTTGCTGGTCATGGATCAGGCGGTCGCTCAGGTGGCAATAGCGATGCCGCGGCATGTGCTCATAGCTTTGCAGATGACCTGAAACCTGCTCGCTGGGACTGTGGTCTTAACTGCCTGATTAGCAGATTTGTTGCTGAAATCTTGTCTCAATGTTGCGGACAATATTTGAAGCAGAGTGTGCTATCTCTCCCACAGAGGGGATCCTGGGAAAGGAGCAGCCGCTAGAGGTTCTGAAGACATCGGCGCTCAACCACATCCCAACAGGTTGGACACTTTGTGTGTTATTGTTTGTGTGTCTGTATGTGTGTCTCTGTGCATGAGCTTCTGTACACGAAAGCCTGTGTGTATGTGTGTGTGCACCTACGTGACTTCACTATTAACCACATCCTGTGTGACTTTGCATGCATAGGTGTTCCTCTGATGTGTCCGACTGTCCTGATTGTTTCAGTCCATTTACTTAAGCATCCTCACTTCAAAGATATGTCCTGTGTCTATGTTGCAGCACTGTGACAGTATTTTTTTTTACATATGTGGTTTATCCAATTTATAGCTGATGGGTTTATGTAAGTATGAAAAACAGTCCATGCTTTCTCTCCTGTACGTTATGTTGATGCAGTCATCTCACAGTGCCATTTTGTTGAATGGAAATACTGTTGCCCCGAATGTAGGCGCTCTGTTTGTGAGCTGATGTGAAATTGTTAGCTCTCAAGAGGAACAGCAGCCAAAAATACACAGCACAACAAACAACTGTGTATGTTGGTGATGTGTTTGTTTTCAAGTTCCTGAGTCAGTTTGGTTGTCCCAAAGCAACCTTTTTAAACCGAAAATATTGAAAAAAACACAAGGTTTTCTGCTCTGAATCTCTGCCGCAAGTCATCAGTGTCCTTTGTGGTAAAACACAGTCAAAACACCAGTAAGTGTTGTACTTAATTTACAACAGCTCTCTCTACCTCCAGTGATTATGAAGGAGGATGAAGCAGTATAGAGGGATATGGAGAGTACAGAAATAAAAGGGGCACAGATGGAGATGAGGTAATCTGAGGCAGAAATGAATCTGAAGTATTATATACATAATGCATTATCTAATTCCATAATGAGAAAGCTTAAACTGTTCTCTGCATTTCATTTCTCACCGCAGAGTACAATTTGGATTCCCCCCTTCTTAAGATAATGAAAATAGCAAGAGCGTGATTCATAATTTACTCCCCATGCTGCTCTTTAGCTTTATGTTTCTTTGATTTCACGAAGCAGCAGTTAGCAGGTAGGTGAGCTCAGCCAGCCTGTTGCTTTGGGAAGTACAAATAAATAACACTACCACTTCACTTTGACTTAAAGTATCTTTCTCCTGTCCCAGATCTTTCTGAAGCTGCACATGTGCTCTTGTGTTGTTGTTAGGGTTATTTTCTGCATGCCTCCGGCTAAGCTGATAAAATATTGAAATTCATTGTGTGACTTCATGAGATATTCTTGAAATCTGTTGTCTTGGATACGGAGCTGCTGGGACCTCCATGTTGGTAGCGTGTGTGACCCGGACAGTTTGGATTGGCCCCGAGGATGAGGAGATTACACCTGTCTAAGAGAATTTGTGTTGCACTCTGCGGCATCAGTTTCCTCACAGAAAATGCAATTGCTGCATCATAAAAGGCTTGAATGCTTTGTCATCTAACCTAATCTAACTTAATCAGATCCTGGTTGGTAGGATGTTCCTAATTTCCCCTAATTTCCCTGATGATTAAGCTGAAATTGACTAGTTCACTAGTCAAAAAGGAAGAAAACAGTCCCAATTTAGTACAGTTTAATCACTGATGTCAAACTGCCAAATCATTTAAGTGCCACTGAATTATGTGGCACTTGTGTTCACCGCACATTATAACCATTGCATATTCTTTTAACTGATACTAATTAAAATATCAATAACAAGCTGTTAAGTAATTTCAATACCAACTAGCAAACTCAGCTCCGCTAAAAAGAGGAGCTGACTTGTCCCTACCTGATGAATGCAATAAAATGCTCAACATGCAGCCTTTTTTCTTGACTCAGACATCAAAGTTGTGCTGGTTGTTTTAATTGACTTTGCTCTCTGACATGCTGAAGGTTTTTGAGCTTTTATTGGACCTGATGGCAGTGAAGCAGAAGCTCTAATGTGTGTTTTTTGAGCTAGTGCTGAAATGTCAATCAACATTAAATTGACAAATATTTTGGTCAACTATCTATTGAATATTAACTAAATTCAAGTCTATCTGCTGATAATGATCTTGATTAGTTGATTATTTGGTGTAAAAAAAAAAAGTGCTTTCTGGAGTCCAAGAGTTTTGTAGTGAGTGTATAAAATGTATGAAAAATGTGTAAAAAATACAAAAATCAAAAACTAATAGACATTTAATTTCTAATCATGTGTGATACACAAAAAAGCATATCTTCACAAGTGACTAGCTTGAAAAAGGGAATTTTTAAAACTTTAGTTATGAACTGAAAACAGATAGATTGATGATAAAAATAACCATTAGTTTCGTCCATAAACTGTTTTTGGTGTAAAGATGAGACATTATCATCTTTCCTGTTTGAGCTGACTTGGTCACCTGTAAACATAGCATTCCAAGATTGGAAATGGAGCAAATAGTTCCTGGTTACGAGGCTCATACGCAGAATATCCTCGTGGAACTGAACACGTTCCTGCACGTACTGCACCTCAACCTTCACACGTCACCCCCCTCTACGACTCACGTGTTATGTCTCTGCCTCGTCTTCACCGATCTCTTTCCTCTTAAGCTGCTGTGCTGCAGACCGTTGTCTGATGTCACTGAGACAGCGACAAGTCGGAGCTCGCTTTTTGGCAGAACAAAACTCGCTGCACCTTGACACGTCCCTCCGTCACACCCTCCCTGTTCCTTTCCCTACCCTGTTGGAGTTCTGTCTTGTTTTTCAAGAGGTCACTGCTATTTTGGCAATCAGTCTTCGCTGCAGATTTATAACCAGAAAGCTCTTGTCATCTTCAGGAGTTGGAGCTTGCACGAAGGTGAATGCAGAGCAACTGAGAAAGTTAGAAGAAGAAGGTAATGTAGGCCGATGCTCACCAAACCCTCTGTCAGAGATCAATCAGTAAGCAGACCACAGCTATTTCCCCCAGTCGACAGATGTTCTACTTGTTGCCCCTGCTGCTTAATTCACTATAAAACCCTGTGCAGAATATTTCCTATTCTTTGTCATCTCTTTGCATGGTTAAAAAAAAGGATCACTTTAGTGAGGCCCCTCTCAACAGCTCTGTGCAGCTCAGTATGACATCTATTAAGCCTAACGAGTGTTGAGCTCAGGCAGCCAGACCGTGGGATATACACTCGGCGAACCGAGTCTCAAATCAGAGACGCCAGCCCTCTGTATTGTCTGGTATAAATAGATCTGCAATTGGAGCCAGAAGAGTTGTGGAGTGCGCCCGAGGGGTTGTAAACAGATTGTGATTTGTTGCGAGGAGATGGAGGAAAGAAAGGTTGGAGGAAGCGACTGAGCAGAGGAGGACGCAGAGCAGGGCCGGGGATAGGGCAAGAAGAGGAAGGACGGAGGGTAGTAGGGTGTGAAACCTGCTATAAGGTAAGGTGTTCAGTGCAGGGTGCAGAGTCAGATAAAGGTGAAATGGTGTGTAATGTCTGTCGTAATGCCACAAAAGCACAGTGGCAGAGAGGCACTCCTGCTCTGAGATGTTTAAAAATGTTGTAGAGATTCCCTTTCATGCGTAAAAAAATGTTGAATATCAAACTTAAAGATACTTTTGAATGCTCAAAGGAAAGAAGAGAAGAGGAGCAGAAATGTTAGGTCTACTCTGTTTTCCTTCAGGCTTCAAATTCTAAAGAAAACCTGAGAGAAATTAGGTCTGACAAACTTGAATTAAACAGAAATCTTTGTTCCATGCAAGGTTGTCAGTTGTGTAAGACTCCTGGAAGCTCCTGTGGTCTGCAGCACGTTTGCCTTTGTTTTGGTGTTCTCTGAGTGCCCTCATATTGTCTTCTATCTGACACAAATCAGTAAACTGAGGTACGTGTTTGACGTCACTGCTTATACACAAGGATGTGCTGATATCAGAGTTTATCTTTCTCGAATGGTAGCCAGGTTAGTCTGATATGATTCTCATTGGCAATAACTGTTTTTATAATTTTCCTGTACACCGTCATGTTACCAAGTAGTTAAGATTTGATAGTGTGTGTTTTTAACCAAGGGGCAATGTTGCTGAAAAAATTAAGTCAACATAGAAGTGCTTAAAGCTGCAGTTCCTCAGATGTCCACTTGAGGCTTGAATCAATACTTACAAAGCCCCATATTAAATTGCCCACCTTTACAGCAGAGATAAACATGTTTACAGCGTGGTAAAAAAACCCCCAAAAAAACAGTTCTGGTCTCTATAGGTATTTTACCTGTTCATGACTGATGTATATGTGGGGATTTTTATACAACTCACTTAATTCATTTATATTAAGTCTTAGAAGTATGCATAATTACGGGTGTGGTCACTTTGAGTGACAGCAAGCCCAGCGAATTGTCTCATTTTAGAAAATTGATTTTTTTTTTTGCATTTTTGTTTGAAAAGACACTTAAATGTTTTTATTTTGTTTATTTATCTCCCTTATTTAACAGCTTAATATGCAAAAATTTAGAGAGAGTGAGGAGCTAGAAAGGTTGCTGCCTCAGATTGCACCAGCAGTGCTGCTCAGGCCATGTAGACATGTGGCAGGAGAGTCAAGAAAAGGATAAAAACACTAAACTAATGAATAAAACATGTTTTTTTTTAAAACAAAGTCAAAGAAATGATAATGAAAAAACACAAATTGAAGAGAAGAGTTCATCAGCA
Organism: Acanthurus tennentii; assembly: GCA_029783805.1. NCBI lineage: Eukaryota > Metazoa > Chordata > Actinopteri > Acanthuriformes > Acanthuridae > Acanthurus > Acanthurus tennentii. The sequence continues at coordinate 3,124,767 of JAPZDZ010000017.1, read as the reverse complement.
GCACAAAAGCAGAAACCTCCTTGATCCTTCCCGTATAGATCTAGATATGCACAAGCATGTACACACATAGAAATAAACAAAAATTTAACAGCAAGATAATAAAATAAATGATTTTTACAAATATCTGTAATAAAAAAAACTACAGTAGCATAGTCTATGATTGCCAAGAAAAACAACAGTAAGGAGTTGTTAAATGCTAATCCCTAATTTTATTATGATCCTCCAGTGTTTAAATATGGGGGGGGAGCCTCCCTGCAGGGAAAGTCCTTACCCGGCTTCACCTGAAACCATTTTGTGGTTATATTTGTTTGGGAAATGCAGGCAAATTCCAGGCCAGGAATTCAAGCACACACTATTAAAACCGCATGAGTGAGAGAAAGAGAGAGATGGTTATTATAAGGAGAGGATGGGGGGAAGCCAAAGGGGACAAATGGGACGCCTGCAAGTGTGTGGGAGATATTTGATGCACTACAACCAGCGAGAAGGGTTTTCCTTGGCTGAAGAAGCAAGGAAAGCAGGTCGAGCGGGAGAAAGAGCAGAGAGGGTAGGGAGAGAGAGAGAGAGAAAGTGAGAGTGCTGTGTGTGTGTGTCTGTATGTGTGTGTGTGTGACGTTGGTTCCTGGAAAAGCAGAGGGCTGCAGAATAAACAGGCTGCATGCCTGAGACTGCCCTGTGATGTCACCACTGGGCAAATGAGGGACGAGGGGAGGAGAAAGAGAAAGAGGGAGAGAGAGAGAGAGAGAGAGACTAGAGAGAGAGGAGAGAGACACGCCCATCAGGTTAATAGAAGAGGGAATGAACGGAGAGCAAAAAGTGACAGAGGTGGAGAGCAAGAGGAGAAGTCAGATGAGCAGAAACAGAGCATACTGTCATTCTCTGTAATACACTGAAGAGGAAGGGAGGAGGTGAAGGTGCAGTGATAAGGAGGAGAGGACGAAGAGAGGAGGCTGCTGAAAAGAGGAGGAGGAGGAGAGCACTGATGGGTATGTTTAAAGACATCACTGATTCCCACCTCTCTGTATCTCTCTGCATCACCCTTTTTTGTGTAGTGAGCAATTAGTGCTGCCGGTGTGATAGAGATGCCTTATGAGGTCTATTTGTGCATGTGTGTGCGTCACCATCAATAAGTGTGCAAGGCTGTTTGTATCTTGCGAGGGGACTCAATATCCGTTGAGGAACATTTTGTACGTGGGGAGTGTGTGTGCATGTGTTTGTGTGTATGAGTAATGGATTTGCATTAGCCAAGAACATAGCTGCATTGCTTTGACAAGTGCAGTTTTTAGTTACAATCACGTCTCTCCTGTGCTGTCTTTCTTTCCTTTTCTAAAGAATCTGACAGACAGCAATTGGCTCACTCAAATACTTGCTGAAACTAATATAAGAGGAGTAAAAATGGCAAAATCACAGGAAAAAATGAGGGCCTTTTTTTTTTACCTGGATGTCCGGTCACAGTGCATGTTTATCTTTGATGTCAGCCTGGATTTGACCCTGAAGACTTAATATGGAGTCCCTGCTGCCTTCAGCATTCAGCCTCCCTAGTTGTCAGAATCTCAAACTGCCAAGTGACTCATGCATGTCCAGGTACAATAGTGACATAGCTGCAAGAAGCACTTTTAAATGAAAAAAAAAAAGTTCCCAGTAATATTGATATTCAGATCCAACGTCAAAAGCTTCTTCTCTTGTCTTGATTCAAATACAAACTTTGGCTACAGAATAATTCAGGATTGAAGCTGGTCTTTACTAACTAGACCCCTCTCTTATTCTTTGCTTCTCTTATCAACTGCCAAAATGTAACCACTATCACCTTTGAAACAAGCAAGGGCCAGAAGAGAGAGAGAACAGCCAAAAAGGAGAGCGCTGCAGCACATAATTAAATACTGGGTACCTTGTTAGTCTGATTCACAAACGGCAAAAAAGCTTTCAGCTTCTTTTCATGTACAGAAGTTAATAATGGAAGAGCAATCGAAGGGGTTTTATGACGAGGAAGTGTCAAACCTCATGTGCTGCAGCTTAAAACAAATAATCAAATTTTCACTTTGAACACGTTGTAAGCAGATTACAAGTGTGTGCTGACTCCTGACTCATATGTTGTTGTCATTCCCCTCATGACGACAGTCCTTAAGGACCTGTTACATGTTGTTGCTCTGTTCTCTGATGGTATTGCTGATAATGGCCGTAGGGGTATTTTTCACCTGCTGCATGTAATAGAAAAGAGGAAGTTTTTAAAGGTACATGTGGCTTTGATGGCAAGTGAAGCTTGATCGGATGCATGACTGCACTTTCACTAATGATGATGATCAGGCGAAGAAAAATACTTCACTTCTCTCTTCTGATGTATGATGAGAATTTGGTATTATAGTTATATTTATGTATGTCTTAAATGTATCCAAAATATTTAAAAAATGAAATCCAAGATTTAAAAACTTTATTTACAAACCTGTGTCATACTCAGGGCTGTCTCATGAAAAAGTTGGAGCAACAGAAGGAAACCCCTCTGTCAGCTAGGACTTTTTCAGTGAAGGAGTGTTTTTTTTTGTCTGTCAGTGTGCATTACTTTGTAAGGACAGAGCAGGTAAAAGCTTTAAAAAATACACAGGGAAAAAGTTTCGTTTGGAAAGGGAAATAAAATTTGGTGCAGCTGAAAAAAAATCCATGAGACTACGTGCTGGTAGTTAACTGACAAGAGAAGCTGAAACTTAAAGGAAAGTTGTTGGTACACAAGTTTGGCTCTTTTTTTCTGCTGCATCATTGCTTCACTTAAAGCAGTAAAGGTACAACAGCATGGTAGATTGTAAACTTTGCAAGTTTACAACCAAAGCCCAATTTCACCTTTTGCACCAGAATGGCCAGAGCAGGCCGAGCTCACTGTGCTGGAAGAGGACACTTTTCTTACTCTGACTGTGTGGAAATCAGATGTTTTTGCATCACAGACAGTGAAGAAAGGCATTAGAATGTCTAACAGGTAAATTATTGCACCTATGTTTGCTGATTCAGGAGTTTAAGGAATAGGGTATTCTCATTGAATGACCTAATCTGATTCAAAAACAACAAAACTTCTTAGCTGAGTACAGACTTTTTGCATTATTATGACTTAATAGTCAAAAATAAGTGGTTTGCTCTGTTGTTTCAACGTAGCACTTTATTGCTCATCATTCACAATAAGTAGCCTACAGCATGAATCAGAGTTGATGATTTTTGACGGTGGCTGCTAGTTTATCAACCGGTACCAGAATGTTGTCTTGATTGTCAAGATGAAATCTGAAATCCTTGAAAGCAAGATTTTTATTTCTAATGTGTGTATTTTTTGTCAGATATCATTGAAATTAGTTTGTTATGACAATCCTGAGGGGCTATCTAACAAGTCACTCTTTGATTGAGTGCAAGTGTAAAATTCTTGAGTGCAAGTATAAAATCCTAAAATCATAAGAAATCTCTCCAGGTTTTAAGTGTACGTGCTTCAAATTGGTGAAGCCCAAGTGTGAATTTTCCACTGGATAATGCTTGCCGTGTATTTTCTAATGTTAAGTGTATCTTTTCATTTGTTTGGCCGCACATGTGGCTCTGTAACCCTGCTATTAAGTGTGCCAGTGATGGCGTGTTTGCCTCTTTATTAGCACAAAGTTCCAGGCAAGTATCTCTGGCTCTCGCTGTGCTCTCTGTAAACATGTAGGTAAATAATCAGCCAATCGTCTCCTATTTATTCAGATTTAATAGGGAGGAAGCCGCGTGATTGGAAGGCTTCCTGTGCAGTGATTTGTGTGTGGCTGGTGCGGCTCAAGGTCTGAACCTCACGGGGTCAATGCGTTCTTTGTCAGATGTCACCAGGCTTCATGTGTAACTGCAGCATCAATCGTAGGTTGCAACTCTGTGTGTGTGTGTGTGTGTGTGTGTGTGTGTGTGTGTGCAGCAGGATGTATTATGTATGTAAGTAAGGAAGAGATGTTGGGAAAAAGGACATCATTGTCCCCTTTTCATTGCTACAAATCTCTTAACTGCAATGCAAAGCTTTATTGATTCCTATAAGAAGAATCCGTTATCTTTCACAAAGAGGTCAGGGGTCAGGGTGACCTATTGAAAAATGCTCCTTGAAATGGTTTCATTTCAGAAATGTTTCTTGTTAATTAATGCACTATATTTTTTCTTAAATTAACATAAATATAATGTAGGCAGAACAGATTGATTTCTTTTGAAAGACATTGAGGATTTGTCCCTTTTTCTTGGGAATGCTGGTCAAATAACAATCAATACTTCTCAATTACAGGCCTCTATTATGTTGCCCATGGGTATTAAGGTGCTATATTATCAGGTGAAACACTCTGATATCTATTACTGATATCAGTGTTTGTGTGTTTAGCTAAGCCTATTAGCTAAATTTTGATAGTAGTTTGAATTCTTTACCCTGATATTGAATGTCAGTTGAAAATATACCTTGAAATAAAAGTAGTGTTACATGTGCACACCAGTGTCTTCATTGCAGCTTTGTACTTCCTTCAATATTGCAGGAAAGCTGGTAAAAATGGGAGAAATTATTAATTTAATCTCTAAGCCTTAAATCTCTTTCTAAACCCTTTGATGCTTATAAATTGATTCTGATACTGAAGCTAGATAGCACAGTTTGGTGCTAACAGGAACCTCTTTTTAATGCTCAATTCTGCATTCCAGAGCAAGCAGATGCATTAAATAACATTTTGTAGAGCTTAAATCCCATACAAAGACCCTTTGTCTTTTCTGGCAGTTGTACTCATCACCTTTGCAAACACCAAGGTGCCTTGTAGGATCAGTGTAACAAGTGTCACACTGATCCTACAAGGCACATTTTATTTTAGAGCAAACATCTTGATCGAATGCTGTTAAAAGAACATAGACAAAGTCCACAAATTGTCCTGAAGATTCACAATTCTGCTTCAACATCTCTCTATCACTCTTTCTCACTACAGTGGACATAAACTCGGCGCTGCCCCTGCGTCTCCCTCCAGCTGCCATCCCCATGGACCTGCGTGTGGACCATCACCAGCAACAACAGCAGCAGGTGTCCTCACTCTCACCGCCTGGTCAGCAGTCGTCCGGCCCCGGGTCGCTGGGAGGTACGGGCCAGGCCAGCGGAGGCGGCGTGGTGGCAGCCTCGGTGCGGGAGCAGCAGCTGCAGCAGGAGCTGCTGACCCTGAAGCAGAAGCAGCAGATCCAACGGCAAATCCTCATCGCAGAGTTTCAGCGGCAGCATGAGCAGCTGTCCCGCCAGCACGAGGCCCAGCTGCAGGAGCACATTAAGGTATGTCATTCACATCTCTGAAGAGTAACTTAAGTGCATTCATTATATGTCATTTCTACTTATTCTCCACTATGATGCAGAAGCAGAGACTAAGGGTAAGGCGACGATAGAGGGAACACTGAGATATGATTTCGGTCCAGATTCTGGTTTATAGGTTTATCAGATACATATATGTCCTTTTTGGTTTGACAAAATATTTTAAAGACTATTTTGCTTCAAACTTGAGTAACAGCTTGCATTTTTATGGAATTCATTTTAAATTATTAATGTGCATATAAAGCATATCAGCTTGCTTAAGAATTGAGTCTATTGAGTAAATTTCACTTTTATTTTCAAGGAAAAATAGCAACATAAATCTTTAAAGCTTTGACCAACAGCAGCCAGCAATGCATATAAACAAAATACAATTAAAGCTGCACAAATAAAACCAGACTATGTTTTTATTTAACTCCTAGAAGAGGCAGCAAAAAGGCCCAAACCTATTTAAAAAATCAATTCAAAACTTCAGGAAATAAAACAGTGGCAGCTCTTTATTTAGTCTGCGACAGGATTCTTCATTAACAGACTATACTCACCAACAGAGAGCAGCTTATCGGCCTTAAATCTCCTGCCATGAGTAAAGAGGGAGCAGAGAACAAGGAGGCACTTTGGCTTAATTTACTTCAACTTTAGAAAGGAATAACAGCGATATAAAGATGTGCTTAGACTCAAAAAATGTATGAAAGATGGACTTTTGTATCACTGTCGGTGTGTTATATAACTAAACCCTTGTGCACCAGACCTGTTGTAGCCTTACTTTAAATATCAGCATCCAGTGATACATGCTGTGTGTTTAGAAGGAGCTTGTTTTAATATGAAAACTTGACTATTTTAATGTTAAATAAATAAAACAACACTGGGAGCCAGAAATGCGTTACATATGGAGTAGTACATGACATATAACATGTCAAGCTAGGATCGCACGCCTGTATCGTAGTGACCTGGAAATACAAAGTGAATCTAG
>JAPZDZ010000017.1:3096676-3112226 GCA_029783805.1 Acanthurus tennentii | reverse complement strand
CAGAAAATTGTACCTAAAATTACTACAAAATTAATAATTCAGCCCAAATGCCTCTTTTTCACTGTGTTATATGTATATACATATACATTCAATTTCTCCTGGTTGGTAACATCACCTTAAACAACCCTGAAGTATTATAACATTGTATTCGAGCTTTAAATCCACAAGATACAAACCTATAACCAAATAAATAGTTACATAATCTTAATGTTATCCAATGAAACACCCACAAGCGCTGACTTTGACCAGCTCACGTCAATACGAACTTTATCTTTCTATATCCGTCTCCACTTTTCTACTGCTTTTTCTCCATAATGTAAATTTTCTCCAGTCCTTGGACTCATCAGCCTCCATCAATTTTGGATGAGATGACTGTGTACATCCGCTTGTCAGGAACACACATTTGGTCTGAATCCAACTCGGCTTAACTTGCCTACAAACACCACCTTATTCTGTAGGCAGTGAACAGATGGCAGCACATGTCTGCAAGCCTTGCCAGGGGATTTGCATGATGCGTTAATCATACAGATCTTTGACAGCCATGAAGTTACTGACTTTGTTTGGTTTCATTCAGTCCATTTATGTCCACTGAGTTATTAGCATTTGACTTTGTTTCACATGATTATGTGGTCATGGTAGCGCCTTTAACACTGTGTGTGTTTGTGTTTTTTTTGTGTAGCAAAACCCAGCACAGCTCTCTGGACCAGAGCTCGCCTCCACAGACTGGTGTGTCCACCTACAACCACCCTGTGCTGGGTGTCTACAACCCCCGGGACGACTTCCCACTGCGAAAGACCGGTACATCACACACACATGCTTACACACTTAGTTTTGGCAGTGGAGCCTTTATTTCCAGTATGTATTTGGATATCAGTATTTAGTGATATGGGAATGGCTGTTTTTACAGTAAAATGATGTAATTTATCTAGACCAGATGTTTCTAGCTGTTCTTTTTTGCCTTTTATTCAAATATGATCTTTTGGTCAAATGTCGCCCAGCCCTAGAATATACACACACATGCACACAGTCTCATGTCTAGCATAATTTAGATGTCAAATTCTGCACTATTAATTACGACCACACAAGGTTGTTAGGGTCTCCCAACATCCTCCACATATGAGCGTCAGACAAAATATAAGAGTACGTGATCAAAACATTCTAAAGTGTTTAGCACCTGATTCTTTATCAGTTTTTTTCTAAAATGTTCTTGTCTTCAGGGGTTGTTTAAAATCTCTTCAGTCTTGAGTGTAGCACTTAGAGCGTTAATAATTTATCTATATCAAAATTACACATTTCGGCTTACATTGGAGAGAGGGGAGACTATTTTTTTTAGCCCAGCTTGGATCAGATTTGAGGTTGTTTAAGATGGTCTTTGATGCTCAGCAGAACTCTGATACTTGCTGATGTACTACTGTGTATTTACAGACCTTTCTCCTGCCTCTAATTTGGTTGATAATTGCATATTAAAGCTAACTGGCCCTGACAGATCCTATTTTAGGGCTTTATCAGTTGTGAACATATCTAGCAGTACAACAATTACTTTTAGTGTTCCACAGGGCTCTATTCTTGGCTCTATATTATTTTCAATCTGCTTGATACCTGTGAGTCAAGTAGTTCACAACAGCAATATTTCTTTCCTCTGTTATGCTGATAATACACACACAGTAAACCCATCTGACCAGTCCTCTGTTCACTCACTCATAACCTAAGAGATGTCAAATCTTGGATGTCCAATCATTTTTTGATGTTAATAACGGATAAAACCTTAGGGCCAAAACAAATTGATTTGCTTCCTTTGGAATCATAGAGGAAAAAATATTATGTTGTTTTTCCATTACACACAACTTAAATTATGTCTTTTGCTGTTCCTTTTCACTCATGATCTGTTGTAATCTCAGAGAAGTCAATTTATCTCTTTCAGCAATTAAAAAAGACAGTTAACCCATTTCAGCCAATTTGTGGTTCAATATGAGGCCATAAATCTTTTGGTTGAACATTTTTGCAATGTTTTCATCCATTTTTTCTTCTCAGGAGCATCATTCAGAATAAATCAGTTTTAATGTTCCCTTTTAATCAAGTGTAGATTATTTGCTTTACTTTTCATTAAATGACTACATTCAGCTTCAACAAAACACAGCAGGCAGTGTAATAACAAACTCACGTTTCAGCCTGTAGCCTGGAGTATTTATTTTATATTCATGTTTAATTAGTTTTACTTTTACTTTTTCTGTTATCTTATCGACTTTTATCCGTTAAGTACTTTGTAGTCTTGTTCTTGGTAAAATGCAAGCATTTAAAAAATGTTATGAACAGAGTGCTTTTGAACCTAGACACACCACTGCTTCAAGTAGTAACTGCAAAACTGTATAGAGCAGCATGTTCTCCTTTGAAAGGGTGATAAATCTTGTCAAAAGTCATTAGAGCTGCTAAAACGCTGCAGAATACGCCACTGGAAAAAGTATTTTTGTGGCCTACAATCTTATGTCCTCTGGCTTCAATGCTCAAAGTAGAGAGGCCTTTACAGAGTAAAACCAGCTGTTTGCAGTGTGTTTTTGTCAGGTGTACATACAGCTCTGTGTGTGTGTGAAGTGTGAGTGGTGTGTGCGGTCGTGTAGCCGTGAAGCAGCGGTCGTCTTACAGTGCAATTATTCACTTAGTGCAGCGGCAGGCGGCTAAAGCCCAGCCCTGTTGACTTTGAGTCTTCGACAGCAGATAGACCACAGTTGACACTGGCTCACACAGCTGCATTCCACCCCAGAAGAAGAAGACGCTGAAGAAGACGAAGAGGGAGAAAGGAGGAGAAATTTAAGAGTGAAAAGGATTGAGAAAAGATGATCTGTAGAGAAGAAATAGTGAAAATCAGGAAGGGAGAGAGAGAGTGTGAATGAGAGTGGGTGAGCTTTTGATGATCCCTGACCATTAAAAGACCTCAAGACACTTTTTGTCTTGTCAAGAAAAACATTTGAGGTGGAGGATGGACAGAGTGTTGGTTTCTTTTTAAAAGCAGAGCTATAGAAGATGAGAATACAGAAGATGGGAGCTGACGAGAGATTTTTACTTAATTCTGAAAATGGCAAAAGGATGCCACGTTCCCGAAAACTTACGTACAAATAGAGAAAGAATGAAGGCGGGAACATGGCGGAGAGTGAAAAGATCGTCCCTGGAGTGTCAGTTCGTCCCTTGGTTTCTATAAGGCCGAGGATTGTACTCGCCCGCCGAGAGAGCAGCGAACCTGTGCCACCCTGATATTTGCCCACAGCAATGACGTGCTTTGCGGGGTTTACTTATGGTAATGCCAGCTCGGGAGAGGTTAGAGGCCCTTTTATATCACCGCCTGGCCATAAAGTAGAGGACTGGCACCCAGGGCTCCCAGCAACCGTCAAAGGAAGCAACAGCGGTCTTTTGTGCATCTCCCATCTCTCCTTTAACATTTTAAAAATTTTATGCAGCTGATACTCTTATCCACAGCACAAATAAAACGGTACAATAACAGATCAAGCTAAAACTCATTTATGATGGAGTCTTAAAGTTGTAATCCTCAGGATTTGGCAAAAGCTGTGGTTTCTGGTTGTAACAACAAGTGGGGTTTAACACTACAGCAAACACCCCTCAAGCAGCTACTTTGTCAGACTGGAACAGAAAAGCAGCTGTTGACAGTGCAGCCCAAGAAACTCACATTGTTTTGATCTTATTTCATGCTGCGTACGGCAAGAGTAGTTTTCCACAAAACAGCAGGGCAGAGTGAAAACTGTTAGTTACCTTGCTCAGAAGTTGGAGGTTTGCAGCCTGTCGCCTGTAATTCTTCATCTAACAGCTCACTGTGCCTTCATTACAATCTGCAACACTTTGAATCGTTCACTTTTGATGAACGACTGAAATCAGCGTTAACTCTGCAACAAATGCATTGTATTGCTGTGACTGCTTCCCATTTAAAGTCACTCTGTGTTTCACTTGTAGAATGTTTTTAACTGGCAGTGGTGGCTGCAGGAAATTTAGAGTTAGCAGTAACATTGATTTGATACAGCTTTGAGGCACTGTTTGCTGAGTAAACACTAAAAAGATAGAATCACAAACAATTCTTGACTACTTGCTGCTTTGTTTCCTTAAAACATACTGTGAATAGTATTGTATGCATAGTTATAATATCTAAAATGACTATTGCTGAAACAATTCAGACCCCTTAGGATACCAGTGATCATCTAAATGTGAAGTGTGAGAGGAACTGCGTGACGAGATGCTCCCTGAATCCTTGGGCCTCATTGAAACTGAAGTGTGTAAAATCATTATATGTTCTTGTACAGGACAAATTTAGGGGTGAGAGAGCATCGCGTGAACATACAATATGCCTTGTCTCAAGCATGTTCTCACATACACATGAATGCCTCAGAAAGATGTAAAGGGTCTGGGAAAGTTTGAGGCCCTGCGACTCACAGTACTCTTTGATAGAAGCAGAGCAATGCATACTGTTCCTGTCTCTTCGCTGATGTCACAAATGTGTTTTTTGTGGCCTAACTGGGGCAGCCAGTCCTTCACATGGATACAATAGCACGAAGGCAGACTGTTACTGTACAGTTCATGGCGTCCGTCAAAAACCAGACTGAACATCTCGCTCATGAATACAAAGCAACATGCGACTGTCTATATACAGGATCTCACCCATTGAATACACAACCTTTCACCTCTGTTGTGAGGCCCATTTTAACGGGCTGACAATGCACTGTCTGTGCATTGATATCATGTGTTTGTGTGTGCTCATGCTTTTCCAAAGCCTATAACAAAGCTCTCTTGGCTATGTGGAACTAGGTATAATTTCCTACTGTAAGCTGAAATGATATACAACTCATGCAGTCCTACTTTCCTTGAAATTAGTTAATTAATCTGCTATAGTGGAAATAATTATATCCAGTGATTTCTAAGGCTCAGAGAAGAAAGATGGATCCAAAATATTCTAACAATCACACTACCTCCTCAAATGCAGCGCTGCCCACTTTTCTTCGCTAAACAACACCTTGTATCTTAGCAGCTGCACTTCTGTCAGCTCCACAATGCTGTTTAGTTCTCCTTTAGAGCAGAGATGTCATAGGTGTTGACATTTTCCCGATCAATTCCATTTGGCTTTTAATTTACCTTTCCCATCTGTATTTTGGTTGCTGTCATATTGGATCATTTGCCTCTTAAAATTTGTTTTCACTCTGCTGAAGAAAGAAGCACAATCCTAATTACGCTACTTCAACAGGCTAATTACTGTCCTTCATTCCAAAGCAGCTGCTTTATTTAGTTGCCTCTCACCAAAAGACACTGTCCTCAGATTACATCCTGAGAAAGTAAGTCCTGGCATTAGTCAATAATGTTTTGATTTTAGGATTATAATTTTATTATATTCAGCTTTGATTATGAACAGAGACATAATTTAATTTCCAGAATCTCTTGCCATTTTCTTTGTAAACACTGAGACAAACCAAGAAGACATTTGGCTCATCTTTATAAACGTATTTCCTCTATGTTGTGATAACTGCAAGTTTGACATGCTGTTTTTATCAAAAATATCACATTTAATGGAACAATATTTTATTTTAGTAAAACAAATAATCAAACCCAGATTCATTTTTATGACCTAACTCAATTTTGACGAAGTATTGTGTCACTGTGTTTTTGCTTCATTGGGCAGAGGCCACCATCACACACCGATGACCTAGATTTTTAACACCCTTGTAATTTGCTTTGTAGAATACTATCTTTGTTGCTTCCAAATAACCATCAAATTTAGAGACAGGGAACCTCAGAAATCCTGATTTGTTGTAGTAAGATTAATTGGTTTGACTCCATCTGGACTGAGCTTTCCCTCCCACTTTGTGTCACTGTACCTTCACACTTCACAGTTCACACTTCGCTCTTAATCACACATTTATTTTTACCTGACACTTCGCAAAAGAGCATGTTCATTTTTGATGAATGTTTCCAAAAAGATTTTTTTCAGGGAAGTTTATTTCTTTTCAGTGTGTGTGTGTCTGTACACTCAGTTTGATGTAAGAAATATAGACCAGATTAACTTGGTTATGTCATAATCAGGGTTAGCAGTGTACCGCATTGGATTTAGCCCTCCTTTGATGATTAAAAATTGGATAATGAATAGTGAAATTATCCGAGGTCCCTGATTGGCAGGGCAGAGTAAACAGAGCATTAGCCTCCATGGCAGGAGCCAAGGTGACATGCCGTTCCCTTCTCCCTGTCTCCATTCACAAGTCTGTGACAGTGTACACAAAAGACCAAAAGGCCTTTAGGAAATCAGACATGGCTCCCAAATTAGAGCTAATTGCTTTTTAGCCGCAATGTCGTTGGGAAAATGGATCAGAATTTGGCATGTTCAGAAAGCATTTAAAAAGGAGGGAGGAATTCTCCAGTAAATGAATAGCAGCGTGTATCAGTTTGTCTACCAAACAGGTTTCATAACAGAGCGGCTCTGTAGAAGGCACTCCACGACAGATCAATGTGTAGAGCTCCCAGTTTAAGATGAAAGCCTGTGAGACTGTAGCTCAGGTAACTCTCCCACCCTTTTGATTGATCTGTCCAAAGCTGCAGAGCCGCCAGTTATCTGTTCAACATCAAGGAGGCTCAACAAGGGAGTCGACGTCTGAGCTGGCACGAAACAAAAATCACGAAGTAACCAGAGGTGATAGAAGTAGATGGCAGTGTTGTAGGTAAACAGTTGAAATGGCACGCTGCAGTTTGAGGTGTCGTGCGTAAGAGTAAACTCCTGGATTCTGAGTAATTAATTCACTGAAATAAAACAAGAGCTGTGACCTTTCTCAGGCTGCAACAAGAAACAGTGACACACCTAATTACAAGAACAAAAGATCATCAGACAGGTGTGGCTTCTAATTGACGCTTATTAGGATACTACATATAACTCTGCAGGAGATGTTTACTCAAGAGTGATCATCTGCATTAAGAAAATCCCCAAACTGAAAGTATTTAAACTGAAAGAAGGAAATATTGAATATTCTTATTTTTTGATCAGCTAAAGTGTAAATACTAGTAAACCAATGACAAGAAAATGCAGTAATTGGTTTTAATAAAATAAAATGAGCTTCTTATACTGTTCCATACTACCACTTATATATCAGAGAGGAAGAGATTTTTTAAAGTATTAAAATGTTTATTTTTTAGTAATATATAATGAATTGTGACATTTACAGCGAGGAAATTATGGAAATTCCCACTATACCAATAGAGTCATCCTCAACAAACAATAAATGATTATTTCTCTGGCCTGTTGATTATTTATCCACAGTGGTACATCAAATAATCAAGAGATGAAACTGCAGTGTTAGTTTTTCCCCTTTTTTGTTAAATTCATCACACACTACAGGACTTCATTCAGACGATGAATGAATGGATGAATCATAATGTTTAGTTCGTCTCTCTCTGTCCTCCTGTCAGCCTCGGAGCCTAACCTGAAGCTGCGCTCCAGGCTGAAGCAGAAGGTGAGCGAGCGAAGGAGCAGTCCACTGCTGCGGCGTCGAGACAGCCCCATCACCACCGCCAAGAAACGCTCGCTCGACATGGCAGGTGAGGGACACACAGTCACACAGCTGTTCAGAAACTTTTATTTTAGGCTGCTGTGTTTTAATGCATGTGTTTGATTTGATTTGTGTGTGTACGTGTGTGTGTTTCAGACTCTGCGTGTAGCAGTGCCCCCGGCTCAGGCCCAAGCTCCCCCAATAACAGCTCCAACAACATCCCCAATGAGAACGGCATCACTGTGTCAGTCTCCAACAACACGGAGGTAAAACATACACACACGCACAGCTAGTGACTAATCGCTTCAATGCAAGGTTTCGACAGATATGTAATCCATTTAAACATTCATTTTGAGAAATATTCAACACTTGTCATTTTTAGCATCAAGCTTTCACCAAATTAGAAGGTTATGTATCACAGAATGTAACAGACAAGTTCAGTTCAGTTCAGAAGAGACAAACCACAAGAGGCACAAAATCGTACAATGCACATAACCTACATAAACCTAAATAAAAAACAATTTATGCAGGCTTTTGCTGCGAGAGTAGCTTTGCTGTTTTGTGTGGGTGGTAGGTGCTAGTTGTTAGCTTTTATACTTAGCAGCCTGTAACTTGTACTGAGGTTCTGAGCGAGGGAAGTTCAGATGATTGGTATATAGAGGAAGAAGACAGCCGAGGAGCTGACAAGATGCTATTTGTGGCAGCCATTAGGGGCACTCAGGCAGTGTGGAGGAGGCTTGTGGCCGTGACGATTTTATATTGCCAAAAGGGTGCAAGCATAGCTCTTTCCCCATGTGTGGACATCCACTGCTGCAGTATCTTTTTTCATGGTGCAAACACAGATAAATCATTTAAATGTGCTTCCCAGGCGTCTCTGGCCCAGAGGCTGTGCAGCGGTGCTGAGCGTGGCTCCGTTAACCAGCTGTCCCTCTACACTTCGCCATCTTTACCCAACATCACCCTGGGGCTGCCCGCCACTGCCACGGCCACTGCGGCTTCCAATGTGAGGAGGAAACTGCTGCCAAGCAAACTGCAAGCAGACTGATTGTGCATCTGTTTATCTGTGAATTTGTTTAGCCGGCGTTTACTGACTGTGACCATTTATTCAAAATCAGCCCTCACCTTATCCTTGTTCACCCTCTTTTCCAGGTGACGTCGGCCCAGCAGGATGGAGGCTTGCAGCCGGCCCTCTCCCTCAGTCCTCCTTTCCTCTCTGGTGGCCACTTGACTCCCTACCTAGCTGAAGCTGGAGCGGGAACAGGCGCTCACAGTCCACTTCTTCAACACATGGTGCTCATGGAGCAGAGCCCGGCACAGAGCCCCCTGGTGACAGGTAGGAGTAAAATTGGGAGTTTTCCTTAAAAGATGTAGTGAATAATAGTAAAAAAGGCAACAAAACAGCATTGATGATATTTGTGATAATAAAAGGAAAAACAGCAAATCATCAAATGCAAATCTGAACAAAGAAAAGAGAAGTTCAAGTATTATTTGGTTTTTGGTCTCTGGCGGCAGACAAAAAAGAAAAGGCATCACCACACTCACAGAGATGTTTGTCCTTGGTACACTGTGTGCCCCCTCACACTGACAGACGTCCATTCATTTGCTCAAACTAATGAGCTCCTTTCATATGTCAGCGTATGCTATGAGAGTGTGACATGGTCACATTGTGCACCCTTTCCCATCAGCTCATTCACTGACTACCATTTTGCTATTTTGAGCAGGGCACTAGCAGTGAATGGGCAATGACGCACATACAGACGCATTTGTGTGTGTGTATCCACGCAAAAAAACAAAACAAACGTAAAGACAAGGACGTGTTCACACCCACACACAGGCCAGGAGCAGAAAGCGAATGACAGCCCAGATGCATTAATTTTCTTCTCAGCTCAGAAGAGGAAAAGTCGTCAAATAAGCCTCTTAATATCTAACAACCACATGATAGCTGTGCATCAGCAAGCTCTTTCAAGAACAATTTGAAAACACTCTGCGAGTCTGATATTTTCACAGTAATCAAGCTCCTCAGATCATTTCCCGGGCTCGATTGAGTCTGTTGTTGTTACCATCCTCACCCGGATGATACACTGTAAATGGACGAAGCTGTTCACTTTTCCCGGCTCGTATCATCACAATAGAAGAATCGCAGTATGGCAGCACAGATGGTTGTTTTTATTTGGTTCACAAATACATCTGCTGACTAATCTTAGGTCCAACACCAGCAGAAATAAAATGAGAAATTCATCTTTTTTATGTGCACACATCATCATTATCTTGTGTTTTAAGAATTTAGAGTAATGCTAACAATAAAAGGTCAGGGTGTTTTTAGTGGCGACTCATTGTGGTCTGGGATTTTAAGTTATTGTCCTCAGCCACTTAACAGTTTTTCCACTTCATTCAAATGTGAACAGTAAAAACTTCTCCTTGACGAGAGGACCACATCATAATTCACTCAATGATCATTCGTCTTTGTGTCCAATTTTTTTAATCTGGAAAAACGTGGCAGCTGTTCTGGGAGCCACCAATATATTTCTCACAGACACAGACCCATGAATCACTCTGACACCCAGTCTAAATACTTCATGAGGTTAAGGTTTTTAAGAGTGGCAGCTAGACAAGGCATCATCAAAACACTCACAATGGAGCACTGTAACTCTGCTAACAGCTGACCTGAAATGTCATGCACCACCATGATATCCTGCTAGGTTGTAACCCAGGTATAACAAGCTGAACACATTTTCTTCATGATTAAACAGAACTATCACTATATAGTACAGACAAAGTACTGAAAGTGGAAGCTTTTATGTCCTAATTAAACAACGGACACACAGCCTGTGTCAGACTAAGACTGCATTTTCTGTTCTTTCTGTTTTTTCTTGAACTTTCCCCCAGACAACCTATGGTGAAAGCTCTCCTATGGACATGAGTTTATACTCTATGCTTTTGTGTTTTCATCTCCTCATCCTCTAACTGAAGTCTTTCCTTTCCGGTATCCAAGGTGTGAGTGGCCTATCCATGTCGCCGGCAGCATCCATGGCAAAGCTGCAGCGGCAGCACAGACCCCTGGGACGGACCCAGTCGGCCCCTCTGCCCCAGGGGAGCGCCGCGCAGGCTCATGCCCAGGCCCTGGCCCTGCAGCAGCTGGTTGTTCAGCAGCAGCACCAGCAGTTCCTGGAGAAGCACAAGCAGCAGTTCCAGCAGCAGCAGCTCCACCTCAACAAGGTAATAGGCGGAGACACTTAACATTATTTCATCGTGCATATTCTCTTTTTCCCCATTTCCCCTGTTTTTCTTTCCTGAGCCTCCAAGTGTAAAGTTTTCTATACTCCCTTGATTCATTTTTTGTGTTTGCTGCACATGTTGTCATTGTTGTTGTTATATAACAGTTTCCTCATTGTACTGATAAAGGCAGGTGATGGAAGGAGCCACAGATCTGACATCACATTCAAATAAACTGATAATTAATTAGGGCTATAAGCCAGCGTGGGCCAGAACAGGAGCTCTAGTGTAGTTGTTTGCGTAGGCGGCAGCCAGAAACACAGCCAATACATGCTTGCTGTGGATGTGTGTGAAGTCCTTGATTTTATTCTGCCTTTTTCTTTCTCTCTGTAGTGTTTTTGTTTGCGAGTAGGCGGAGGCAGGTGTGGGTTAACATGTATAGCACTGTGTTTGTGAGTGTGTGTGAATGTTTGCATCCACGTCTCTGTGACTGTGGCCGAGACAGTTGCCACGGACTGCGAGGTAACTGTGCGCTGCCATGGCAACAGAGCGGAAGCCTCAGCCTTATATGGTCAGGGAGGAAGCGAGCAGCGGCTGCTCTGGATGTCTTTACCTATTTGAGCAGAGTACTCGCTGGAGGAGAGGTGGGTGGATGAAACAAGGGATTTCCTCTCCTCCTCCTCCGCCTCCCCCTGCTCTGCTCTGCTCTCTCTCACTCCCTCCATATGTTTCAGAGCTCTCCAGTGGCAGCTTTTCACACAAACATCTCTATAGCAGCCTCTGGCACGCCAAGGAGTTTTGTCAGGACAGAAATAAAAAATCTCTCCTCAGAACATTGTTTTGTTCTGTTGGATCAATCAAAATACGAGGGGGCAAAGAGATGTTTTTATTCCAACTGCTGTACTCTGATAGCAGTGGCGGTGTCTGTGTAGTCAATAAATTGCTTGCTTGATTGACAGAAAATTAATCAAGAGCCATTTGATAAACAATTGTAAAGTTTAAGAGACTGACATTTTTGGATGCACTGGACCTATGAGTGTTCAGGCTGGAGGGCAATGTGTTGAGGAGTGCTTGGTTTTAATTTTTCTGATTTCCACATGGTCATCGGGTCACAAACTTGACCATTTTACAGCTTAATGGTTCACAAATGTGCGTCTGAAAACATTTGTGGCAAGAATCAGGCGATGCAGTTACAGAATCTTGATTCATATCTTGTCAGCACTGCGCAGGGTGACAGTTTCCTCTTTGGTTCCAGCATATGTGATGCCAGACACTAAAGATCAATCAAATGATCCCAGTGGGCCAATTCAAATGTCTGGATCCGAGCAGATTAGTTGATTGAGATTGACAAAACATAACTTAATGCTCTGAAAAACTGATTAATCATTTTAGTTATTTTACATGCAAATGTGCTAAGCATTCTTTTGGTTCCAGTTGCTCTTCTGTTTTCAAGAGCTTGTCATTATTGTGCGTCTCATCCATATCTCTGATTTAAGCCTGACAAAGAGGAGGTTTCTGGGAAAGTAGAGCAGAGAGGAGGGGGTGTCAGGGGTTCAGCAAGGAGGTGATAATGGGGGCAACAAGCAGTTTGTTTGGATGTACAAGAAAGAAGACAAAAACAGTAGAGGAGAGGAGGAGGTGTTGATTGAGAGCCGATGAATGCTCTGACGTCAATGCTCTGTCAGCTCTGTGTCAGGGGAGTCAGAGGCTTACAGCTCCGGGACACACACACATTCACACACACACACACACACACACACAAACACATACACACACAAACATACCTGTAGCTGTAGCCCACCCTTGGGACTTCCAGCAAACACTTCATCTTACTTGATGTTCTCTTAGTCATAAACACTTGCACACCATGGGGGCAAGTACTCTGCAGCCATGAATGGCACCTTTTGAATGGTTCATGTCAGTGAAAGTGAATGAACTGACAACTGAATCACTACTCAGTAGAGAGCAGGCCCCAGAATGAGTCGATGAAAAGCAGCACAACGGGGAGTGTGGAATGTCTCTGTTCAGAGAGACACATTTTGCCCTGGAGTACAGTCGGCGGAGCGGCCACTCACATTCAATTAGAACGGATAGTTTTGAAATGAGTAACACACCAATCTGACTGAGTAATCCAAATTAAGCTTGTTAAAAGAAGAATGCTCCAGAGTAGGGAGTGATTTGCCAGGAATTTGATTCAGAGGTTTGTCTGAGTGCAGCCTCACACGTTGGAGGGATTTGTCGCATCCCGCTGTTTTATTGTGAAACAAATTTCACATCGCGGCATCGTTACCCTCCTCTGCCCACCCCATCCCCTGTTTCCCGCAGATGATGGCCAAGCCCAGTGAGTCCCCCGTGGGCCGTCAGCACCAGAGCCACCCGGAGGAGACGGAGGAGGAGCTGAGGGAGCACCAGGATGGAGGAGCTCTGCCGCCCGGGGTCACCATCAAGCAGGAGCCCCCCGACCCACAGGAGCTGCAGGAGGAGGCACTTCAGCAGCACAGGGAGCGGGAGAGGCAAGCAGAGCAGGAGCTGCTCTTCAGACAGGTAAAGGAGGGAGGGAGTTAAGAAAACAAATGTGAAAAGAAAGACATGCCTGAGTATCCAGCTCTAAAAAAGTAAAGGCTTAGAGAATCAGTGGGAAATTTTGGAGAATTTATCCAACTCTACTTGGCACTAATGTGTTGTAGGTGTTCCTGGGAAAGTCCTGGAGAGGCAAAGACTAAAAGAAAACAGACAAAATTTATTTTAGGCTGTGAAAATGTGCTTGTGTCTCATGACATCCCTGTAATTAAATGCTGAGGCAAAACCTTAGCTGGATCGTTTGTTTTGACTGCCATCTTTTGGTTACAAGTTGTACTTGCACCATAAAAAATCTTGAAATCACACACATTACATGAATTGTCTCAAAGTAAATCACCATTTAGCTTCTTTTTTGGTATTTTCTCTGGCATTTTATGTTTTTTTTTTGTGTGTGTGCAGCAAGCCCTTTTGTTGGAGCAGCAGCGGATCCATCAACTGAGAAACTATCAGGCCTCCATGGAGGCTGCTGGCCTGTCAATCTCCTTCCCGGGACACCGTCCTCTGTCCAGGGCCCAATCGTCTCCGGCCTCAGCCTCCTCCTTCCCAATCAGTGTCCCTGCCACGGATCCTCCTGCCAAACCTCGCTTCACCACAGGTCCGCTCCACCGTCCTCTCTTATTTAATCTTTTAGCTGTAGCTTCTTTTGCTCATAGGTTTTGTGTTAAGGCTGTTTTCTGTTTGCAGTGCAGCTCGGTTGCACCGAATCTGTTTATCTGATTTTTCTGCAGTTGTAGCCTGGCTCAGGTCTGCCTCAAGCTTTCATTTGAGAAGGTTTTGGCTTTGAAATTTTACTTCCTTTCCAGTGCACTAGGGAATGAAAAGAGAAACTTCCATCCATGAGGCAGGTGAATTGGCCAGAGAATGGCGTAACAGTTCCAGCCTCCACCTGGCAGCAGCAATAATCGAGCTAGAAGAGCTGATTTTGCCAAAACCTTTTCTCTCCCACTTTGTCTTCCTCTCAGACATCTGACTCTTTACTCTATATAAAGATCAAAATGATAAAGGAAGCTGGGATAAAATGAAGAAAGAATTAAGCTCCTACCAGCAGTATACTTTTGGATCTATACTGAAGTTTATCACCACGGAGATGCCTCATACTGTGGCAGTTAATTTATGCACCATAGCTGAAGATATTTTTAAAACAGATTGTCCTACTTTACTCCCACTCAGATCCAAACTGCATTGAAAATTTAAGGGGAGAAGCTGCATCAGAATGAGAAAATTAGACTGTGACGCTTTACATTTTAAAGAAGTTTCAGTCATTGTTTTATATTCATGTAGAATTTAAATTTTTAAGATAGTATGTGATTTAAGCTTTTTAAATGCCTGATTATATGCCCTTTTTGAGCAATATTTTTGCTGGAAAAATAAATAATCAGGCACTTGTAATTACTTGAAATATTGACTTTCAGATGCTACTTATATATGTCATGATCTCACAAGAGAAACTTCAGATAGATCAATCAAATAGAAAGCAGGAGGAAATAAACTTGAAGTAAAATAAATAAAATAAATGTTCATATTTGTATTATGATCATTTATTATAATAACTATTTGAAAAGTCACAAAAAAACAAAAAGAAACACATTTTTCATAAAAAAATTCTTTTTTTGAGAAAAAGTGGTTAATAATTGATTTTAAAAACAACAACTAATTAGTTTTCTATGACTGCACCATTCTTTTTATTAATCAGAGTGTGTTTTTGTGTTCCTGCAGGCCTGGTGTACGACTCTCTAATGCAGAAGCACCAGTGTATGTGTGGAAACACCAACAGTCACCCGGAGCACGCAGGCCGGATTCAGAGCATTTGGTCTCGGCTGCAGGAGACTGGACTCAGAGCGCAGTGTGAGGTGTGTTTGTAGTGCAAAACACTCCACAGTGAACATCACACAAAGTTGTAAACTGCATATGAGAGTTGTATTCCTCTGTGTTTATGTGTGTGTAGTGTATCCGTGGGAGGAAGGCCACGCTGGAAGAGCTGCAGACGGTTCACTCTGAAGCCCACGTCCTGCTGTATGGGACCAACCCTCTCCGACAGAAGCTTGATTGTGAGCTCACACACACACACATACATACATAGTGCATTAGAGTTACACAACTGCTAATATGAAGACTTATTTTAACTCTTATTTTCTGATCTCCAGGTTCAATCACTCCAATGTTTGTGCGGCTACCGTGTGGAGGAGTGGGGGTAAGCAACATTCACAATTACAAGGATACAAGGAAGTTTATTGGTC
>JAPZDZ010000017.1:3081487-3096418 GCA_029783805.1 Acanthurus tennentii | reverse complement strand
TATCACTGATACTTGGTAGATGGGTACCAATGATGTTTTGGGCAGTTTTAATCACTCGTTGCAGAGTCTTCTTGTCCAGGGCCGTGCACATCCCATGCCAGTTTGTGATGTTTCCAGTCAGGTTGCTTTCAATCGCTCCTTTGTAGAAGTTGAATTATAGTTATTAGTTAATAATTTAATTAATATTGATATTAATTAATATTAAATTATAGTGCAAATTGAAAAATCTGAATGTGATGCCATCAGAAATAATATCATGTGTTTGCATATGCATAATAAAATGACTCAAAGTGCTTTATGTGCAGCAAAAAATGCATGAAAACATATAAAATACAATAAAAAGGTAAATAAAATTATTTGAAAAAAGTAAATGTTGTGCAGTAAAAAGTTGGCCTTAAATTATTGTTGGAAATAAGTGATTATTAGAAAAAGAATATATAGAAAGGTGATGAAGTGTGAGTGTTATTAGATAAATAGATAAACAATAAAGGAGTGACCTTGCAGCTTAGTTGACTTAACCGCTGTGGTACAAGAACTCTAACCTTTGAATTCACCTTCTCAGTCGCCTCAGTTCCTTCACTTTCCCTCTGTATTGTGAATTTAACCCTGAGACTTGTGTTTTGTGTTTTCCAGGTGGACAGTGACACCATTTGGAATGAGGTCCACTCCTCCAGTGCGGCTCGACTCGCTGTCGGCTCTGTAGTGGAGCTCGTGTTCAAAGTGGCGACTCGAGAGCTGAAGGTAACTGTGATCACACTCGTGTGGCTTTGAAACAGATGGTATGGCCTTGAAAGATGTTAACTTCATATCCTTGGGAAAACACAGTGAAGTAGATCTGTTTTAAAAGTAGGAAATTAAATTATTCCATCAGGATCTATTTTCTTTAAGAATTAGACTGTTAATACAATAATAAGAAAATAATTCAGTTTTTTGTTTTAAATTGAGTGTGACAGCTCTTATTTGTTACACTTTGTTGTTTTGCTTGTCAGAATAACCACATATTGTTGTTTACAGTTCACTTTTCATCTTTTCTTACATTTAATGCTAGGATGGTGCTGTAGCTATGACAGTTTGCGCTAAAAATGCTTCACATGGGATTGTTTTCCATTCTCAAGTTGTATTTTTCTAATCATTAAAGGCTCCCCTGTTCATGTTTTTAGTGTTTATTGGGCTAAATTGCAGTGTTTTTTGCTGTGGTTTACCGCTACTTAGTAAACATAGAGGGAACATTGAGTGGTGATCAGTGCCGCAGTGGTTAACAAACTCCTTTTTGCTCCCGTCTGTCTTTCCAGAATGGTTTCGCTGTGGTTCGCCCTCCTGGACACCATGCTGAGGAAAGCACTCCCATGTAAGGCCACAGCCGTCACCGCACTCAGTCGGAGATACTTAATCTACTCATACAAATACCAGCACTTGAACATTCGTCTGGAATAGAAATTACATAAACCACTGAGCTTATCTGCACATTAAGTACCAGGTGTCTTTATTCTGCCAGCTGCCTCAAGACCGCTGTATTTATTTTTCTTATCCTCTTCACAGTGTGTTTAAAATACACTTTAAAAACACGAAAACAGAGTAGGGAAGTGCTTTAACACAGCTCAGTGTCATGACAAGCTTCTCTTTGCTTCTGTTTCAGGGGTTTCTGCTACTTCAACTCCGTGGCCATTGCAGCCAAACTGCTGCAGCAGCGACTCAACATCAACAGGATCCTCATCGTGGACTGGGTCAGTGTCTCCAGTTCCCACATCTCATCATCCTGAGGGAACGTCATTGAATTATTTGCATATGTAATGTTTGTTTTAGGGGCACACATCATGGTACACTTTGTGATTAAATCATGTGTTTGCTGTCTGACCACAGGACGTTCACCATGGCAACGGCACCCAGCAAGCGTTCTATGACGACCCCAACGTCCTTTACCTGTCCATTCATCGCTATGACGATGGCAACTTCTTCCCTGGAAGCGGAGCACCTGATGAGGTCAGTGTGTTTGTTTATTTACTGTCACCAGACCTGAGCAAAACAATCCCAGTGCATTGTGGGAAACATTTTTCACAGGATTCAGTTTTCAGAGAGCATAGTGTTTGAATTTTTTGCTAAGTAAAAAATGTAAAAATAATGATCAACAATGAAAATGTGATAATTAGCCAGCCACCACAGTTTTTCACTGTGGTGGGTGGCTGGTTATTATTTTTTAAACAACTGATTAACTGTACTGTCTGTAAAATGTAAAAATTAGTGAAAATGGCAGTAAAGTGATGACTTTAAGCTGCTTGACATTTATGTACTTTTCTTTGTGATGTACAGAGGAATGTGAATCTCACATGAGCTTCTCTTTGCAGGTGGGCAGTGGTCCTGGAGTCGGGTTCAACGTCAATGTTGCCTTCACTGGAGGACTCGATCCACCCATGGGGGATGCAGAGTATCTGGCTGCCTTCAGGTACAAGATACAGTATCACCAAACCACACAAAGACAAAGCAGCTTCACTGCAGATGACAAAGTAGAAATTGGAGTTTTTAGCTTCAGTCCTGATAAACTGCAGTACTTTTTACCCAGTCTTTCTTTTAAATACTAAAATCTTGCAATTATGGAAAATCTAAAATAAACTAACTTAATAAAATAAATGTCTAATAAATTGAAAGGAAAATTGTGAAAAATATTTTCCCCCAAAACATCATATTTACTCAATAAAAATGTGTCCATTTGCAGCTTTGTAACGGAGCATTTTATAGATGATCCACTTAGTTTTTGAATGTTATTCAGCTTAAGAAGCATTATAAAAATTACGTAAAAATTTAGTAAAGTTCCAGTTTAGTTTTTAAATACATCTCGTAGAATCACATTTAAAGTGTTGGCTATTATCTTGTACAACCTTCACACTCCACCCTCCCACCCTCAGATCCGTAGTGATGCCCATAGCCAACGAGTTTGCTCCGGACATCGTGTTGGTCTCTTCTGGTTTCGATGCTGTGGAGGGACACCCTCCACCTCTGGGCGGCTACACTTTGACGTCCAAGTGTGAGTACGAGATTATGTGAAGTATGTTTCTTATCTCACAGTCCAGCAGCTGACCACACAAAACAAAAAGTCGGATTCTGAGAAAGACTGAAAATTTTGTTTCTCAAGCCAATAAACAACTAAAAGAGCCAATTAAACTCAACTGCTGTAGCAAATCATAGAAGTTTTTACATTAATTCACCCCCTTCTCTTCAGGTTTTGGCTATCTGACCAGGCAGCTGATGACCCTCGCTGGCGGCCGGGTGGTCCTGGCTCTGGAGGGGGGGCACGACCTCACTGCCATCTGCGACGCCTCTGAAGCCTGTGTGGCAGCCCTGCTAGGCCAGGAGGTAAGGAGGTCACCATGATAACACACAGGATCTGAGTCCTGATCTTTGTCTCTTACAAAGAAAAGAGGACAGGACCAAGTGGGACTCGTTTGTCTGTTTGTCAGCTGGTGCTCTACATCTGGAACTGAACCAAACTCAAAAACACATCTGTTTTTCCTCCTGCTGTTCAATCATGAAAGGACTACCTGCAGATATGGAATTATTTTAATAAATATAGATTTCATTCATTGTAATCTTTTTTTTAGTCTGCTGTGTTCACAATGTGATGGAAACTAAAAAAAGAGAAAATCTAAATTTTATATTACTTCAGGGACACAGCTGCACTAATCTTGTGGGAATGTTTCATTACTTAAGCTGTAAAACATGAAAAACAATGTGAAATACTCTTGAATTTTACTTTGATAAATCAGAAAGGGACAAATTGTATCTATTCCAGTGTTGAGTGTTAATATGGGTCATGAAGTACAAGAAAGGAGCTGACTTTTTAGGCTTGATTAGTGTTTTATGTCAAGATATTGACTGTCTGGGATCAAGAAAACAAATCAAGTTGAAATATGGACTGGGAGTGGATTGAACTCATATAAGATGGTGCATTACTTCCAGGTCAGCCCCTTGTATAAAGAAATGGAAAAGCAGCCCCTTCCATAGTTTTGTGTTTACATTTTCTGTGTGTTTTTGTTCTGTGCAGCTGGATCCACTGCCGAAGGCCGTCCTCGAGCAGAGGCCCAACCCAAACGCTGTCCGCTCTCTGGAGAAAGTTTTAGAGACTCACAGTGGGTTCACAGACAGACACAATGCACTTTTACCTCATGCTTGCGCACAATTTGAACAAAGTCCCTTAAATCTGATTTAGCAGTCAAACATGCATATTTCTCTGTTTTTTCACATCTCATTCTCTCTCACCTGCAGGTAAGTACTGGCGCTCGGTGCACCGTTACTCACCACGGCTGGGACTTTCCCTGCTGGAGGCCAAACGAGGAGACTCTGAGGAGGCGGAGGCTGTCAGTGCCATGGCCTCTCTGTCTGTGGCTAACACCAATGCCATGGATCAAAGGTAAAGGATCTGAAATCACTGCTAAAGTTGCGTCTACAGTATATATTTATAGATTTTTACCAACATGACTCTAAATGCACAAAAGTTACCCAAGATGCTATTTTTTAAAGTGTCCAGAAGTGACAAAGACACCCAGCCAAAGAAAAATGCAGTAAAATCCCCAAAAGCTATTGAAATCTTTTAGAGGTTTTAAAAACAAGTAATGCTGTTTAAAACAACATGCAGGACATCATTATGCTACATTGCCAGGTAACAAATGAGACAATCTAGGAAATGCAGAGCAAAGGAGTAAGAACACATAGTGAAATAAGTAAATTTTTACCAATGAGTTTATTCTTAATGAAGTGCAATCTACAAACATTGCTTTTGTTATTTGAAACTTTGTATCTACATGAAGAGAGGTTTTCTGTCAAAATCACAGATAAATGTGATCCTGAAAAATGTCTGAATGGTCATCAACAGGAGAGCAACATTTATTAGTGACTGTGTTTCCCTACAAACAGTGGCAGAGGGAGTCCCAAGTCCATGACAGTCGAGAGGTTATCTTCATGTAGAGCACAGCTGCAGTGCTGGACACGGGAAGTGTGGAGGAAATGCGACAGAGGTGTAATGTCCGTGTTTATGTCTGTTTTGTCCACCAGGTCGGAGGAGGAACCCATGGAGGAGGAGGAACCACTGTAACGGAGGGAAACACGACGGTGTCACACTGTTACCATTGACCTCTCCAGAGAACGCCTCTTTGAGCTGCGAAGAGTCTCGACTGATCCCTTCATTTAGTCCCCCTAACCCCACTCACCACGTCAGTCACCTTGATTGGCGGTCCCTCGGCCAAAAAAACGAGGGAGAGGGGGTGGGCTCAGCCTCAGAGTAGGGAGCCAATCAGGAGACGGAGGACTGAGTTGGAAAAAAAAAAATAAACATACCGGCGTTGCTTGGCAGCGCTCGCTCAGAGACACTCATTTTTTTCTGTCAGTCTTCGCACCCCCACGTTAGCCCGCAGCGGCTAACCAAGTGACCAAGGCAGCGGGCGAGTGTATTTGGAGTTTGGGGCGAGATCAGGTCTCGTCATAGAGAGGCGCGGAAACATACGGTGCTTTACACAGCTGCCTTCTGACCACATACAGTATGGACACCAGGGACAGCAGACGTTCCCCGCTGTCAAACTCAGCGCGGGAGTTTCTTTTCTCTTTTCTCAACTATTTTTCCCGACTAAACAAGGGCATCGCGGCAACTGAGATAATATTTTACAAGATGCGTTCACTGTGGACTTTGGCCGGCCGAAGTTTGAGTAGGCTTTTGCAAAGATTTTGATGACGAGACTGTCGCCTCGCTGGAGCAGCCTGTCTTTGAATAAAGGTTGACGAGTGAGAGGAGTGCCTTGGTGAGGGGTCCGCTGGATTTCAGGATTGTTCAGGAAAAGATTGCCTTAAAGTCAAAAGATTTTTCTTGCTGAGGAATCGGCGCGAATGAGGGAGACGAAGAGTTTTTAGTCCGAGAATGACAAAAATAAAGCAAACAATCTTTCAGCATGTTTACTTGGAATGTGATGAAGACAACATTTATGTCTCTCACAGCCTCTCTCGAAGAGTTGCTTTACTTTTGGATGGATCTATTTTTCTGTAAAAAAGAAAAACGCTTTGTAAAGGTAGTTGCCAGCTTCAGTAGAAAAACGGTGCAAACATGGAGACCTTCAGACATTGAAATTAGATTAAAAACTCTCAAAAAGGTTCAGCCTCTGATGTAGCTTCCCTTTAACTGAAGTGATTGCTTTGTAAACACATAAAGCATGCGTTTGAGCAGAGAGACCAGACATTTTTGCAAGATTTTTGAATGTTATCCAAAACAGAAAGCCAAGCAAGAAAAGCCAAAGCATGAGTTTGCATACACAGTAGTACTTTCACTTCACTTAGCTGGCGAGTCGACAAACACTTCTCGTATTGACCCTTTCAGATAAGGCCTCGATACCCAGTTCAATGTTTACTAATTTAATCCTTCACAGACCGAGTGAGCATTTCTGTGCGCGTGCCGATCGGCGTCCCATGCTTTGCCGGTTGGCAGCTACCTTGGTTTGCTAGTGTGAGCTCAACATTAGTCATGTATATTGGATTGAATATATTTTGAGGGGCAGTAATCGAATATTGCCTGTTTGTATCTACATGTATGATTTCCACATCGAGTTGTCGATTTAAAATATCGGAAAAAATGTGTTTGGTAAGCGTGTCCACTTTTTATTTTTTATTGTATAAGATTATTTTTCTAACTTTTTTCATCCATAGATTTTGTTCTGTGTTTTTATCCGTTTTCTGGATAGTTATAGGGCTGCCATTCACACACTTAGTACTTTTGTCACGTCTTGTTTCAAACTTTCTTTCTTGTATTTATCAAAAATATTGAGCGACACTTTCTTTCTCTCTTCCTTTCTTTCTACGGCTCTCTCCGCCTTTCTGCATTTTCATCAATTGTGTATTTATAACATGTACTGTTTATAGGAGATTTGTATATGAAAATTTATAAATGTACTCTAACTAATGACAGCTATGATATCGTGAGCGACAAACAGTATGGTGTACGATATTACTCCGTGGACTTTTAAAAAGAAGCAGCATATTTAACTCGTCATCGACTGCACTGTTTTGCCCTCAAGTGAAATCATTACACGGCACTGCAATTGACTTTCTGATCGCCTTCAGAGTAAAACGTTTGATCACTTTGTTGCCTGATTGGTACATTTTCCTCTTGTGCATGAGCGATATGCACTTCACCAACACATCAAAAAAGAGGTTTAGAGGCCGTTTTATGTAGCTAGCTGAGTTTAACTGGAAAGGAAAAGAATAGGAGTGGACACACAAGTCCAAAAAGTGGAATTTGAACTAATTTCAGATGGAAAACATCAGCAGATAAATTCAAAAATCTCTTGTGTTGCACTAACACGACTCTCCATGACATTAGCATCTGCTACAGTGACACCAGTAGTGGATCAGATTATTCAAACTAACCCCAACTGCTTTGTTACACACCCAATTAAAGTTGACTATCATTTTATATTTTAAGTTAATATCATTTTATAAAACTTGTAAAATTTGAGCTTAAGTTAATATTCTTCATGTCTAACAAAACATTCCACATGTTACTCGTTTAATTTGGCTTTTTTTTTAGTGAATTTGAGGGTTTTTTTGTAGAAACTTTAATACTACTCTTTTGTTTTTTGCCGTCTGCTCGCGCCAACTTTAACTCTTTGCATGGTTTGTGAGTCAGCATGCCTGCTTGTCTATGTAACAAAAATGTATTTGCACAATAGAAGAAGAACACTGGAGGACTTAAAAAAGAATAAAACCTCCCTAGCAACTCCCGAGAGCACCAGGCAGGATGGTTTTCTTCCTCTCTGGTGTGCAAACAATTCAAAAGACTTTGTCCTAATGACTCCACTGAGAAACATTTGATATTGTTCTTATTGACCATCGTTTCCAATAAGTGATTTTAACTTGATTCAGCACTTAAAACATGTATGGACTGTGCTAAAGAGAAACATGCTCTGCCAAACCTCTGCTACATTCACACCTTAAAAAGACTCTCCCAAAGAATGTTCTTCTTTCAAAGATCTCTGAACGGGCACTGTTACAGTAGTGAATTGATGGATATCGGTTTGGAAAAAAAGGGCATCGTCGTTTTGATTGTCACACCCACCTCGGCCAGTTCTATATATATATAACCACTGTGGCTCAAGAGCAATTCTCGGTTTACATGTAAATGGATAAAAAAGTTATTTTTTGTTTGTTGTTTGTCTCTATTGATGAAAAAATCTTTCTTTGGGACCTACGCTTTGGACATTTCATCTCTGACATCATCTATAAAATATATTTCTGAAAAATACAAGAATCTGTGGCTGTGTGTTTCTTTTCTTTTGCAGTTTTCTTTTTGCAAATTAAATCTGTTTAATGGGTCTCAAAAATGTTATATAAGGACCAACCTTTGGTGCTATTTTTGGAATTTTTTTTTAATCAATAACAAGCTGTCTGGACAAAATCAATTCAGCAGATATGCCGACTATCAGCAGAGATTCTCTCATCAGTTGTGGAAACTTTTAAAGTGTCATCTCTTCTTAATCACTGACAGGATGGCAGGACTTCAGTTTGTCTACCTGATGATGCAAAGTGAGATTATCACACCGACAGAAGACCTGAGGAAGCTCTAAGAGTTCTGTGCTTTTAAACACAAGTCCAATAAATACTCAAAGTCCATGTTTGCAATGTAAATAAGCATTAATGATAGTGCTTGTGGCTGAATTCTTGAAATGTGTTTGGAAAGACAGGACAGCATCTTAACTCTCGTTGTTTTTCAGGATATCTTCCATGCAAATGTTCTTGTTCCTGCATCTGAAGACCAGTAAATTAGCTGCCCAGCACATGACAGTAATGATGGCAGAGAGTATGTCACCACTGAAAGGAAAACAATATACGAGAGGCATGAAGTCTCAGCTGACTTCTGGTTGAGTGGAAAATCTAATTTCAAGAACCAATATCACAAGTGTGCATGCTGGATTTAGTCAAAGTTCAACGCAGCAGTTATCAGGTGATCTCCTCTTCCTTAGATGAAAAGTCTTTTTGGTCTCTATAAAACAAAAAATGGTGAAATAATTCCATTGTTATTATCAAACAGCGTGTTTTTCTCAAACAACTGATGAAAGGCTGAAGATATTTAGTTTATTGTTAGGAAAGTCAATGGAAATGAACAAATTGTCTCAAAAGATGCCAGATACACAATATGATGCATTTGATTAAAAAAAGAAATAAAATAAATGAGATTCGGTGCAGTATTGATTAATATAAAGTCATTTGTAGCAAAAATGTCTCTCTTTTTCTGTAATTAGCTGTGAAATAAAAGAATAATTACAAGATATTAGTTTAGAGAAGAAACATAAAAGATGAAAAAAATTCAGTATTACATGTGAGGCTACATGTGTGAACATAAGTTGATTAAATAATTTGATAAAATGCCATCTTCAATTCAAAATTACATTAATTATTAAAAACAAGCCTATGTACGTTTTTTCTCTCTTAAAAAGAAACAATTTTTGAGTCATTATAATAAATAATAAGTTTGCAGGTTTTTCAGTCACATTGAATATTTTACATTATGGTGCTTATGTAGTATTAAAAAAGTAATAAACAGCAAACCAAGAATACATGCGACAAACAGTCAAGTACCCGAAGAGGATGAGATATATTACAAAATAAAAGAACAACAGCAGCACCAGGTAAAATACTTTTAAAGGATACCTAAATGTTTTTTAAAAGGAAATTTAAAATAATTATGAGTCTAACAGTTAACAATAAAGCAGCATAATAAGCGCTCATGTGTAAGGGGACTGCAGCCTTGTCCAATGAGGGGAGGGCACTTCCCTTCTACCATGCAAATACAGACCTGATATTTCCTCTCTGCCCACTGTCCCCACCGCTGCATCAGTGCAATGCCAAAGCTGCAACATTAGCAAGCCACTTTTTTCCCATTTTCATCACCCTGAAGTGGGGAGACCCGTCGTACTTTTGTACTCTTCTTTCTTTTATTTTCTGAGCGAGTCGTCGCGGGTTTTTGGACATGCCTAACATCGTGCTTTTTAGCGGGAGCTCCCACCACGACCTGTCCCAGAAAGTGGCTGATCGGCTGGGACTGGATCTGGGGAAAGTGATAACGAAGAAATTCAGCAACCAGGAAACATGGCGAGTAGATTTTCAATTCGTATACGACGCTGATTAAGCTCTTGTTTCTTCACAGCCACATATTTGAAGCAGAGGTTGTATTTTCGTGCTGTTAAAGCTGCTCGTGTCGCCTCAGCCTCGGTATCACATGTGGGTAACGTTAGGTTAGCTTGAAGCTAACAATAGTTTACTATTCAGCGGGCAGCTATACACGTGACTAGCTAGCCACATGTAAACACAGCAGGCTAGCAAGCTAACACCAGTGCGCCCTTTACCGGACAGCTATGCTAGCCTTAAATTCCTTATGTAAAGTTTTAAAACGTAAACATGGGTCTTTTTTGTACACGTCAGTATGTGCAAGAGTGGCAAAACATTATAGTCAAAGTGAAAATAAGTGCTAGGTTTCGTTTGTAGCGTAAAATCATGTTAAGTATCTAACGTTACGTCTGTTCCTGTGTGATGTGAAGACTAGAGTCGGGCCAAATGTCTTATATGTGCTGCCAAGTGGTTTCCCGAGCTTATTCTGATCATCAGATCTTTAAAGACAACTCCATATAAGATTACAGGTAGCTGCTAGCTTATATTGGCCCGTTTTAATGATAAATCTTAGCTAGAAAGTTGCTAGTGTTGACGTGGGAACTGTTACGGGTTTCCAAATATGACACCTTAATCCTAGATAGTTTGAGACTGTTAGCTAGCTGTAACTCTGAAATCTACAGGTGTTGTTGATTTAAATACCAATGTAACACGTATTATATTGGAAAGAAGCACATTAATTAGTGAGAATTCATGTCCGATAATGGATGCTGGCTAACCGACTGTCATTTTAACACGAATTACGTTACGTGACTTACGTGATTACAGACGAGAACATGTGGCTCATCTAATAAGGTTTAAAGCAACCGAATAAACAAATTGAATCATTGCAGCAATTTAAACGAATGTTTTATTGTAAATATTATTAACAGGTAACGTTTGCCATCATTACTGCCTGTTTTTGCACAAGTTCAGCCACCACTGCCTAAATCACATGCATTTAATTTGCTAATTTCCAAAGCCAATCTATTAGTTGATCACGCCAGCAGCTGGTGGTGTTTAATATTTTCTCCACAAAGGACTTTTATGACATTTACTGCCTATTTTGTGGTCTGTCCTTGAACAGAGTCACTTGAGGTTGTGTAGCTGTGTGAACTCTTCTGCATGATTGACCTTTAGGCTCATTTCTGGCCTGTTTGTCCGTCTTTGTCCATCTAAACTCATCCCAACACTCTTTGTCCATTGCAGCTTTAAGTGCAGCTGTCCAGCTGTCTAATCTCAGTGCATTTAACTCTCTGCTTGAAACCATGCACTGCACAACAGCTTTGACTTGGATTTCATTCCTGCCAGTGTCTCTCACTGATGCACTCACTTTATTGTAATGCACTCTGGATAAAAGCATCCAGCATCCACTTAACATCAGCACCACAGTTTCCTCCATTAAACACTTTGGCGATTGTAAAGGTGTCTCGACCTCTTTATCCCCTGTAAGGCCCTCCCTGCTGCTGATGTTTTCACGCACTGCTCCAAAATCCTGGCAAAACTGATAAGCTGTGTTGAGGTTTCTCCCCAGGGAACACAGCTGTGCAGGCGACACAAAGAGCTAAACAAAGATTATTTTTTCATCCAAGCAGACTTAACAGAGAAGTGAGGATGGGAAACTAATAACAGCTCCAACACACATTTTCACAGAGGTGAAGGCCAGTCAGGGATGCTGAGAACATTACAAGGAGAAAGTTAATTGGATGCAGCTACATGTCTCTAATGATTAAGTGCATCAATCTGTCCCTTTATAAAAAGATTAAGGTTTGTTTGACTTCATCTAATTACAAAAGGCATATAGAAACCATAAAAGACCACCTCATCCATCAATAAAAGACAAAACATGACAAACAAGAAGCCAAAAATATGTTGACAATGCCCTTGTAGTGGTTCATTACCTATTATTTTTTATTACAGTTTTTCACTAAACTGTGTAAGATGTTAATCAATGTATAGGCACATCTCCTTTGAACAGAAATCTCGGGGGGGGGGGTCCCTCATCGTCTGAGTCCCTCTGTCTCTACAGAAGCCTAGAATGGACAAACCAAACATCAAGAGCTTATTACAGAGCTTTCCCTTTTGTCTCTTTGCAGCTACTGTAGATTCTCCAATCTACTTTAAAGGGGAATGTTGGTTGCAATCTGTTGCTTCACCACTAGATGCCACTGAATCCTACATGCTTGAACTAAAACAACACATACAAAGTTTTTAGAAATTTAGGGCACCAAATGTTAATGTGTTAAACTATTTTTTTTCCTTCTTTCTTTACATACAACTTCAGTCAGGATGAGGCCATTTATTTTCAAGAAAGACCTGCACTCTTACTGTGAAGTTATGCTGTTTTGACACATGCTGAATGTGATTGTTTACTGATATTGAAGCTAGAGCAGGGCACCTCTCTGGGACTTAATAATTCTGAATGAAGCCAATCATCTTTTTCTACATCATGATTTCTAAAAATAAATGTTTTACGTCATGCATGCTTTATGTTATTTTGATCAGCCAAAATCAGACCATTTTATCGGCTAACAGACAAATATGATGGGCTCTGCTTGGCTTATCCTTGTTGGAATAAACAGGAATAAAGCTGTCAATTGCAGCAATGCATGTCACTCCTAAACATGTATGTACCTCGCAGCCATTAATGTTGCCTTCACAAGCAGGATCTCTGTGCTGTGGGCACGTAAAAACATGTTTCTGTTTCTCAAAGCTATTGAAAGTTATTGTTTTGGTACGTGTGTTAAAACTGTTGATGGTGATGGAGCTGAAACAAGAGGCAGCCAACCATTTTATTTACATTTTGTGTCACTTTTCAAGCCTGAACTTTGTACAAATGCTTACACCAGCTTCTTAAAGAGTTCAAATTTGCTCCCTTTTTGACTTTTGTAATAATGAGCCTGTCAGGTTTTGAACATTTAAAAACTCAGAGGAAAATTACGCACAATCTGAATTATTGAGAAAATAGTCAACAGATCAATAGAAAAGGAGAATCTTTTTTAGTTGCAGCTCTTGCTGTAAAGTTTTCTCTTTAGTAATCTTGAGCAGCCAAATGTTGCATTTCAAGTCTGACAAACTTGTCATTCTTTGTCTTTTTGTTTTCGTTCATGCCATGAAACAAGCTGCAACAGTGTGAGCAGTAACCTTTATTTGCAGTGTTTCAAGTGTTTCTGTAAGTGCTGGCCTCCCTTAAAAACACTCCCAGGCCTTGTGACTGCACAGATGTGCTGCAGCTCTCACACATTACAACCGTACATGTCCAGTGATCACATGACAGTGGATGGGGCGACCTGGTCATGTCCTGCAGAGGAATGTTTCACTCCCACACGCCGCCTGCTTCAGCGTCAGCGTGTGTGTTTACCTGGCAGAGCAGTTTCAAATTTTTTTCCAAACATCCTCTGTTGAGTGAAGGGACGTGGCCCAAACTTGTTTCTTAGTATTCAAAGTAGCTACATCTTACGTGTCTTTATTCAGCTTTTGTCTGAGTCAAAGTTGAGTGGCTGAATGCTCACGGCTAAAAAAAAATCACTGGAGCTGGAGCTGCAAAATAAACTGCATGTCATTTTTAATGTTGGAAGAACTGTTGCAAAATGTTAAAACAAGTGATGGTTTGAAGGTAAGTTGTAATATCAGTCTTGAGTTTTTCCTCTTGAGTCCTAAAGCTGCGGTGTGTCCCCTCTTTGTGGTACCAACAGTGTGGAAATCGGGGAGAGCGTGCGTGGCGAGGACGTGTACATTGTGCAGAGCGGTTGTGGCGAAATCAACGACAACCTGATGGAGCTGCTCATCATGATCAACGCCTGCAAGATCGCATCCTCGTCCCGCGTCACCGCGGTCATCCCCTGCTTCCCCTACGCCCGGCAGGACAAGAAGGACAAGGTAGACACACACTCACTCACACACACACACACACATACACATACGCATAAATCCACTCATCACGTTTCAGTTTGTACTGTACAGCCTGTCCTGGTTCATGCTGGAACTTTTTCTGCACCGCTGATGTCTGTTTATAAGGAGGCAATTACCTTTTTTATTGGTAAATAAAATCAGAAAGTGATGATTACAGCATGTTGCCTCATGAGTATTGTACTTAATGCAGAATTAATGTTGTGGAAACAACTTTAAATAAAAGATATGAGCCACAGTGAACCACAGTGTGCATACTGTGCTGTAATCCTCTTAATCTGTTATATATTGATTGTATTGGTTACACTTTACTAAAACCCCCCTACTTAGCATTTATAAACGGCTATAAGTAAAGGGAAAGTCTGCTCGCTGCTTGGCTAATTTATGCTAAGAAAAATGCCACGGGCTTTAGCTAACAATGTGACTGTCCATACAGAATCACTCTATGAACCTTGACAGGGACTAAATTTTAAACTTTAGTTAAGTCATGTTTTATGTGTGTGAGTGGAGTCACTTTATGCTTAACTGCAAATAACTGCTTTCAATTTACATACATTTATGTGTGATTGTTTTTTTCTTTTGTGGCAAAAATCAGAAACGTAAAGGGTGAAGCTTCTTCTGTAATTGTTAAATTGGCACATAAGAGCACTACAGCTTATTATAGCTTTTATTAAAGGTCAAAATAATGTGTACGAATGCTGTAGGTTGACTGTTAACTAACTTTGCAGTGTTGTTTTGAATTCTCACTGTTAAGTAATGTGAGTCATTTGCCGCTCATAGAAAAATCAGAAATTGACACATCAGACGCTCAGGCAACCTGCTTATCTTATAAATCATTATCTGGAGTTG
>JAPZDZ010000017.1:3045775-3065490 GCA_029783805.1 Acanthurus tennentii | reverse complement strand
GTCTTCAGTGCACAAGCACTACTGACCACAAAATATGGGAGCTATGTTGAATGTCTGGGTATTTTCAATACTCTGAAGTCAAACTTCTTTGGCTTCATGCACCACTGATCAACTTTCATGGGAATAAAGAGGGCCAGACCTCTTACAGTATCCACTTTCTCTAATATGTGCATATTTTCCCCTCATTTTGTAGCTTTAATGGCTAGGCTAGGCTAATCATTGCTCAGCTATAACTTAATTTTTGGTGTGCATACAAAGAGAGGTGTCAAACCTCTGTCTAAGAATAAAAATGGCTCTTTATGACAAGTATTTTGTGTCAGAGATGGACTCAAACGTGGCATATCTGAGCTAAATGCATTATGAACCTCAAACTATGCATGTGCGGTCTGCAGTGTTGTGAGTGGAATGGAGGCTTATGCTGCATACAGATTCATTCACATACACTCACACACCTGCATTAATGCCCACAAGCCAAAGCACACTCTCATATTCATGCCAAGAGATTTTAAAAAGCGAGAGCTGGCTGATTTTCCCCTTGTTAGCGGAAAGTTCTGCCTCATCCCGAGAGTTATTGAAGCTTTTACATCTGAGAACAGGACGTTGGGGGCGTGTGCATAGAAATGTAATGATGTCATTGATCTCAAGGCTCATTTTCCCTTGACTATGCCTGCAAGTTGGTTGATCACGTAGAAATTTTGTTTTTAGAAGTTTATAAGAGGCCTCTGTTTCTGCAAAATATCATCACTTCTCTCTTGGTAAACAATGGCAGAACTGAAATTCCTGGTTCATACTTTGTCTTGCCTGGGGTCAGGCACTCAGCACCATCAAGGACGTCAACACAGATGTGCACAACACAAACCTTACTTACCAGTCCCTCCCGGCATTCAAAGAATTCTGAACCACATGTTGTTTTGCCAAGAGGAAGGGAATTCTGTCATTGAGATCGTTCATTTCGGCAAAACCAATGTCATCAAAACAAAAGGAGCATTAAATTTAACCCATTATCAGCTTCCTCCCAAATGATTCAAGGTGTTAGCAAATGGCTCTTTGAGACTAGTGTCTGTTTCAAAGGAAGTTGCAGGTTTAATCAGTCTGTAAAAGCAAAGATAGTGTTTTATTTCTTCTCGATCAAGTTATGTGAAGGCATGTTGGTGTTGTGTCTAACATGATCATCCTTTAGCTACAGTGTGTTTGTTTTCAGGCCCCTTTTGCCCTGAGAAAGTTATTGAATCTCTTCAAAGCTGCTGGATCGCAGCGCCTGACCTTTGACCCTGCTGTGTTCGGCAGTGAGTGAATCCAATTTTCCAAGAAGGATCAACTGACTGTGAGATTTTTTTTATCATCGCAGTAGTTTGCAGAATTGATTTGGAGGCAATTTCTTTTGTCTCAGCAGTCAAACCTACGCTTAATGTGGATTGTGAGTCGTCAGATGTGGTGTTTTCGAGGTCGATGCTGCCAAATATGTTTAGTTGAACCCAAACCAGCAACACTGCAAATAAATTATTCTTGTCTTGTCTTGTCCACGCCAGAGTCCTCAGGGGGTTTTTACCCCACATGGAGGAATGAGCTCTGATCGCCGCCAAGATCTCTTCAGCTTCTTCAGCCTCCTGAATGTCCCAGCATGACTTTCCAGCACTGTATTTTGTTTATGAATAAGGCCTTTTGTGGGCCAAAAATAGGGAAGTGTGGCTGCACTTAACTTCCTCTCTGATTCTATCAGTAATTACCGCTTTGGTTGTTTTTGATAGCAAAGTCAGAAGTAGTTTGTGTGACATTTTAAGCAGCAAAAAAAATTAGTTTCACCTCCATTTTTAAAATGTCACAGGGTGTAAAGTTTTTTTGCTGCAAAGCATCGTGTTAAATAATGATTCTGGAGAGCTGGTAGGAAGGAGGAAGTTGCACATTGACGTGATTCACCATGTATAAAAGTTTTGCTACTATATGCATGTAGCATAGCTCATACTGTCATAGCTGTCACATCATGTATTTACATCAAATTACATTAAATTTATGAAAAATGGCCTTTAAAATGGGCATGTTATTGCAAGCAGTGGCTGTCATTCTGTCCCCATCACGCACCGCTTAAGTCAGAGTGGTCTATATGCTGTCTCCATGGCAACAGACATGCAAGCTCATCATGGATACACGGGCAAAATGATGTGCAGTCGCTGTTTGATACCCGCTGCTGAACAGTGAATGTATCCCACCAAATGCGTTCATCCAGAGAGCACTGATGTTTCCTCATTAGGGCCTGCAGAGAAACTAATGTGGAAACTCAATCTGCTGCAACAACAAGATGCTTTCTGTTCACTTTGTATGCAAAATGCTCAGCCTGCTGTTCAGTAAGTCACCGTGGCCCAATTTAAGACCCAGTTATCAATGGGAAGGTTTTGGATTCACTCTCTGCGCCAAAGTGCATGTGTTAGGTAAGCTTTTATTGATTTAGAAAATCAAAATGACTTCACTGTCATGGGATGCAATAACCTTTTATTGTCCTGCTAATGAAGCAAACACTTCTCAGACTGAGTCACTGATAGTATATGTGCTATTTAGGTCAACACCCAATCAATAAAGATAACGAGACCTGATTTACTCACCTGTACATCGTAACCTCAATTGTAAAAGTACAGTCAGTGCCTATTGTCAAGGCTGTTTATCTAGGAGGATTAACTAGCGTATGTCTGTACTTGAGCCAACAGATGAATGTTGTTGTGGATATGTGGTCATATTTGTAACATGAGACAAAATAACAACAGCCCGCTGTTTCTAATTTTGGAGCTGTTTTACCCAAAGAAACCAGCTCTGCAGGTTTGGCTGTTGCCTCTGCACAAGGAAGTCAAAGAGCTGATTGCTCTTCCTGTTTTCGGGTGAAAATCTTGAGCTCAAATAGACTCCTTTCTGCCAAGTCCCCCCCCCAACTGGGTATCAAAGGTGAAACTGTGTTGTTCTGAGGTCTGGATTAATGAATTATGGAGGTTTGTGGGCTGAACATTTGTTTGTACCAGCGGATAGTTCCCATGAAAACAAGCCAAAGAGACAAAATGTGAAGAGGTTACACACAACTCAAGAAAGACAACCAATGAGAGAGGAGAGAGGACAAATGAGGATATGAAGCTGCACACAGACGTTGATATTTGAGGCACACATGCTAATGTCGCTCTGCTTGTACTGTAAATCAGCAGAAAGGACTTCTCGCAAGCTGTCGTAATTCCCCTAAAAAGCTCCCTTTAAAGATTTGAGCCGTTGCTGGGTGAATAGAATCCCAGATGCCGGAGTGCCCCTCCGTCTTTGCAGGGGGAAACAGCCGGTC
The DNA here is from genome assembly GCA_029783805.1 of Acanthurus tennentii. NCBI lineage: Eukaryota > Metazoa > Chordata > Actinopteri > Acanthuriformes > Acanthuridae > Acanthurus > Acanthurus tennentii. The sequence continues at coordinate 3,062,180 of JAPZDZ010000017.1, read as the reverse complement.
CCTGTGTCTTTTTGTCCGTTGAGGCCCCCTCCTAACATAAAGGCTTTAGTCAGACGTGTGCCTACATTCCCTGGCCCCCCACCTCCACCGTCCCAATCCAAGTTCGACTGGACTCTTGCCCAGTTGAGCGCCAACTCACCCTCTTTGTCTGCAGATCTGGCACATGACCTGCTCTGGCAACTGGCACTATGGGCAAAACTCCCAACGCCACCCACGCCTCTATTGTTCCCAGTGGCCCATTTTGCCCCCTAAAATGCTCCCCTAGCCTTAGTGTAGGCACGCCACCAAGATGGGTACGACAACAACAATGGCGTCAGTGCTCATGTGTAATAAGTGCGCAGTAACGGTTTCTTTGGAGAGGCTCCGCGGGCACACTTTGGCACGGCCTTGTTGTTGACAGGATTGTTTCAGCATGGCAGGATTAAGACAAATGTTCTTTTGAAATGATAATTTTGTCTTGACAGCAACACATTTAAACTGTCACCATGTCTTTATTATCTACGGTTTTGTGCTAAAACATGGCATGTGCACTGTATATCATCCAGGTGAAGGCATGGTTTAGAGAGCAGAGATCTGCAATTAGGTGAAAAAACAGGTGTGCAAGCCAGATGTGAAGTCAGTTTTTTCAGACTAACTGTTTGAAACCTCAGTTAACATATTCAGGCACATCATAACCAAACCACTTGAACCAGAAAACACAAAAAATCCAGGGCTTTCCACGAACAAAACCACCTGTTGAAGCCTCAATCTCATTAAATCTCAAACTAACTCTTACAAAAAGTGCAACAGCAGCAGCTCATCTTGTCTCGTTAGAAACAACTGATTTTGTTCATTTTATTACAAGAAGTGAAACAAAGATTCATTCCTATTCTGATGTGATTTTTGGGGGGGCTTTTAGTGATGAATATAAGCAGTATGCATTCAATACAAAGCCACATCAGAGAGGAGGGGAAAACCCTGAAGGCCTCATCTTCTGCCTGCTCACATCAGAATGTAAATGTTTGGATTGGCACAAGGAAAATTGAGGTTTCATCCCATTTGTTACACAACAGATTAGCATTCCGATGCGATTCTGGACCTCGCTGGATGTAGGCGGGAATAACTGATGTGGGAGAGGAGGGAATGTCAGCTGTGAGCTAGAGCGCCCCCGCCTCGCCGAAATAAACAAAGCGATGAACAAGAGAGGTGATTGGTGGGTATTTCCCCTTAAAGCAACAGGTAAAGACAGAAAGAATGATTTTTAAAAAATATTTAAAACATTCTTTTGATAATAAATCTACTCTAACAAACACAGCTGAATGGAGCCTAAAATGTTGTGAGTATGAGGATGTGTAAAATGAAACTTTCTCTGCTCCTGCAGCCAAAATATTCACCAGCGAGAGCCAACTGAGCGAATCCCAACTCAATATCCCCTTTGTTTTTATTTGATTAGAGGGAGTATTTCTCCCCACTGCAGCTTGTTATGAACATTATGTGGCCCCTCAGGTCCGATGAGAAACCTGAGAAAAAATAGCAGAGGATTAACATGAGAAACAGAGAGAGAGAGAAAGTTGGGTGGAGGGGAGGAGGCGAAGAGAGGGCTGCCACGATCCCAAAGAGTCCTCTTCTCCTCCCCCCCGGCTTCTCCATCTCAGAGGTCGGAGCAGGGTTACTTCCCAGAAACAGGCCCACCCTCGAATCTCTCTCTTTCCATAACAAATCTTCCCAAGCACAAGAGTACTCATAGCTAGGAGCTAAAAAACACTGTGCCTAATAGAGCTGGATGGGTTTCCGCAGCTACAGACTGTTGAAAATGTGTGTGAGGAGTGATATGTGTCGTCTCCTCCCTGCAGTGTTTAAAAGTGTGTGTGAGGTCCTCTTGTCCTTTAGACATCGAAAGCAAAACCTACTGTACCTACGAGCTTACATGAATTCAAAAGTCATTCTTAAGTTTGACTAAAACAGCTGCTTTTTTGCTTAGATTTACACCACAATTGCATAGGTGTTGCACTTAAATAAGCCTACAAGCCAGTGAACACAGAAAAGTGAAGTACTAGCTAGGAAGCTAACTGCTAACATGTTAGCAAGCTGGGAGAATGCTAATGCTGGTCAGCCGTTTTGCTGTCTCTGCAAACCATTTTCTCTTTTGAGGATCATTTTATTTTGCAACAGTGGAGCATTATCACTGAAAGATCTTGGATGGTGCAGCTTATAAAATATGATAGCTTCCTCATTTTTTTAATTTTGCAGCTCTCTCTTCCTCTCACAGGTCAACAGTTTAACCAACCCTGTCATGAAAGTAGCTAGCATTTGCTACAAAAGTCACTAAAAGTCATCATAGATGTAGAAACCTTGATGCCTCTTTGGCTGTTTGCACATCAGCCACATTGGAGAGGTCAAAAACTGACCTGTAAATAAATTTGTGCTGTTTTACTGGATAAAAAGGCATGACATGGACAGTTTTTTTGCAGCTTAGTGCAGTGTCATCCAACACAGCATTGCATTAGCCATGAACTTAACATCTGAGTGTTGTATTAGCTGCATGTGATTAATTGCTGTTTCAGTGTTTGATAAGCCTTTAGACTTTAGGATTTCCTGTGTTACTCAAACTGGACTTTTCATTGCTTCACTGATACTTAAGAAAACATGTCAGTCTTGCATTGTTTTCAACAAAGGCCTGTTTGTGTTTTTGTGTGAAAGCCAGACCATTTTTATTGTTTTATGTCACTAAGGAACCAAATGTGAGTCAGCTCTGGCCCAGATATGGCTCCTGGATTTGGAGTGTGTTTACACTCTGTTGTAGATTTAGTGTCCTGTGGCGATTTTTTTTTATCAAGACTAATGCACGTAAGCACTGTGCCTGTCTGAGGCCTGCACAGGTCAGAAACTCTTTCTGTGTGCAGATGCACGTATGTTATTCATCTATATCTTGATCAATCTGTAATCCTTTGTGGGAGGGTAAAGTCAAGTCCAACTATAATCTTGCTTTACCTGAACTGTCGTAGCCTCTAGACAAAACTAGAATTGTTAAATAATGCTGCTTGAAGCAATTACCTGCTATGTTGAGTTAAGTAGTTGAGATTATAGGACTTAAACTAAACAAAGTGGTTTTATCAGTGAAGTTCTGGCATGGAAAAAAATGACTAAATGAATCCAGAGTGAATACACAGCCTTTGAAGTCATGTGCGTCTGAAGGAACAATGATAAACATCTCACTAAGTGTGTTGACATTGTGACAGTACTGGAGACAAATACAAGAGCAGTTTTAAGTAGCCTTGAGCTCGAGTGGGCAAAGTCAAACTCAAAAGGTAAACAGGTTTTTAAACAATAGAAATGATTTATGACCATTTTAACAGACAGCACATTTACATTCCACGAACCTGACAGGGTGAGTTAGTGGTCAAGTTAAACCTCAAATTTCCCTACAATGCAGTCTCTATGAGTGTGACGGCATCTGATATGAAAACAATAGGCTAATGTTGGCGATTTGCAGCCTCTCACATTCCTGCATCCAGCGGACTGCTCGCTCTATAGACTACCCTGAGCCATTAGAAGGTAATCAATTTGCATAGTGACAGGAACAGCCCTGCTAAATGGATCCTCTCTCTTGCACATCTATGTCATATCAGGGTATGGCTGGGCTTGGCAGCAGGAGCCCTTCATTGCCAGAGGGGTGAAATAGTTTAGTTGGATTGCTAGGCTGGGCTCGTTGCCGATAAATAGGACAACTGGTGCTTCTAGCTATAGTAGGGCTGCATGTAGGGGAGCTCTCTGCACAGCGACGGCTTACTGTTTCTCTCAAAGAGGGAGGACATGCTGATGCATGTTCCTGACAACAGCAAGAGCTTAGCATGCTTTTATGTATGAGAGGATTTTAACTGTTGGCTTTAGAGCATAATGTTTGAAGTTTCCATGCAAATCGACTCATTGGCAGCTAAAACTTGTCTTAAAGCTAAAGATGATGTCTTTTTGCAATGTAGGATGTGCAGTACAATGTTGTTTTAACAATGAACTGTCTGTGCTGAGTTTTCTTAAGTGATAGCTGGCTCATGTTAACAGACAAATAAACCTTATTGGCACTGACTGCGTCTTAATTGGCACTGACTTCTCCAGCACCCACCAGACTGTCAAGGAAAACACTCACAAACACTCACACACACACTAATTCACCCAGACAAGATGCTGATCAGATAGAGCAGAGTGTTGCCAGATACTTCAGATAGATGAGCAGGTCTTGTCAGACTCATGCGGCATGTATGTGTGCGTGAGTCCTCAGGCTACGTCTTATATAACTCTTGACAGACAGAGATAGACAGTCACAATGATCTGTTTTGAGGAACCCCGAGGCCAGACAATCCATCCCCCTTGTTTCCTGCCTGTCAGAGCTGAAGTTGACATAACTTTCATACATTTTAGACATTTATCTGACACTGTCACCCACTGAAATGTTTGTCTGATGCTGAGTTAGTAGGCAAGGGGTCCTAGCAGGGACAACAAGAAGTAACAGGAAAAACTAAAGAGGAGCTACTGTGACTTTGCTATAGTTTAAATTATCTATAGATAATTACTGGAGTTATAACAGACTTAACACTGAAGGAGAAGTATTTTTTTTAAATACATTGAGAAGTAGATGAAAAGACTGATAACTCTCACATGCTATTTTAATGCTAAATATGTAGCAGACAGGAGATATTAGGGTTATGGTTAGTAACTGGTTGTAGGGAAAAGTTGCTAGCCTAGCTCTGATAAAGTTTCTTTAGAAATAAGTGAACCAGTGCTTTTCATGCTCTATAAATAGCATCTTTAAGGTTTTTTATCATAAAAAAGCAGAAATGTTTAAATGACAAGTGTCAGTTTAGCTATTTTCAGCCTTTATGCTAACCTAAGCTAACCGTCTCCTTGTTTCAGCTTCAATGTTAGCAGAGAACCACATCTTGAGTACAAAAAGACAAAATATTTATGAGATTTGAGGAAATTTTCTTTTTTGCAATTTAAAGACTGAAATTACCTTATGTCTGTCTGCTCAAAATAAAGTTAGCTAGTCGGAGGTTAGCGAAACGGCTAGCTGTCCAACCATAACAAAATCCAAAGCGGTTATACCTTTGCAAGTCTCAACATCATATGAAGAAGTTTACAGGTGGTTCGTCCTGTCAGTCCACACTATTTATATCTCCTCTTCCCTGTTTCAAGTTTGCAGTCTGTAATTAAATAAAAGGTCTGAAACTCCATTATTAGAGCTACTTATTAACTTTTCAAATCAAGTGGAAAATTTTCAACCTGAAGTTTATGTCTGCGGTTTTGATGCACACATACTGTTGCATCTTAAAACTAAACATTGGTTTTATGGCATTGAAACAAATGCAACAAAGCTTATTTTTCATCTAAATGTAGATTAAAGCTGGTCATATGATCCAGGTTGTGGAGCAGTATGTGCTGCATCACAATAGGGATTTAACACCTAATAAATACCTTCATTCAGCAGGTTGCAGCACTTTTGAGTTTGACTGAAGGTTGTAATCTGTAAATAAAGCAGCTATACATGAGTGGGAGTGGATGAAGCCCTGAGGAATTGAAAACCGATGGTTAAAACGCAACAGAAAAGGTCACGGGAAAGAGGATCTCGTCACAGACAAAAGGAAAGCAACCTGTTTTCATGGGAACCGGAGCAGCAGCGAGGATGTTCTGTTTTTGTTTGCCGGGCCTGGGGTACATTGTCAAAACAACTGTGTAAACTTCCCCTAAATCTCAATAAATACTGTGATCTGGTTTACATATAAACAGAATCACAGTTGGATAAAAAGTAAAGGGGCCTTTTATTTGATGATATTTTAGTGACTTTCATGTCTTCAACTCTTTAAAAAAACTTAAAAACCTTTACCATAACTTCAAAAAACCCCTTGGCACCGATGACAAGTTATTTTCCTTCTCTGAAAGAAATATGTGTTTATTTTCCCCTCTGTCTGTGAAAAATGCTGATCCGGATTACAGCTCATCTCAGTCAGGCCTTTTCAGCGACCACTGACAGTCATTTTTAATAAACAAACAAAGGAAGCGGCGGAGAATTAACTTCACCACATGAACAGATTGCAGATTTAAATAAGACTCTGCTCCATTTATCAACACTGTGTTGTCATGGAAATGCTCGCCGGGGCCAAAAGTGAGCAGATGGCTCGAGAAATCGATGGCTGCGACTCAAACTAGCGGATCCGCTGATTTGCTTCAGACCCAGAGGGAGAGTGTTTGGACTCTCTCTCAGCTTGTGTTTCACTGGCTATGTGTGGGTGTGTGTGAGTGTTTGTGTGTGCCTTTTCATCGCAAGATACGGGACAAACATGCATAGACCTGCCACTATCTCTCAGTGCAAGAGGTTTGTTATCACCTGTCTGTTCTGGCTCTGACAAGTTAGAAATTCCTGGTTATGCGAGGGTGTGACTCACCTGCCAATTTCAGGTGAAACCCTTTGAAACTTTTCCACCTTTAAGTTGGACTTTAAAGCAACGTTATGTAACCTCTTGACAACGGCAGTTGATTGTTGAGTCTTATTCCCAGGTCGCCTGTGCCAAGCCAAAAAATCTTTATTTAACAACCTGGGAATGAGACCCAACAATTAACCATCTCTCTGCAGAAGTTACAAACCGTTGCTCCCACGTCATTAGTTAAATAAGAGCATCAAAGCTTTTAAAAAAGGGATGTTAAGAAGTTCAGAAATACATAAAAACCCTTTAGACAGTATTTACTGTTTTCCATGATAGAAGAAGAAAACATAAAATATCTGTAGGAGACTAATACAGCCTTCCAAGTGATGTAATGACATCAGATGCATCATGATGACAGTAATGAAAAGAAATATAGAAAAGTTATGAAGGTAGGTTTTTGGATTTACAAAGGCTATGATGTTATTACCTTGTCAAGAAATAATTTAAATTGTGAAGGAGTGTCTTTTTGTCAATGCAAAGATGTTCAAAGCGGACATTAAACTGTTTTAAAGTTTTAGTTTGTCTTGGAGAGTTCACGGACATGAAGGGAAAACACGTCCTTCAGCCCAGAGACAACAAGCGACTGTGTTTTTTGGCCTTAACAGTTCCTCTCAGAGCTTCATGGTCTCATCCATCTTCTCAGCTCTCTGCTTTCAAGAGGAAATCATTTGAAGCAAATTAAAACTGTTTCAAGTGCAGCTGGGAAGAGATAACAGAGCGCTTTTAATTACTCTGCAAGAACAAAAGCCTGTTATGACATCTGAATACGCTGCTGAGTGTGCAAAACTCCTCCAGGCATTTGGCAAGAGGCTCCAGGACACAAGAAGTAAACAAAAGGAGCAGAACATATTTGCTATGCTGTTAAATGTGGAACCAGCTGATGCGACTGACAGTGTACTGACTGACCTAAACCTGGAAAACCAGTTGCCAAAAAAATCATCGTCACTTCTATTTGACATCAGATGCCTCACTGAAGAGAAACAGCTCCAGCCATCGTTTGAAGAGGACAGTGAAGTGATCTTTGTTGTTTTTGGTATGAAAATAAACATGTTTTCCACCGTCTACAATATAAATGGCTATTTTAAAATGCATTTTGGCAATAATTTTCTCATAGAATCACATTAAGTATAATCTGTTCTCAACATGGACTGTTTTTCCACTGCTTTGTTTGTTATTTTACACTTTATTGTGACAGCTGCAGCTCAAATAAAGATTAATCTTATTGTTTTTTCTCTTTGTTTTCCTTTCGCAGCCCTGCTACTGTATTAATAAAGACTATAAATATCAACATAGCCCAAAGAGAACAGTCAGTCAGTCAGACAGAGAGAGAGACAATCTGCTCTTAATGCAACTTTCCAATATTACCCATAATCCACCGGGATGCATCTGTGCAGACTGGTCCAGTTGTCATGCTTAGAAGCAGCCAATCAGACCTCGTCTTATGTAATCCCTGCATCCATCTAGCAGCACAGTGGAGGCAGACAAATGGTGGAGGAGTGGTTTGTATGTGGGAGCACACACACACACACACACACACACACACACACACACACACACAATACACATACACACACACACTATTCCCATCATTTTATCTGAAGCAATCTTGATGTAGACTGTTGCCGTTGTTCCTCAGGACACATTTTTCTCTTTCTTTTGTCTGTGAGTCTCTCAGCCCTTTTACACACACACATACACACACGCGCACACACACTCTCGAACATAAACACACACGAACCCAGTCTACCCAGACCAGCCATAATTGCGAACATTCCTCCTCCTTGAGCCAAACGTCTCCTGTTGTGCATTCCTCAGACATTAGACCGAGCCGCTGCAGCAGATGGGAATTACTGTAACCGCTTCTGCTCCACTTATGTCATCACAGACATTGTACGTGAATTAAGAGTGACGTATAAATCTCTGGATGTTTGGGATGTTATGAATGACGATTGTTTTTCGTCGACTCTGAGCAGCTCCGGTCATGTGCAGAATAAGAATATATGGAAAATAACACCTCTGTTTATTATACAGGAGGGAGATTATGGCAGTAAAATTGTTCAACAGACTCTTTTGGCTGCAGTGAACATGAAGCCGATTTTCCAGCATGCTCTCACTCCCTGCGCTAAATCTTTGAATACATTTAAATGCTATTAGCAGAGAGGCAGTTAGCACGTGGCTCACCTCTAAATGCCATTTGTCCGCATTTTGTGTATGCATATGAGCTTTTCTGCTTTGAACTAGCTTAAAATTCTAGCAAAATTTGAAGGTGCAGTTAACCTATAAGAAAAGTGTAAGTAAAAAACTTAATTCAGAGCAAAATGACTTGAAAAAATGGAGATTTTCTCTTAGCAGTGTTGATTAGAAGACCTCTGTTTAAAACCCTTTATGTGAAATCATGCTGGCTTCAGTTTAACTCTTGGAATTGGTCCTAATGGCCCTGCGGAAGGAAGAAGCCTTTAAAACTGTAATGTGCATCGTTTTATCTTGAGAGAGGAAGTGTACTCTTACATCTGCCTCCTATTGATAATGCTGCCCAACTGTCTCTTGATGCATTTCCCATATTTTAGCCTTTAACAACAAAGTTGGTCCTCCACATAGCTGATTTAAGAGGACAGAAAGTTTTTCATCCTCATCATCATCCTCTCCCCCTCCTTCATCCCTGCAGCTCCTTTCTGCCCGTTGTTCTTTTCTGCCGTCTCTCAGTGTACAGTATTAACACACCCATGGCGGGAAAAGCCAGGCGTGCCATTGTCTGATTGAGGGGGGCACCGTTGGCTGCGGACAACAGCCGACCAATAAGAGGACCCCCCGCTGCGACAGCTGTCGTGCTGTTTCACTGATCTGTGGGCATTCCTGCTCATTAGCAGCCTTTGTTGTTCATTCTGTGTGTGTGTGTGTGTGACTGTGCACGTAGATGGGTGATGAATTGACTGTGGCAGGTAAAGTAAGAAGAAGAAAATAAATATGCATGAGATTTCCCGGACAGCCAGAAAATATGTGAGGGGCATCTTTGTGACTGAGAACAAGTCGTCTGTTTGTGCACAGCAGGTGCAGCGAGCGCACACTCATCAGTGCCTTTTCACTGTTTCAAGTGTCAGGAGTTTGAAACTCCACCTGAGGTCAAAGGTCTGTTCACTTGTTTTCACAGCATGAGCAAGAAATGAGCTTTTTCTTTTATGGACGTCAATGTGGAACACACACAAGCTCAAATCTGTTGCTCTTAGCTCACTTTCGTTCCTTGCAAGTGCACTCATTTAACCATATTTGGACACAAATGAACATGCTCTCATTTTACCGAGCAGGAATTCCCCAATCTGCCCCCTTATCTTGGAAATTGAGGCCATGATAACAGATAGTTTGGTCTCAGATCTGCATCTTTCAGGGAAGAGAAAGAGGAAGAAAGTAAGAAAAAATACAAAATGACTATTTCTTCTTCACATAGCTCCAAGGAACTCCAAGTAATGTTAAATATGTGTTTGTCTGCCTTCCTGTTTGCAGAGCAGGAATCCTCATTAAGAGCCTAATGTGCATTCTTTACCGCAGTGCTGAACTCCATTCATCTTTTGTACACTTTAATGTGAGATTTTAGGTAAAATAATGACTGAAATCCTACTAATATTTTGCTACCAGGTGCTAAGAAAGAACCAACACTAAAGGGAAAATCAGCGATGAACGGTAATTAGAGAAGGCGAGTGTTGCAACACAATAATCCACATTAAACTCAGCTGGTTTTTGGATTTGCTGACCATATTTAGTGCAGGTAAAATGGTTTTTCAAGCATGAGGTCAGCTCTAAAGAATGTGGGCTGTCCCTTCCTCTGTTAGACTGAAACCAGCCAGATAACCTTCCCATTGCAAGGACAATATGTAACCACATCAAGAGGGTTTTTTTTCCCTCCACCTCGTGTCCCTGAGCTGAAGAACCACTGTTTTTGGTACAGAGAGCAGTCATTGTTTCAGGAATGTGGGAGGGATGGTGAGTTTATTAAGGTGAAGACAGACGCTCTGGCCTGAAAAGTTACCCAGCAGCATCTATCTAAAAGCGAGGATTTCATTTTTTCATCCATGTCAATCCCTGTATTATACCAGCATACATTGTTTACTCAAATTATGTCCATGTATATTGCAATTTTTGTTTCATAATATGACAAAAAAGGGACAAATACACCTCCAGATGTGCGCAGTTTTCACAGTAATATGTCACCCTCTTTGTCGTCAGTGTGTGGGTGCATTAACAGTCCAGGTAGCTGCGGGGCTTTGCAGGTTAGCTTCACATGCAGTCATTCAAAATGCTGCTTGAACTGAGCTTTTGTGTTTTAATTAGCATGAGGTCAAAGTTCATGCTGACTGACTGTAAGGACAAACACTAAGACCAAGCACGTTGTCGCTGCTGCAAAACTGAGTCATTTCCTTGTTGGTGTTTGTTTACACTTAATGTAATGTAGCGGAGGCCACGCCCCCACCCAAATCCCCTGTCCCATATTCCACCCATTTTCATCTGGTGCCACACCTATATTACTTCCTCTGGGTGCTTTTGTTTCCTCTCAGTGCAAAGAAATGCAGGTCATGTTACTTGAAGATGGTAAAAATTGAGCTTAAGTGTGAGAGGTTGTCTGTCTTTAGAGGTCAGCCATAGCTGACACACATTGGTGACCTGGACAGGCAGTGCTCCGCCTCTCGCTGGGTGAGCTGAGACACCCCCCTCCCTCCCAACCCTACAGAATAAGTGGGTATTATTAATGAATGAATGGTTCACTTTCCACCAAACTTGTTTATACTGTAAGACCAAAACAGTCATAACAAACAATTAGTGCAAAGAAACTTCCACTTCGGATACTTCAGGTCTGCTCTCTGAAGCTCAGTGCATCATGGGAGTTACATGTGTTTTGATCCACATTAGTCTTCCTGTGCACCGACTTTTCTTCAGTGTGATTCATTCTTCTACTTTGTTGACTTCCTGTTTCACAGAGCTGGGTTGCTCAAAAGTGAATGTGCAATGATTCTTATCTGCTCTGCAAGTCTGGACTCATGAATAAGTGCAGAATTGAGTATCTTTGACTTTGTTTTTGATGGATTTTATTATCTGTAGAGATGATTTCCTTTTGGCACTTAAATCAAAATGCAGCTGCAGATGTTTACACTTCTTTTGTTGTGAAACTTTATCAGAGAATCATTGCAAAAGCCTTGTGTTGTCACACGAAATGCTATGCTAGTTCTCTATGGGAAAGCACCAGACAACAAATGGGCTCAGAGGAGATAACAGTGAGGAAGAGGACGACGAAGAAGTTCAGATGCAGAACTGAGAGCGACCTTTCTCCCACCTCAACTGTCTCCACTTCTGCATTTGCTCTCACTGAGGAGGAAGTGGAAGCGCTGACTTCCTGCTGCCTGCAGAGGGGAGTGTGGGCGGTGCCTGCCAGTTTTACCCAGAATCCCTTGCACGAATTCAAACAGCAGAAACACAGGAAGTGTGACCCTGGTTTGATAACAGCGGGGGTGGCTATTTCTGAAAACGTCGAGCAGAGCGCAGACAAGGAGGTGTCTGTTCTGTTTCCTGTTGGTTGTTTTGTCAGATGTGAGTGGCTGAATGTGTCTTTATGTGTCAAAATGAACTGTTTGTGCTCTGAGGTCGCCGCATCGAATCAGCGACGGACAAAGGGACCTCTACATGAGCTCCAACATGACTTTTCATGTGTCTTTTTGCAGCTTAAAACACTTATTCCTCTTTTTCTTATCACTTAAGAGTACTCAGAATTATCACTTCCCCCCAGCCTGTGCAATCAGCAAAGAATGGGGCTCAGTATCGAGCTATCTGATGCCAAAAACTGTTCATCTTTGTTCACTTAGAGGACAGACTTACGGCCTCAAATGGCTAATCTGATAGCCTCAAGATATTGTTATTCAGGGTTTTGTAGCAGGCAAGCTGGGGTTTAAAGGCTGCGGCTGCTGCTGACTCCACATCAGTCTTTGTTTGATAAAAACCTGATGTGGAATTTAGGCCCTCGCCGCCTCCTTCCTTCCTTTTTTCTTCCCTGGGATGCCAAATAAGGCCAGTTTGCCACATCTGCTGAAATTCAATGTTTGCGTTGTAGCTGTCGCTCAGCGTCTCGGCATCTCGCTTCGACCCAAAGAATGAGAGGAAGAAAAAAAGTGTGATGTTTGTGTGTTTGCCCTGCTGACTTGATCCCATTCTCTTACTATGAAATGCATGACATCATCATCTTTCCCTCCCCCTTTCTCTCTCTCTCTCTCTCTCTCTCTCATTTATCTTTCCCCTCTTTTTTTCTCTCTCTTGCCTTTTTGTTCACATGTTCGCTGTTATGTAACTATGTAGAGGCAGCCAGGGTGATATTGTGAACCAGCACACTGCACCGAGAAAACATTTCCCCTTTTTCCACCCCTGGCCACAGCTGCTGTGTTTCACTGACTGTCAGATCAGAGTACACGCAATTAACCCAAGAGCCTACACTCTTCTTTTTTTTTTTTTGTTTGGATGCAGAAACGAAATGTCCTAAAATGGCTATTTACTAATTCTCAACAGCTGATGTAATTTTTGGCTATAAAAGAGGTGATTCGATATATTTGTTTTAGCTTTCATGCTTAAAGGGCAGTGGAGTACACAAAAAACATTTGATGCTCATGAAAGACTTTATTTTTTGTGAGATTTACCAAGTTTTGCTTTTTTTTATAGATAATTGTGAAAAAATACACCTGCTAAAAGTTAAGTTTTGAGCATCAAACTTCATCTTCCTGCACTTTTTATGCAATCGAATCACTTGTTTTTAATGCAAATCAATTTTATTAGGTCTTATTTTAAGCCAAGCTTTTAAAAACAATTTTTTTGGCATTTCAGCCTCACTTTTAACAAGTTCCACTTGTTTAAAGGACGCTAACAAGCTTCGAAGCTCAGCAGCTTATTCACCTTTTTCCTGTTATGTTTTACTTCCTCTATGCTGTGAAGCACAAGCACATTGTGTGTGTGTTTTTTACTTGTGAGTTCCCCTTTGGGAATAGGACAAGCGCTACATGTAGGCTGAAAGCAAGGAAGTGAGACGCAGTGTTGTGGTTTACCTCAGATCAACCGAATCACAAAGGACTTTGGTTCAAAGGAAGGGGAATGAAAAGAGCATGACCTGCGTAGGTCTTCAGAAGTCCCCCCCTTAGAGTGTATACATGTGGGTTTCATGTGTGTTTGCAAACCTCATTGTAAGAGCAGCCTTCATCCACTGAATAAAGCTGCAGATAAGGCTGAAAATCAGGGACCACCACCTTCGTCTATGGCGTCAGTGGGGCACACAGATTGCACAAGTTCAGCAGTTCAGAGGTTAACTATTTGCAGAAGTAACATGGCTGGAGAAGAGAACCAGCTTTTCAAACCGGTCATCAGATGTGTATGATGTCCCGAGCTGGACCAGTCTTGATTTTAGGGTGTGTGATCATACTGAGCATGTTTGGATAGGCTTTCTTGACTTCTACTCTGCAGCCTTTTTTTTCCTTTAATTAAAATGAAAAATTACCCTATATTTTGTAGGCCAACCAGACCAATGTAAGGATTAAATTACAGCAACTGAAGCTGGAATATGAGTTAAGTGAAGAAAAAATGAGCAAGGATCCTTTTTAGGGAAACGTACAGACTGAACTTTAATTTATTTCAAGCCTCTGTGTAGTATGGGGATGTGATCAAGGCTAACAGCCATGCTAGCAGCCCTGTGAAGCTGTTCTTTGGCACAGACTGCTTTGGACTAAGTACTAAAACAACATGCTAACATGCTCACAATAACAGTAGTGTTTATTGAATATGTTTACCATGTTCACTACCTGACAGTAATTATTTATGTGAGTAAGGATCCTCTTTAGCAAAACTTAGAAACTGAGCCTTGATAAGTTTTGTTTAGTAGTTAGTTTTAAATAAGGCTAACAACAATGCTAGCACCTTTGTGATACTCAACTAAGGTGAAGACTGCTTTGTGCTAAATGCATCAACATGCACACAAAGAAAATGGTGTTTAGTGTATATAATATTGACCATGTTGACTATTTTACAGTAATTATCAATGTTAGCATGTCAACATTTGCTGATTAGCATGGGAAAAGGCAGAAAAATCTTCAAACACGCACCTAAAGCATGCTAACACTAGCTAACATAAGCGACTGGTTCTCCTCAATACCCGACCCAGTCAGGCTGTGGCAGCAAAAATCTTAAGTAGTAATAAATTACAATTGTGATTTTTATGCTGATTTAACATTTTATTTCTAAGTGGATGATAGTGTTATTATCTTGATTTAAAAGTAAGATGTTTTTAAAACCTTCTTTGCTTGTGTATGTTGTAACTGTGAGGCTAATGCAAAGATTTTCAGTGTATTTATTTTTGTTTAGACCAAAGACATGTAGGTGTGATTGCACCAATTTTAACACCCGGTCTGTTCACAGCTTTTTCCCATCTCATGGTTTATACTCATCAGTGTGTGTTTGTGTATATATATGTGTGTGTTTGTGTGTCTTTATTGATTACTCAAAGGGTGAAAGAGGGAGATGCGGTGACTCCTGCTCTCAGTTGGCTGTTAATATCTTTGCCACATGACCAAGCAGGAATTTTGTGGGAGCGGGTGTGAGCTTGCACATGAACACATGCATACAGTAAAATGTGTGTGTGCAAGTCTGAAAACACACCTCGTCCCACAGCTTTTCTCACTTTTTCTACCTTCAGCTCCTCTTCTTTATACAGCATGTCAGCACTGCAGCTAACCGATTCTGATTCTCTGAGCTCCTTATCGTGCATCCATCAGACGGGTGAAATAAAGGACAGGCGCCAAGGGGTGAAATGGAAGATGTAGGAGGGAGGGGAGGAATGTGTTGGGTGGTAAGAGGAACAGTGACGTGGAGAAGGAGGAGGCGAGGAGAGGGAGGTGAGGAGCAGGAAGTGAGGGGAGAAAGAAGAAGAGGAGAGGGTAGAAGAGAGGAATGAAAGATGGAAAGGGTTAAGAAGTGTCCTGTCCACACACACCACAGGCCCATGAATCTTAACTGTGGGATATCTGGAATTCAGACTCAATCACCCAACGGAAATTACCAGAGAAGAAGTGGGGGAAGAGCAGGGGGAGATCATAGGCTATAAATGTGAAGAGGACAGTACATTCTGCCTCTTTTCTTTTCCATTTGGGAAGAAGAAATATTTTGTGCAGATTTGAACATTATATCACAGAGAGAAAAACCCTTTTCCTTGATTTAATTCTTGCATCAAAACTTAAAAATGTTAAAGAGATGAATCACTATCTCCCGCAGAGAGACTTTCTCATGCTGACACTGATCAAACAATCTCAGGAATTCTGTTTCAGAGGGTTTTAGAGCAAAGTTGATCCAAAAACAGCTTGATATCTTGCTGCTGTTTTGTATCTGAGTGAGAGCAGGCATGCTTACAGAAGAGGCCACATTAGACAAAAGGCTCCTGTTACATTTACACACAGGGCGCTGCCCCTCCAGACAAAAGCACTTTCAGTTCTTATCTTTGCTGAACTACACACCTGTTTCAACCTTGTCCTACAGGTAGATAACAGTGTGTGCACAGTGTGGTTACAGCTCTTTATGAGTTGGGAGGGGGATGTAATGTATGAATTTTTATGAGCTGAACATGTAAAATCTGTGTGAAATTGTAAATTCCATCAAGTTCATGTGTCGAAATGTGAAGATTGAACCACTACACGTCACTTAAAGGTTACTTTTAGGCATGAGATTACAAATAAAGTGTTGGTTTTATTTAACTAATAGAAAGAGATGATGGAAATTTATTTTTCTCTTAATTTTAACTCAGAATTTTGCGGGAGATGGGTATGTTGCATGGATCACTGTCACATAAAATACCAATCCAATTACAACTGAAAACTTTGTTTGCATCAAATGTGACTTTGACCAACTTAATACACTCAGGGATTTTACTGCTACAGCCTCACTTG
>JAPZDZ010000017.1:3000445-3015847 GCA_029783805.1 Acanthurus tennentii | reverse complement strand
GTTAAAGTAAAATTTACCTGCTGCAGCCTGTTATTAATGTTTAAAAGATATTTATGCAAAAAGGACTTCAGATTATGTATTTTGTTTAATTTCCCATTGAAAAAATCCCCCTTTCTAAATCTCCTCCCTCATCTCAACACACATCCATCTGATAACCAACACATTATCAAAGCAAATGTTTTCAGTAATCGGCTTGTTTGCGCCGTTGATCAAGAGGACACAATATGTTCTGTGCCAGGTAAGAGGATGACCCCGGCCGCCATCATCATTCCCAACCACAGCAAACCTTTCTCCCTTTTTCTCCCACGGTACATAGCTGACCCTAATCTTCTGTTTGTGAGAAAACCTTGGCTGGTTATGCGGCATTATGAATGCCACAAGGTCAGCATCTGGCCGGGCGTAATTGAGCATGATGGACTGCACAACTCTGAAATCCCGTTCTAGGCGCTCTGCTGCGTGATCAATACTTTTATCCTGCTGATCTGCTGGATGATTTTTCCCTCCATCGCTCTCTTTCTGCGGCCAATCTGGGCTAAACTCTGACAGCTGGGTGAGGGGCTCGACTCCCAAGACACACAGCGAACACACCCACCTATGCTGATCGCAAAAAAGAGACTGGCATACACAGATGGGGCACATGATCTGATACTCACAGATGCAGAGAAACACACACAAACTGTTCATCTGGTGCAAATTACAGCCTGTTTGCATGTTTGCATCTGGACCTGAATGTTTAGCACTGACTCACCCAGCCTGTGCATACCAAAAACAAAATATACTAGCAAGTAGCTGTAGGAAAACTTCACATGTGGCTGCAGTATGTTCACACACCCTTAAAGTGTTAAATATTCATCTGTTCTCTGGGTGAGCAAAGGTGCTTTTGCTTGTTTCCTGTCTCTTGGGACGGGATGTGAACTGAGCTGCGGCTTGAGTACATGAGAGGAGGAGTACAGTGTAACAACCTTCACTTAGTGGCCTGATGTTTGCTGTCATGGTTCACAACAGATACAGTGGATTTAAAGCAGATCAAGAGGCAATGCTGAGTTTTGACAAAACAGATATTTCTGTTTCCTTAGTAAGTGTGGAGACACTGATACCTTAAAGTTTTTGAATGTTTAATTTTAAATAGAGGTTTCTAGCTTAACAAATGTGTTAGTTTTGTAGTTTTAATAGAGTTTTTTTTGGACTGCTCTGTAAAATATGAAAAATGGAGGTTCATTTCCACCAGGACAAGAAACAAGAAGAAACATAATCATGATAATGGGAATGCTCATGGGAAGTCAAAAGTCTGAGTCTTTTTTTAAAATTGTGGCTATTTGATTTACTTATTCTTTCAGTCTTTTAGGTGTGAATTAGTTTCAAATATGATTTGAGTAATGAAAGTTTAGGAGTCTTGGTTTATCTTCAGGCAGTGTCATAATTTAGAGTTTATTATCACACAAAATGATGCAAGAAAGCTGTGTTTGTGTCCTTTAGGGCTTCTTTGTATAATGATGCAAGTGCAAATTAGCAGCAGAATATTAAAAGAATTTATTTAAGGAGCCTGGCTGTAGGGTGCGGTGGGTGGACCTAAACAGAGATGGCAGATAGTCCACTGATCACCTACACAGTGTGAGCTCTCTTTCTCGTTTCTTGCCTTCTACCATTCAGAGGAAGGATCACCTGTAATGAGCTGCCGTCTGTCGGCTCAGTGGAGCAGAGCGAGTGCGGTTAGTTTGGGTCTTGTTCCACCAAAATGTTAAAATGGCCCCTCTGGCCAGAAGTGCCGTGCCATGGAGCTGAATGGCTCAGCAGTTACGCAACCAACTTGGCCAACGTCTCTTCTCCTGAGATGTCAAAGAAGTTGGTGACCCTCGCCTCGCCCCTTTGCCTCGTCTCCACCCTCCTCCCCCTGATGTGATTATGGAGATTCACTTTCCAGTAGCCTCAGGGGGTCAGTTAACACTCTGTGTGTGTGAGTTGGTGCAACACATTCACTGTAACTCACATAATTTTCTATAATATTTCTTAAATATCAAGAAAATATTAAACAGAACAAAAGAATGATTTAATAGAGAGTTTAGTGTTGAATGTAACCCTACAGTTTGTCTAAGCTGTTGATATGCAACAGAGGGGCCACCACAGACACAAAAACAGCTTATAGCCTATCATGACTTGCGCTTTTAAAACAGGACCTTGACAGACCCCAATATGCATCTGAAATAGAAAATGACCTCATCATACAGGCCCAGTCATTTATCAATGTCAGCCACGGCTGATGATGACGAGTGCTAATCGGCATCAGGCGTTTTATGGGCTATGGATGAGAGCAGCAGATTGGGCATCAGTGGGTGATGGAAGGAGGCCAGAGGAGGTTGGCATCACTCAGGAACAAGGCATGCTGCGCCATCCTGCCACTTGCTGCTATTCATATACCCACTGCAGAGGGTGGTGGAGGGTGGTGCACTGAGATTATTGTGTGGTAGCTCGTCGTCGTAATCTGTTGCTTCTTTCTAGGACTGCATGATTATTTTAATTTTCAATTCAGCCTTGCCTTGTTTTTTTAATGAATCAGTTAATCATTTAGTGTATAAAACATCAGATAAAAGTGAAAAATGCCTGTAAAAATGCTTCTGATATAGCATCTTTTGTCATATAAGCAGTACAAAAAACATACATTTTATGGCAAATCAGAGAAGAGCAGCTAATCCTCACATTTTGTGAGCTAAAATCAATGAATGTTCAGGCCTTTTTTGCTTTATTAGTAAGATAAGATAAAAGTGCAACAATATGTTACTTTAAAGAATTAACACAGCCAGCACAAGGCAGAAAAGCTTCCTCTCATACAGCCACCCATTTTCACTCAGCTATATTGCTTCTGCCTCTATGAGCATGTCTTTCAAACAGTACCTTTATAGGCAGTTAGCCCAGTTTTTAAGGTAAGAAACAAAAAAGCTATTTCAAACAGATTCTCTCCCACTCTGCATGCTTTTTTAACAGAAAAGAAATGGCAGCAAGACACATCCATATCAAATACTGCTGGTTTAGTAAAAAAGCAAGCAGAGAAAGCACATTTAAATATAAATGTGTCCACAGTGTGGGGACTGAGAGGGCTGAATGTGAGCACAATGGCGCACCACACAGTCTCACCCACACTTGCAAAAATAGAGCTTTTCCTTCAGTGCAAGCAAAGCACCGACGCAGACATTCCCTTAACCACTCCTGGTCATTGACACGTAAACAAATACAAGTGCACACACTGACCCTGACACACACACACGCGCGCACACACACAACAACACACAGAAACACACATATCCAGATGGAGGCTGACAACACGCTTTGGGCAAATGACTTCAAATGAGGACCACATGAGCCTCTCCCTGTGTGACGGCTTTCACATGCTCCCACAACCTCACACACCTCCAGGGCGAGAGGAGAATAGACGAAGGGTTTTGTGTGCATGAGTGTGTGTGTGTGTGTGTGTGTGTGTGTGGGAAAGTTAAGCTAGAGTATCAGGACAAGACAGAGGGGAGAAAACAGAAGATGGAGAGGAGGGTTGGATAAGAGAAGAGGGGAAAACAGGAGGATTGTTGCATTTTATTTTAAACAATTCACTCAAAGTCTCAGATCTGCACATTTGTGGGAGCAAAACAACTTTTTAGGGCATGCAAGGACATAATCACAAGTTTAACCAATGTTTAAAGAGGAGTGTGTGTCACCAGATCTGATTTGAGTTTGGTTTGAATTCCTTTGCATGCAAATTCAAACCGAAAGCACAGCAAGCCTCATACAATTTGACCTGGAGTTGAAATGTTATTCTTTTAGACAATTGTTGTTGAGTTTCTGGGACTAAAGATGTTATAGATAATAACAGAATCTTGAAAAACAGCTGCAGAAAACAGAGAGCACACCTCAGTGAGCAACTTGTTTATGGCCCTGTTTTGTTATTTGTTTCACTGAGAATTTTCACCAATAAATCTTCTTTATTGGAGCATCAATCTAGTGTGTGGGAGCCTTTTTTTGTTTCTTGATATTGTCATTGAAAAACTGCCATGAAGAGATGAAACCAGAGGGAGAGTTTCAGCCGAAGTGAGAGGTGGTTATGTGTAACAAAGTCAAGTAGGAGATGGATGCCAATAACAGCATGTCTAAGCATTAGAGTGTATGTGGGTGTGTGGGAGAGAAAAAATGTCCAAATCAACTACTATTATGGTCAGTTATCCTGCTGGTGGTAAAATGTTAGTTCCTGGATTCAGATGCAAGTTCAAACCTTGAATTTGAGCTCAACAAATAGTGATTAGCTTAAGATGGACACTTAAAAACATTGATTGGTCAAATATAAAGTACACCCAAATGATGCTTGTTAGCACAGCTGAAAAAAAGCTATGTGGTTTTTCCATCATCATCATCAGCATCATCTAAAACCAGTCCGTTAAATTAAATTTGAAATATATATTTGGACTATATGGAGGGAAAAGAGCAAAATGTTTAGATATTAGACAATTTTGCCATTAGCAAAGCTGCAGTAGATAATTGTGTGTAGGCTAACTGAGATGATTTTTACTGGATTTCTGCCCTAAAGTTATTACACACATACAAGAGCTGAATAATGAATGACTCAAACCTTAAAGAGTGTGGAGAAGAAGCTTCTTAGGATTTATGTGTGTGGCAGCAGTGATTTGCTTTGGCCTGTAAAGTGGATTACAAGGCATAATAACACAGGCAACAAGTTCAATAAAGGAGAGCAGAAGTCGCCACCGGCCACCTTCAAATATTTACAGTGCAACAACAATGATCCATAAAGGATTCGAATGTTTTATTTAAGGTAAAACAAGTCATGCTCGATCTCATGTTGGGTCAAGGAGGAAGAGAAGGAAGCCTGTTCAATATTTATCAGTGACACAAACTAAATGTCAGCAGCAGCAGGGATGATGGTCCAGCTCCTCTCCTGTCGCCTGATCATCAAACAGGGTTTGGCCTTTAGATTCGAGGCCTGAAACAGGGTTCAACTGGACTGTGTTACTGAAGCTTTTTTCCCTGTTGTGTGTTTAAAAATGGATTCTACTGGTTGAGGATAAAAAAACCCCTCCTGTGAAAAAAATGAACTTAGATAATCAACAGGATGTAAAGAACTAATTGAGTACAAAACTTGAAAAATGTGTATAATTTTTTGTGAGTGACATTTGCTTTATTTTGATTTTAAATTCTTATGCATTCAATCAACTTGTGGCACCTTTATATTTTGGGGTTTGGTACTGATCCATTAATCAACTAAGTGTTTCAGCTCTGTGTGAGATTTAGCAATAATTTCAATCAAATAACTATGAAAAATACCACCAGGTGTGGACAGAATGAGGAACAAACCACCAATGTTTTCTTTAGTGCAACAAGCAACAACAAGAACATGACAAAATGAAACCAGCTTTTTCCTCTTATCAGTGATGCAGCTGAACAATCCTCCTTATCTGCCAATCACTGCTGAAATGCAAATGTGATAAATGCAATGCAATTTGATGAGTTTATGATATTTAAGAGGCATAAACGAAATTTTGACAAAGTAGGTGATAAGCTTGGGCTTCAATCTGGTCATGTTAGAAAGCTGAAATGTGCAGTCTGCTGGCTATGTTTGATATGAAGCTACAGCAAGTAGCCAAATAGCTAAGCTTAGCATAAAGAGAAAGGGAATCAGTTAGCCTGGTTCTGTCCAATGGTAACAAATAAAAGAGCTACCAGCACCTCGGAAGCTCTATTTTTAAAAGCCATCATCTTGTCTTTTTAACACGTACAAATATTGAAGTGTAATAACAATTTGTTTTTTCTTAGCTGGGACCAGGATCTGCTGGTTACCAGGCAACTGGTCCAGATCTCTCCATCTAATTCCTGGCAAGAGAGCAAATAAGCCCAAAACAAAACCTTCCTCTTGATTTCTAGCTCCATCCTTCTTCCAATCTTTCGGTGTTACGTCTGAAATCTTGCATTGACCCTCTGTCAGAGTCTTAATATCCTGGTCAGCTCAGGTCAAACATCACAGATTTTACTGGGAAAAAAGAAAACTAGACAGGCAGATTAGGAGGCGCTCTCTTTGTGCTTCAGAGGCTGCAGCAAGCTCTGCCTTTCCATGCAGAAAATTTAACAAACCTGCAACCCTCCAGACGATGATGTAATCTCTTACGGTTCTGATCTGAACATCATAACTGAAGGCAGCGAGCCAGCGACGCGTTATGTAAGAGTGGGCACACACACACACACAAAGGGAAGCAAGAAAGGTGTGTGTGAACAGGCCAATCATTTACAACCAAGGGGAGGACAGACGGACGCAGGGTGAGGAACTTGAAATGCACTCAGGGCCACTTAACCGCTTTAGGGAGCCACATTAAAGGTAAAAATAAAAATGTCACATGGGGGGCGCTCGTTTCTAATCAAACCTTCTAACTAATGAAATCAGATATAATTGTACCTCAGAGTGTAGCTCATGTCTCGTTATCTGAGGCCCCAGCATGGCGCACTTCTACAGACATACAGATTAGAGATTATAGGATGCAATCAAGCAAAAAGATCAATCCATAACCACAAGCACCACCACCACCACCACCGCCGCCGCTGCCTGTCCTTCGGATTATGAACCCCTGCCTGTGTTCTGTGTTGGTTTTCCAGGTTGTAATTACTCTCAGCTCAATGTCATGTGAGACACAGCAAAGAGACACAACAGTGGTGCAATCAAGAACATGGAGTGTTTACCATAATCAAGGCAGCTAATGTAGTCGCAGCTAATCAGCCTGCTCTTTACAGCTAAACTAAGAATGTAGCACCTGATGCTAACACATGATGTGAAGAGATCGGATTCTGTTTTTTAAAAAAATAATATTTAACACATTTTAGACAAATTAACTCTGTAACGGATACATTTTTTAATGAAGCCACTTTTTCAAACATGTTTTTAGCTATTTTCCTTCCACAATTCCTCTTTGGCTAACACACATACTGATGCATTTTGCTAACGCTAGCTACTATATGGGGACGTATCATTAATTAATCTGACTCCATAAAACAATCCACAGCGTTAGCATCAATAGTTTATATAATCAATTTAAATGTGCCACAAGTAGAGCTGGGAGCAGCAATTTCATTATTAATGTGATCAACTGAAACCTAATACATCTGGAATGACTTGGTTTGAAATACTCAGTCCCTGTCTGACCCTGTCAGCTGCTGCAGAAAATACAAGACGATTCTCTGCTGGATTATTTCATACAAACTGCTTCATCGTCATGTAATGCATTTGGGGGTTATGACTTTGAAAAACACAAGTGTTTGCTCCAAAACTTCCCACATCTGCTTCCTGAGTCAGAAACGTGTTGTTCTGAAGCAGAAGAGGCAGCGCTGGCACACACCAACACAAGCTCCTTACATGACAGCTCTCGCCTTCTTGCCCCCCCACTGTAAATCTTCAGCTTCTTAATGGATGCTATAAGCTGATGGTCACATTCCAGATGTCAAAGGCACACACAAATGATTACACAGACAAATAGGCCATCCTCCAATCTGGTCTATTTTGGTGCTCTGCTGTGGGTGGACTCGGTTGCGCAACATCACACCTGGAGCACATCAGTCCGGAGCAGCAGAGGTGATAATTTCACAGCTTCCTTATGAAATGGTGATTAAGGAATACAGAGGGTTAATTTCTATAACTATGAATATGGCGGCCATCCTGCTCAACTATCCTCAGGGTCCTCAAACAGACGCGCCCACTCTATCTATTTAAGTTTCATTGTAAAGTCTCTCATTGGATGCTGGCTTGTGCGTAGCAGCGTGCCTTAGGAGAGGATGATGTAATGTCTTTTAAAACATCACTGTCGAGGGACACCCCACTCTCCTGCACCTTACGTCACAGATAGTGTGACCCAGCACTATTACCACAGTCCAAAATTCTGCAGGAACATGATATCATTATAAAAGAACGCATGCTGGCGCTTAAGTGTTGAAGTCACTAAATCAGACGCAAAAAATAGAGTGTCTAGAAATTTGAATCACAGTAGTGATTTTCTGAAACCTGAAGAAGAATATATTGTCACTTTAAAGCTAAGAGGGGAACATTAGATGTTCATTTTATCACAACTGCACATGGGAAAGGAAGGGGTGTGGTGATACATCATTCTGAAGAGATGTATCACATCAATGATCAATATTCCAATATAGGCTGTGCAAGTTTCAAATATTAATCTGTCTTTAAAATATGTCTTTAATTTAAAATCGCATGTCTGTGTCCTCATGCTAGGCAGCGAAGAAATGGCGTCATGGCCATTAACGCCCCCTTCTGGAAAAAATCAGCAGTGCGGAAATATTGTGGATTTCACAGAAAATATGGGTCAAGAGACAAACACTGTCCTCATGAGATAAAGTACTAAGAACACATGAGGATCCCTTTTATGGCCAAAAGCAGAAAAGAAAGAATTGGCAGCCTCTTTTGTATCTGATGGGTTAAAAGGGTTTATGATAATGCTTGAAATCTATTGCAGGCCCCTGAATTAAATCAATTAAAATAATATCGTGGCAAACTTTGGAACCAAGAATCAATTTTATAGCAGTTGTGATGAACTTGGAATTTAAACCTCAAACAGTAAAGTGCAGGGAAAATGCAGAGGAAGAAGGATTAACGCAGGAAACACTGGATGTCTCTGGGAGGTGAGAGTGTGTAACACCCCTTAGGCGCTCATACATGGTATCAACTTTCCTGCTCTCTAACAGCCAACAGGGCAAAAAGGCATCATGCAAGATCAACTGCAACACTGCCAGCGACTCTGCAGGGATTTGTAAATAAAAAGCCCATTCATATATATGAATGATCATCTTTATCATCTTTGACTCTTTGCATCCAATTTTACATCAAATCAATTTCTACATCACTGAGTCTGTAGACAAGATGACCTGGATAAGCAGCTTGTTTCACAGATCAGAAGATTTGATGATGATTTTACAAGCAAACCACAATGAAAACAAACGTATCACATCCACTCTGTATGGGCAACCAGTCCTCCAGTGCAGAGACACGCCTACACCGTTCCTACACACAGATTCAGGAAAGAAACAGCAACACTTTGGTTGGATAAAATCGACTAATTTAAGGCTGTTTTCTGGATTGCACATAAAATAGTATTTACTATAATTTGCATCTTAATTTCTTAGTTCTCAAGATTAATATAGGTGATGCCTTGAGATTTAAAGGGGGCTTACTGCAATCACCTCAACCTATCTCACAAAGCAATCTTTATAAAGCCAGATTTGAATGTGTGCGCCCCATAGAGGCTCTATTAACATGCCTGAGCTGTGGGGTTGTAACTGATGAACACATGCATCCATCTGCGCCAAGTGCGCCGCTGATCATCTCGTTTGCAGCCTCCTGCTCGACCAATGAACCCGACTGCTGCATGCATACAAAGCACGGACTATGCATGTTGCAGCGCCGTCGACTAATCACGCTCCTAAAATCTCACACCGAGTCTACGTGGAGGTGATCGCCGATAATGATCGAAGCGGCTGCGGCGGGAGGATCGTGATGAGGCGGCTGCTCCACACCTGAACCTGAACAATGCAGCCGCGCATCGGGCGCAGCCCCCGACGCTCCTTTATCAGCCGCTCATTAGGCACAGATAAGCTCATGATGGTGCCAGAATGCAAAAGCAAATTGGCATTAATATATGCACCATAAAGCCAGACCGTGCACGCTCCACAACCCAACAACCCGCCCACCCTCTTATTCCCTTCCATCAGCCTCCAAAATCCTTTTGAAGGCGCAAAATAACACATAAAAACGTGAAAATACGATCAGAATCGATGGGATGATCTCGATCAACTGCAGTAAAGGTACAGTTATTGTTTTTTTCCCAAATCGCCTACATGTAGGTGAGAGGCCAGAGGGAAAAAACACCGCTATTGTGTCGCGCACAAGCGAGGAGCCATTGCAAGTAGGTTAAACCGCTCAAGCTGGCGCAGACGCGAATGACTTCAAAGAAAAAATATTCAAAAACGCGCAAATGTCAGCGGCTAATGGAGCGTACCTTTGCTCTCCTGTCCCTCGTCCTGAGTCTCCTCCGCGTTGGACTCCATGGCTGGCTTTGTCCCATCCATTATTTCAGCGGAATATAGTCTCCTTGTGGCACTTGTACCTCAGTCTGTGGATGGTGAAGCCTATCCTGGTGACTTGATGCTCTCTCTCTCTCTCTCTCTCGTACACACCCTCCCTCCCTCCCTCTCTCTCTTCCTTCCTGTCAAAGCTTAGCACTGTCTCTATGTTTATTAACAATCCAGCTAGAAGATGCAAAGGCGCTGTCAGATTGGATTTATTTGTCCCTCAATGATGCCAGAAATCGCCTTTTGGACCCTAAAACCACTTTTGGTTGTTAAGAAAATTATGCTCTTGCCCCAGTGTATTTATTAAATATCTCTCCTGAGGATTTATGTTGCATCAATGATTTTCTGTTTCTATTCTGTATTTATTTTTTGGTACTTTTTGCCACAGTGAAGCAAAGGAAGTTAACAGGAAAAATGTGCAGGAGGTGTAAATATGCAAACTCATGGCTAACCATGCATGCATGATTACACACACACACATACACGCACACACACACAAATATACAAACGCACACACACACACATGCATATAACCACACACTCACCGCCCCCTCTCCATCTGGTGAGCTGAGCGTCAGGGAGGAAAGAGAGAAAGGAGGGATATAAGAGAAACAGAGGAGGACCATAGTGTGTAAGATGAAAGTCAGGGACTTTTTGGTTTTCTGTCTCACATCGAAATGACCTGTGCAAATGTAAACCAGAGAATGACTTTGCAACACCAGTCATAGTCTATTTTAACACTTTTAGCTTTTTTTAAGCATCCAGTGATGCAAATTTGCTGATGTCTTCGTCAAAAAAACCACTGAACATGCAGCAAGATCAAACACTCATTCCCCATCTTTATCCCCACTGGAAAAAAAGAAGGCAAACACTCACTCACACACACACACACAGGAGGACGCTCAGTTTTGGACTTTAAGCATTGTGTGTGTGTTGCATAATGTTATATTTATTCTAACTACACAGAGCTACTTATATATGTTTTCCTTAGTTAATTGTGGAGAAACATTTTCATGTAAATTGATTCAAGCCGACTGGATCACTGTTCACCAATCAGAGCTTCTTAGCTGCTAAACAGCCATGTGCCTGGCTTTATTTAAGAGGGGACTCTTTGTTTGCCTCCAAGGATGCTGATTGGCTAAGTGCAGTATCTCCCAGTCCAATGAAAAATCAAGCAAGGTGAGTCTATGAATCCCTGAGAAATGGTTAAAACAAAAGTGGGTGTGGTGTGTTTATTCATGGGGGAAGTAGGTGTGTGGGGGGTGTTGTTTCCATCATTCACCCCATTTTCTAATAATAAACACACCCTGAAACAATGGGACACCATCTGTCCTGAATCCTCTTAAATAAGGTTTTAATTCGGGCCCACGTGGCCCCATTTCAGACAAAGCCCAGTCAGGGACAACCCCCCCTTTTCCTCACACACACTGCAGACAGAGGTGACCCCAACCAGCCGCTGATGTTTATCTCCAACAAAAACGTCTGACATATATGACATTTAGTGGATCCTTTTACCCTGAGGGCTGAAATGAACACCCACTCCACACCATATGCTGGAGAATCAAAGAGGGTCACACATCTCACTGACTTTCTAACATTTGAATGGCTCTCTGATATGGAGACAGGAGGAAACCTGATCCACTGCATGAATAAAGGACTAGGTTTGAAGTCTCTATGTCTCCATGAAAAATTACTAAAAGAGACTGGAAGCAGTTTAAGGGAGCCAGATGTAAATAGTCAGAGACATAAAATTAGCAGCTTTATTATTGGTAATAGGGATGCAACTAATGATTAATTTAATTGAAAGTTAATCTGAAGTTTTATCTAAATGTATAGATTGATTTTCTAGCCCATAAATTTGTTCAAAAATGTGAAAAAAGCCCATCATAATATATTTATGTTCCAAAAGATGATGTCCGATTGTGACAAACATTGGCAAATCCTGATGGTTATGAAGGGAGACCTGGACAATTTTTTGTTGAAATAATAGCTTAAAATAATTAATCTAAAGAGTTTATTAATTTTCTTTCTAGCTGATTAACTGACTGTTTGTTTAAGCTCTAATACATTTTTTTCTCATGAATCTTGTCTGGAAATAAGATTTTATTAGTTTCATAAGCTGCAGTGAAACTTAATCCAAGGAAAACAATAGTTTGCACGATAGTAACAGTAAAAAAATCAGATATTACAAAATGTTTTTAGCCAGTTTAGGATGCCAAAACGTCAATTCAGTGACCAGATTTTGCTATGAGTGCCTTGTGTATTTGCTTAGCTAAAGAAAAACATGTGGCAAAAGGTTTTACCATTTTTGATCGAGATATATACTCTGTTTTGTGAGTATTTATTGTTTGGAGTTAGGGTGATCTTCTTTCCAATTGCCCTTTAATATTAAAAGTCCTAAATACATTTCCACAACAGTGGTTTATGGTGCTATTAAAATGAAGCCAAAACAATGAGACTTCCTTGTGCATAAAGAAGCATAAAGCAGGCAATGATGAATGGCATGATTTCTTCTCACACTTTGTACAACATGCAGACAGAAAAATCCTCCCTTTTGTAATAAGAATAATTCACACACACAAAACACACACATATGAACTCTAAACTGTCAGTTATTAGGCCTGAAGGGTGAGTTTCTCCCAGAACCCCCATAATCCCTTGCTGGGTCACACAGATTAAAGACTTGTCCAGAAGATGAGATACAGTGCTCGCTGGCACTCTTCACCGTCACCCTGTCACACAAACACACACATGCACACGCACACACGCACAAACACACATAACATTTGGTCTTTGGACCAAGGCCCAAACCTCCAAACTTCCAACCTAATGTTGCATTTCAGAAACGTCAGAAAGTTGGAAATCTCACAGTCTCTACTAGGAAAAATGCAACAAAACTTAAGTTTGAATTCCAAGTAGGATTTCACAACTTAGTTTTCCCAGGATTCAGTCACTGTCACATAACAGCTTCAGTGACATTATCTGTGTGTATGAGCAGATATCACAGCGGTCGACTGGCTGTTTGACTGACAAATTATCTCTTGGAAACAATGTGCAGCACTATTATAGCACAGCAAGAGAAGACACCTGCATAATAGCAGCATTCTGCACTTTCATATTAAAGCACCTAAATCTACCTGTTTGTCTCTTTTCTTTGCATCTCCTCCTTATACTGTTTTATGCATCTTTTTCTTTATTATTTTTCTACTATTCGAAGTCCATAAAGACCAGTTCTTGAATAGTCAACCAACGAATCTAAGCGTATACAAACATGCTAAAAGCTTTCTCAAAGACAATGCTAATGTACTGATACTCAGCAGGCATGTTTGTCATATTTACCATCTTTGTTTAGCATGTTAACATGCCAATTTGCCATAAAAGCACTGAACAATTGCAGCTGAGACTGATGTTATTTAATGTACTGGACGAATCAACGTTTCCCCTGGTGAGGACACCAAAATTAAAGTCAGGGCTTTACCAAGTTTTTTAGAGTCTGCAGTTGGTCTGATATTTGTTAAGACATTTCAATCAAAACCAAATATTTTAACTTCAATGTGGCGCTACAGAAAACATTAGTGATACACCAAAGTTACAGGGAAGCTTTGCCTGGGAAACAACAAATGTTTGTACAGAATTTTGCAGACGATCCATCCAATAATCAGCTGACAGAGCCACATCGTGCTCCTTAGACCCACACTGCCAGACGACAAGATTTGTAAGAGAGAAAATGATTTGTGCGGCTCCTCATATTAAAGTCACGTACGCTGTGTGTGTTTGTGTAAGTGTGTTTGTGGCTGGGAGTTAGGATTCACATATAATCCTCTTTGGGCCATATGACTATATGAGAAATAAGAAACAATAAAGCGAGGTTTAGAGTAGATAAAAGACAGTCTACCACAGATAATAACCATGCACACAGCCTGTGGTTTTAACCTTAAACAGTGTGTTTATTTTGTGTGAGCATGTGTGTAAATATGGGCAGCGTGTTTTGAATGCCGTTGATCCATGCACACTTTGTTGACTGACTTTGTTGAAACATGTATCATCTATCAGCAATTCTAACCAATCGCTCACAGAGAACTCAGTGAGCGACTTTCTTATCTGCCTCTACAACTCTGGGCGTCCATTAAAGGAAAAGCTATGAGTGGCTGTCAAATGCCTGTCTCCCCTCATTACAGTGAGAGAGAGGACGGAGAAGTGAAGCCCAAATGGGTCGTCCCAAAGTAATGAGGACAATGCAGCTCCTTCATGCCATCAGATGTTGAGTTAATGCGAAGCAAGAAGAGGAAAAGGAGGACAGAGCAGTCTCTGGACACCTCTAGAGACAGACGTAACTGGCTTCCACTTGATTTTAAACCCCCGTTTAAAAGATTTCCACCGCACACTGAAAATCTCATGGTCACATTGTCAACATCAGAGTGATCGCAGAGTGATACTGGCTCTGTTGTTGCCATGGAGACGTGTAACACTGCGGGTATGGCTGAATTGATTTTTTTTTTTTAACAATGCTATCAGTTCCTAGAAAACTTCTCATATGGTCTTGTAACAGCTTGAATCTGCCAAGAGCCAGAGACTAAAACCAAATTCAAAAGGCAGCCATGAAGAGGAATTGACTGAAGAAATTGTATCAGTGAAGCATCAGCACACTGGTTTCTACTCCTACGATCAGCTCAGCTGAAGGCTTGAGTTGTTGTTGACATGCAGCCAATGTGCTTCAAGCTTTCTGTGTTGCTGCTTAAAAGCATCAGAAGAGAAGGATCTTGTGGACAGTTATAGTGGGGTGTAAATAAGTAAGTAAGCTGCCCCCTGAGAACAGAAGCAATCAGTAACATGATGCATCACATCCTTTGGGTTTTGCAAAAATCAGCGTGGTGGTGCAGCAGTAAGTCCTCACTTAGCCCTCATCTGGCTAAGCAGTGTTTTTTTTTATTTTAAACCATTTTTCTTTTGGATTGTCCTCCACTTTGGTCCAGACTGAAAATGACATGCAGTCATGTTGCCAATATGACGAATTGTTAATCTCGCACCATCATAATTGTAACTGCCGTAATTGTATTACTCATTAGCAAATGTAAGTATTCTAAAAAGTCGAGAATTAAAAACATTGTGCATGTTAAATAAACATTTTAGCATTGTCAATGTACAGTAGACATTTTAGACATTTTTTGACATTAGTATTTAGCACATTAGTACTGCATCATAGAGCTGCTAGCATGGCGCTAAACTCTTAGTCTTGTTAAATGGACGATCCCACCATCATGTATCAATGCACACCTATGAATTTTACAAGAG
>JAPZDZ010000017.1:2942558-2968180 GCA_029783805.1 Acanthurus tennentii | reverse complement strand
AAAAATTGCATTAGATGGAACTGAAAGTATACTCCACCAAACATACAGTGTCTCAGGGGGCTCTTCAAACCCACTTATCTCTCACCTTTTACAGCTCAAGAAAACATCCGCTGAGTTTTTAAGACGAAACTCTGACATCTGTTACTCTCATGCCAATTCAACATTACACGTGGTTGATTGCTCGTAAAGGCTGAGCTTTAGAAATTTATTCTCAACCAAACAACCATCCATTTAATAGCTGTTTCAGAGCTTTTGAGCACGTCGCATGATCATAAAGCGCTTAGAAAAACTCGAAATTTTCACACATGCGTTTCATACCTTGGTGATTACTGGGTTTGCCACTGCTCTATAAATAACACATCTCAGCAAAATTTTGACTTCTCACACATAAAAAAAACCCCAAAATGTCCCAGCTCTGTCAGCTTTGTGACAACACTGATGTACAGGAAGACATTCAATTTGTAAAAATATTAAAATAAACAAGTTATGAGGTGCAGGGTTCTTTATGGATAGTGACACACAGTTTGAACTGCTTCTGTTGAAGAAGACTAATACGATTCAAAGGTTAAAGACAGGTGGAGGGGTTGCTGCCTAAAGTTTTAAATGTTTGTTTTCTCTGTGAGTTTTTTCATGTGGAAATTTATCAATTTAAACATCTGTTCACTTTCAAAGCTGATGGGATACGGTATTATTGAGCAAGTACACTCTACTGGTGGTAATACTCACATTTCTTTTTAATTATGAACACATAAATGACAATGTGGTCAGTGTCAGTGAATAAAGTTATTAATTTCTTTGTTTTTAAGAATAAGAAAAAATTGTTTTTTAATGAGAGAGGATGTGATTCAAATACTGGAAATGTGGAAACTTTCACCTTCCTTTTCCAAATAAATACTTCAAAAACACAAGGAACATTGTGTAGGAAGACAATTTAGTAAAACTAACAAGTAAGAGTTTTTTTTTAGGCATTTCTACCTCTTTTGCATCTGATTAAAAACTCTAAATTTTTCCATGGAGCTCCCACACATTTTACAAACATCGTCCTGTTGTGGAAGAAACAGATTGAAGGTATCATTTTTAGCACCTGAAAACAGTGTGAGCTTGACAGACACTAATGCTGAATTTTTCCTGATTTAAAAACAAATGGATGTGGATTAACACATTTTACATTAGGACATTATTCAAATACAAGTACAGACGTTTGGAAGATGACTGTCCTTTTAAGAACTGTATTAGCTGCCTTTATTCTTGCGCGCTCGTATAAAGCACTTTAAAGTTCATGACCTCGATAAATGAGGCCTCTGACTTTTAATAAAGGTTACGGAAAGTGTTTACTCAAATATTGAAAAAGGCTGACTCTAAAGTCAAAAAGTCTGACTTTGTACATTACAAAAGTGCAGAGGAAGGAAAGGTAACACTACACAAATACTGAGAAAGCAGAACATAAGAAAAATACTGACTTACCTTCAGCGTTTACGGCGAAAAGCAGCGCTGCAATGATGGACATATGCAGGACGGTCCAGCAGTGGTTCAGCCCCATGATGGGAACATTGAGAAAACCTGCTGTCATCTTCCAGTCACAGCAAATCCGAGTGAAAGATTTTCCTCTGAGCACATCATTTTTTGATAGAGAAAAAAGAGAAGTTCTGCAGATATTCAGCCACTCGCTGCTTCCTCTTTCTACTCTCTGTTCGCTCTCTTCCTACCTCTGCCTCTTCCCCCTTTACGTAGAGCCGGTGAGTGAAGTGGAGGGGAGTGAAAATCGGTGGGTGGTCTTGTTTCTGCAAATGCTGCAGGTCCGATGCAATGAAGCATCCCAGATTAGGGGCTTCCCACAGGTGCTGACCCTGCTAAAACACAGCTATAGCAAAAACCTCATGTTTAGTACAACCTCTAACTCTCACAAAGCTTCTCTTCTCATTTCCGAGTCTTGTTTCAGTTGGTGCACCTTGACATTGACTTCTTTACGTCTTCTTACGTCTGTGGTTCACCCTCCTCAGGCTGACTTCCTCTCCCCTCTCCCTTACTGACATCTTCACCATCTACATCTCCTGCAAACTTTTGCGGCCTTGTGCACAGCGGTGTGTGTGTGTATGTCTGTATGTGTGGTAACTATCAGTCAACACGATCAGCCTGTGGACTTCTTATCTGTCAATGAGTCAGCCTTGTTCTGGTCTAAGTGCACATCAAGTTTAGATTGTTTGTCACAGTTTTAAACAAGTGAAAACAACTGTATGTTGTTATTTGTGGCTCTTCAGGAAGCTTTCTACAGTCCAAAAATATAACCCAGATAATGTCTCTGGTTGAGGAGATAGGCCTATAATTGAACAGTTTTGTGGGAAATGTAGCATCCTGTGCTTTGAGGGCTTGACTTAAGACAAGAAGTCGGACATCTCAGGCTCTGCTGCCTCAGTTTGAACTATTTTTGGTGTATCGTGCACTATCTGGAAAAATAATCCCATAAAATTGCTGCCTTCAAAATATGTGACAAGTGTATTTCACTGTTTTCATCCAGAGTCTTATAGTGAAGAATAATAGTGGAATAAAAGATCCATGTAAAGAAGTACTCAAGTCTTGTGTGCAAAGGTAAGAATAACTTAAAATATAAACACTCCACTTCAGGTATTCAAACCATGACTAAACCACAAGCAAAGAGAGACTAAATATTTTATATCCTGTGTACTTAACTTTAGGATGATTACCGATACTCAATAACACTGCTTAAGCCTAACCAGTGATGCCAAGACGAGTTTCATTTGTAATTTATTATGGTTTATAGTGAGAAAAAAATACAACACAATACTTGATTTTGACACACTTATTTAATTTCCAGAGTCAGAATACTTATCGTTCTTTGTGTACATATCGGGTTAGCTAATTAAAACGTAAAAGTACCAATAAAAGTTAACAAATTGTGATGTATTCGGTTTTCGGGCAGTGGGACACTTCAGTGGCTTGATTGTGAGAACAGAGTCTGCGTTAACGAGAAACGATTTTAGTATTTCTGGAACAACAGCGCAGACATCCGGCGATTCGAAAAAATGCAAGTGGTTGGGCGTTAACAATTGCGCAATCGCCCTCCCTTTACGTAATGACGTACATCAGTGCGTCTCCGACGAGCCGAAAATGGCGGAGTATCTGGCATCCATTTTCGGCACAGAGAAAGACAAGTAAGTTTTATTAAGTGTTCATGGTATTTTGCGCCTGAATGACGAGTTTTATGTAAAGAATGCTTGTAGCAGTCCTTCTTCATCACCAGAAGACCCCAATTTGTAGCTGCAGCTCTGCAAAATGTCCTAGTTAAGCCTACATTAGCAGCAGGAAGCTAACGCCAAGCTAGCGCATTGAATGAAACCTTAGCTAACCCGCAGCTACTTTGTGCTGTTGATTTGCGGTGAAATATGTCGTTTTGCAAAATATTAACTATCCTTGTGCTACACAACAAAACGCTGGAAGCATAATCAATAAATCATTAAAAAAATCTGTTATTTAAACCTGTAGCTCGTGTAAGTAATAAGCTCATTAGCAGGTAACGGTGCCTGCCCTACCCTGGCGGGTTTATTAATCGTTACTTCATCAGTAGAGTGCAGCAAAGGATATCCTATAGATTTGTGGAAAATAAAATATAATTTTCTCAAAAGCAATTCTACGATCCAACTATTATAACGTTACATTCATACAAGGGGCGGTCTCTGGAATAACAAAACGTCAAGTGGTTAATACAACCAAGCAGAGCAATTTACCTTTATTCAGTTCATGGAAATACCATAAAAGGTTTCACTTATCAAACTAATAACAGTTTATAACACCAATAATTTATATTACACAGTGCAAGGGTGAGTTAACTGCCAAGCTGTCTGGGTTAATCGCGATAATGGTATTTATATATTTTCCTTCTCTAACAAATACACTTGTCTAATGGAAGGATGAAAGGTATTTTAAGTTTACGTGTGTTTTTGTTTGTTTATTATTTGCAAACCCCTTAAAAAGAGCAGGGCCCACAGTCAGCTCATATAAGGGACCAACTTTGTATCAAATGCCCGCTTGTACCACGGGGAGCTCAATCGTCTTTAAAAAGTTTTTTCAGAGCAACACTTAGCAGAGTCATTAGAGGTGTGTTTTTGTTTTGTGAGTTAGTCTCACTTACAGATTCCAGTGCCTTAAATCCTCATAACTAGTTAAAATGGTCTTAAACATATTCAGTATTTACTTATGTCTGAGAAATTTCTTCCAAACAAACCCCAGTGCACAGCTGTTTTAGGAAATACTTGAAAGTAAAGCTTTATATTTATGTGATATGATCACCACAGAAAGACCTCAGAACTTTGAAAGTAGTTAACAGACTGATGCATTTCAGGCTTTTGCCTTTTCAAAGACTTAGTTGACACTAACAAAAATTCAAGTATCACCAGCCACATCCTGTATGAAATTGGTTGGAACAAAATGTTAACTATGATTGATTATATATTTTTTTTCCCAGGGTCAACTGTTCTTTCTATTTTAAAATTGGAGCTTGTAGACATGGAGACCGCTGCTCGAGATTGCACAACAAACCAACCTTCAGCCAGGTAAAGTTTTCCTATTTAAACAGAGGCTTTAATTTCCGATATTTTTATGTAAATGTTAATGGTTAATATGCTGTATTTGTTTTCCTGAACTCAGTGAGCGATATATTTAAGAGTTTGCCTCTGAATTACTTATTCACAAACGATCATACTTTGATAAAGGCCGATCGACCATTGCTTAAGGGCAAATCAACACGGACATGAACTGTTTCTGGTGTCAACCCTGCACTGGCAATAAGGCACATCTTAACAAACAAAAGTCATGTTGAATGAGGTTTTGGTTTCTTAGCTTTTAGCTTGCTTACTACAAAAGCTACCTGCATTACATTGTCTCTCTCAGAAAGCAGTCTCATTGCAATTTTGTACAACCATTTGTGTGGGGCAAGATGTGTGTTGAAGTGAAACGGTCTTGCTGGAGGATTATGTAAATTGGATTTGTTGCCTGAGAATCATTAATGTTTTTGTGCTCTGTTGGTGAGGTACTTCTTGTTCTTTAAATACAAACTTGGTATCTAAGTTCTGTGTATATTCAGTGTTCAGCTCAAATAATTCCAAACCCATGTGATTTTTTTCCAACAACATGCCAGTCTTTATCCTTTTATTTTTCTTGGCCGATGATGTGGTTTACAGAGGTTAATCTGTAAGATGGTGATCTTATGTGAACAAATGGAAATAGTTTGGCACACAGGAGCAGACTTGCTGCACAACAGGCAGGTTTACAGGCCAATATAACTTAACTTTGGCTTGAGGAGAAGATCAAGGAATGATATGGTTGAGCGTTACCCAACGTACCAGACATGTCATAAGCATTAATGACTTGTTTGTGTGCCTGTATGATTATGAAACAGATGTGAATGAGCGATCATAGAAGCAGCAAAAGGAATGCTGTTTAACCACATACTTTTGTACTTTGTCTTGCAGACCATCTTGATCCAAAACATCTACCGGAATCCCCAGAACAGTGCACAGACGGCCGACGCTTCCCGCTGTAAGTTTTTGGCAGCATCTCTCCTCTCTGTTTCCTAGAAGTGGTACTCAAAGATAACAGCAGATGTGGGATACTGCTTCAGCCCTGCAAGCTTTGAGACCCATCTGGGACACCATTATCTCTCAAGCATCCCAACCAAATATTTAGACGTTCATTGATTATCAACTAATACCAACAAAAAGCACCTGCTTCTGATGCATTCTGTGTTTTGCAACCTTGTGCAGTTTAGTGATTATGTGACACACTGCAATCTGCTAGTATTTGAATAATGATGCCAAAACACAAATAAAACAAACAGTAGGAACAGACTGTGCTGATTATGGTAGAATACCTAGAAAACTGTTGTAGGTGTGCACAGTAAACATATTTAGCCCAGTCTAGTAGAGCTGAAGCAATACCTCTCACACAGGTAAGTGTGTTACTGGGCATGTGGGCCCTAGAATCGACTTGTCTGTTTTGCCTTTGACCTATATTTTAGTCATGCAACAAGCGAATTTAAAAGCTTTGTAATCACTCTGCCATTGAT
The DNA here is from genome assembly GCA_029783805.1 of Acanthurus tennentii. Classification (NCBI taxonomy): domain Eukaryota; kingdom Metazoa; phylum Chordata; class Actinopteri; order Acanthuriformes; family Acanthuridae; genus Acanthurus; species Acanthurus tennentii. The sequence goes on along the minus strand of JAPZDZ010000017.1, from coordinate 2,962,101 downwards.
AAATGAAAGAGATAAATACAGTTTCTGTAGCATCACATATGACTGTTGATCTGGTCTAAAGTCCTTCATTAGCACCAGTAAACGGTAAACATCAGTAAACAGACAAGAGGTTTGATCTTTCCTTGACCTTTTACCTTGATATTATTATGAAATATAATCAGTGTGATTGGCGTGGACTATTTAAAGGACAGTCTGAATTGTATTTTTTGGCTATTTTTTGCCTCTGACCTTGAATGTTTTGTGGTGTCATGCATGTGCCACAATTCAGCACAATATGAAGCCTCAAAAGTTTTGGGATACCGCTTGAGGTCATTCACTTCCATTCAGTGTCTAATTACAGAGAGAAGCAACTCTGGAGAGAAAAAAAATTTCATTGTGACTAAGTAGTTTACAGTTGTGTTTTGCAACACAGCAAAATAGCAGTAAAGTCTGGGAACTTTTTAGCTTTTTATAAAAGCAAATGACCTCCAAATTTTGTTGAAGCGCTTCTTTTTGGTAACAACCTGGTCAAGCAATAATAAACCCATATGTTCACGCGGTTGTCACAAGTAGAAATTGGGAATTTAATTTAAAAAAGGTTGGGGAAAGGGAACAAATATCTCAAAACTTAACCCTCTCAAATTATCTACAAAAAAAACAAAAAACAGAAACAGCGAGGTGTGCAGGCACAAAGTGGCCATCTCTAAGATCATGAACGCAGCTTTATCCATCACATAATTAGCTGGAACTCATGGGATGTAATAACTAAAGATTTACTGACAGAAAAGTTTCTAATCACATTTTTTTTCTTCCCCAGCTCTATATTTTGGTTGCTTTATGTCACAGAAGTTTACGTTTTGTATTTCAGACCATTTCCCTCTTGAACATTTACCTTCATAACCTTCAAAACTCTGCCCAGTCTGCTGATGGTTTACACTGTAAGTTCTCCCTTCATCTGCAGGACCCTCCAGCACTGACTGCACTTAATTTACTGTATCACACCTCCCCACATAAATTTGGCTTAGCGTAGCAACATGTGCTCCAGAGAGGTCTGATGCATCACATCATTTCCTGGAGATAGATTAACAGGCCACATGCTGTTTTGCATGTTTTCCTGGCCTTGATCAAACTACCTGAGTCAATGTCGTGCAATAATGTGCACAACCTTCATTTTTCCTGGTGTGAAACAGATGTAACAGCTATAATTAAAGTACTTTCTCTGTGTTCTTTGCTTTACACTTAACATTGTTGTATTGAGTACAAAATTTTTGCTTCTGGTTCATTTAAGCAGGTCTCTACTAGTGCTGTCCCCAACTTAGAAAACTCATCTTCGTGTAAACAAGGAATATTTTCTGTGGTGTTGTGTCATGGTTTCCTTCATATCATGTACATACAGTTTCACATACAGTTATATAAAGAGGATCAAACTCAGGGAACAAAATTCAAAGTGAAACCCCAATAACCAGAAGAAGTCTAAGAGGGGCCAGCTCTAGTTTTCACCTTGCTTCTCTGAAATATGGGAGAGAGAAGAGTGTTTCTAGTGACAAATTCAGTACAGAATCTTTCCCTTTTGATGTTTACAGGTTGTAACTATTATATAAAGACGCATCATGTTATGCCTCGACAGTTAGATTTGTTTGTGTAAAGCTAAAGGTATTACACAGTCCATGTTTTGTCAGGAGTGTCCATCTACTTTGCCTTGACTGTGCCCTTGTTGACATTTTGTAGGCGCTGTCAGCGATGTTGAAATGCAGGAGCACTACGACGAGTTCTTTGAGGTGAGTGACCCTCTGTGCCAGTGTCTCGTTTTCTGGCCACATTGCTGTTATCCGTCTTTTTGACATAGCCATTAACTTAATGTGTCTAATCCATAATGAAGCAAGAGTAATTTAAGATCCCATATTTACAGAGTAGGAATAACCAACAGCTGAATAGTAACTACATTAATGCATTGAAAATAAGGGGTATCACAAATTTAATGAAAATAAAAGAAGTAGCCGTTTTCTACATTTCATTTTGTCTTAGTTTTACCCTTGTTAGGACCTGATTAACTCCTGTCTGAACAGAAACTTCTCCAAATTAGTTGTGGAGTTGGAGTTCTCACCAGTTTCCTTGTTAACATCAATTATTTTCACATAAACGTCAACTGAAAAGAGAACTGGTCAGGTAGGTTTGTCATTCTTTAACTCTTTTATCTCCACACAGGAGGTGTTCACAGAGATGGAGGAGAAGTACGGGGAGGTGGAGGAGATGAATGTGTGCGACAACTTGGGTGATCACCTTGTAGGCAATGTCTATGTTAAGGTTGGTGATAGATCTGTTTTGTTTGTTTGTTTTTTATAAGAAAAGTGGAGCTAATATAAGTGTAATTAAAAAAGATGAGGCTCTGGAAGCAACTTGTGCAAAAACAGCTGTCACACCAAAAGCATCCTGAAGCATAGATTTTTTTAGTATTGATGCATTGTCAGAGTCAAATTTGTTCATTTTCATCTCAGTAGTTATCAGTTATCCCAAGCTATTTATAGTTATAATACTGTGTGTATCTTCTGTGTGTAGTTTCGCCGTGAGGAGGATGCAGAGAAAGCAGTCATGGACTTGAACAACCGTTGGTTCAATGGCCAGCCTATCCACGCAGAGCTCTCCCCTGTCACTGACTTCAGGGAAGCCTGCTGCCGCCAGTATGAAATGGGGTGAGTTCCACCTGCTAAATGGAAAACTATCAAGTCAAGTAAAACAATAAATATTCTCAGAAATGATATTAAGAGTTTCCTGCTGAAAGAACAAATATTGTATATAATCTAATGAGGACTTATTTTATGCACGCAGTGTTTGTTAGAGTGTGTGTTTAAGAACATCAGATCAAGGCAGCAAGAGTCATGTGATGTTCACAGCAGGTTGTGGAGGTGGGAAAAAGAGCCTAACTTGCCACAGGATAATCCAAATTAAAGCTTTACAGTTCACCCCGCAGCTATATGGCTGTATGACCAACTGTGGTAGGAGACTAACTGCTGTGAGGCTCAAAGAGGAGCCTCAGATGCTCCAGAACTGATGCAAATCAACTGGTTTGTGCAAAATTAGTCGAAGATTTTTAGGGAAAATTGACTGACACAATTAGGTCCTTTTTATATAGTGTATAAATAGTGTTTTGGGTGTTTACATTGAGCCTGTAGGAGTCCTCTGAAACCAAACCAGCTGCATTTGAACTGTGAAAATTATCACATCTCTTTAAAATACTAAGATAAACTTCGTCCTTGCACACAGTGGGAGGAAACGGCTGATCCTCCTTTATTAGTCCCTCAGTGTTTTTCCATTGGATCGAGGGTTGTTTGCTGTGGCAGTCATAGGGCAGGCTTAGTATGAGAAGATAAAGATCAGATGTTGTATTTGGTGGGCTGGCATGCCCATGTGTTACTAAGAGCCAACTTGCTGAAGGCAAGCAAGTTTTAACACTTCATGTGCTGTTGTTATGACAGAGAGTGCACCAGAGGTGGCTTCTGCAACTTCATGCACCTGAAACCCATATCACGGGAACTTCGAAGGGAGTTGTACGGCCGCCGCAGGAAAAGGTACAAAAATCTTGGATATAACACATTTATGTTCATGGATCAGTTAAAATTTGTAAATTAATCCTTTCCACTCCCCAAAACAGGCATCGTTCTCGCTCGCGTTCCCGGGAACGACGCTCTCGCTCCAGGGACCGACGGCGGGACCGCGAAAGGCGAAGGTCGAGGGACCGAGAGCGCTCTGGACGATTCTGAAACTCTGAGACTGACCCCATGTTCTACCAAATCCCTCCCCTCTTTAACCCAACAGTGATGACAAAGTTATTTTCTTTTTTGGTGAATTGTTGAAAGTGTTTTTCTTTTATTCCCTTTTTTTAAGACAAGCTTGTGTCGCTTTCTCAATAAAACAGATTTGTAATTCTGCACTGGCACTGCTTGCATTAATGAACACCAGCTTTTGTTTCCACGGTGTACAGGATTCAAAGGCATTCTCATGAGTGCTGAGGATGTTTGTGAAGGCAGGTATATAATGTTATTCGACATACTTAAGATTTATCAAGATGACTTATTGACCCGATCATCATGTCCTGTTCCATTCTCAGAAAGATTTATTATTTAAACTTGCTGTGACTCACTAGCTACTTTATTATACTGATGCTGCTTATCTGCTAATAAAAAAGGGGCCAGTTTTTTTTTTCTATAGTGGCCAATGGAGCTGAGTTTCAGCCACACACCTCCCTTTTATTACTCAAATGTATTAAGGATAATCTTTAACTTTGAGTAATGCATCTCTGATTTAAGTTGGTTTTGACATATCTCAGATTTGTGTAAGGACATTCAAAACCATAAAAACATGTTTAAGACATCAAGAACTCAAAATATAAGTGATGATGTTTTATGGCTATATTTAAACTATAACTACTATTGAAAAAAAAAATAGTTTTACTTTTTTTTCTATTCCACTGTGTTGATGCAACATTATTTTAAGTGTCATCAACCAATTGGCCAACTCCCACTTAAGTCTTCTTGGGTGTCATTGAGGAAATGCTTAAGATTAGGTAAATTGACACTTAATAAATGCTAGTTTCATAATTTTACAAATGGGACTTTTGTGTTTTTAAGTAAAAAAAATACATCAAAAACTATGGAAAACATAAAAACTTTAGTTCAAAATCTAAATAGATGCACGCGGGCAATATTTCACATATTTGCTGTCTACATTTGGTTTTAAAAATATTTAATCTGAATTTAAAGCTATTTAAGTTCCTTGGCATTTGCTGACAAAAATTATAAAAAAATATTTAAAAATATTTGGTCAACTGTAAGAAACCTTCTTTTTAAACAACCCTGACTGTTAATATGATTATTTTCGAAATTAAAAAACAGCTCCTGAGAAGTTCTCAAGATGTCACACGCGGCAAAGTCCGTGCCTTGCGTGTTTGGTCAATAAAAGGTAAACAGATGGTGCGGACAACTTCGACACAGCGTTTTCTCACACCCTTATTGAGAAATATCTGCTCTGATTGGCCGAACGCACCAAACAGACGCCCCCGCCGCAGCCAATCGGAGCGCTCCTTAAAACTTCGACCACGTCCCTCCCCGTTTGGTCCACGTGCTTCGTCACGAAAACCATCGTCTTTGTCGGAAGTTGCTCACTCCAAGGTGTTACAGCGGCCGCTCGTGTACATCGGGGTCTTCTGCGTTAATTTAACACGTTAATGTGCACATTTGTCTCATCAGGTGAGTGAGAAAAGACGAGAAAGGCAAAATTAGATGTGATAAATGTCAGATTAATTCATTAAACCACGTGGTTTATGATGTGAGGTGGCTAAGCCGGTCCGTTACGGTAGATGATGTTTCTGATGCAACACTGTATCTGCGTAACGATGGTTCGTTTTTTTTTTCATTGACTGTTAGCAAGCTAATTTGATTTGTTTTTCCTCTCTATGTTTTTGCTACTTACATCTTTATTTTTCTTATTTTATTTATCTGTTCGTTTTTACTGTTGCCTTTATTTGTAATGTACATCACGCATCCAATTAATGATCACTGAGGTTATTACTGTTTTATAGTTCTTGTCATCTAAATTCATTTGAAAAAATAGCTTCCTCACATTATGCCCTGTGGTTTTCTTGTTACACTTCTATTAAATGTAATTCCGAGTAGTGTGGTATTGGGGCTGCAATTACCGATTACTTTCGTGATTAATCGTTTGGTTTAAGGTCCGACAGCAACGACGACTTGAACTTCGTTACTCAATCAGGAGATAAATTGAAAAGCCAAATGCGTTTTGTTTATAATTGCATTAAACTCGGAAAAAAACGAACATTTGCATTCAGGAGGCTTGAACGAAAAACACAAAAACAATATATTTCTTTCATTTTATATAAACAACGAATCAGTCCAGTGTTGTTTTCGTTTAATCAATTAGACTTTGAAAGAGTCGTTTTTTGTCCAACCATCAGTTCAACTCATATGAACTACAAGGAGAGGACCATCAAATTGTAAAAAAAAAAACCCAAATCAACCAAGGAGTTTCTCTTATCTTTATCATTAGTTACTCTTCTCCTTACAGCCACCCGACAATTATTCCCAGTCAGGGGACACTTGCATATTAGATGAGAGGTCATCATCATCTGGCCCTCTGACCATTTGTTGCTGGGTTTTCAGGTGTAAATGCCTGCAGTTTTTTTCATTGTGTTGCTACTCGCAGCATTCCTGCTTTTCACGTTTGGCCGACCATTTGTAATGGCTGAGTGAGTATCCACAGTCAGCTTCTTGTGTTGTTAACCAGCTGATACTCTGGTTGTTCAGCCGCTGGCAGAGTAATAAAGGACTCCTGCTTAGTAGTCATTACAGTAGAGAGCAGTGAACATAGCAAAGGAGATTAGAAATGCCATATTTAAGCTGATAACAAAGTCTGATAAGGTAGTATTATTAAAAGGATTTTTCATGTGATTTGGTTCAATACTGCCAAGCTCGGATCAGGTGATTTTTGCACTGTTTTCTAAGCCCTGAAGGTATTTGAGGATTGGTTTCTTGGCGTCAGTGTGGCATAGTGAACAAAACCAAACTGAAGTTCCTCCTAATTAAATCCTTATCCAAGTCTTCTCTGCCATGCAGCCTTGGCTCTGTTCCACATGTGCTCACACGGAGGATCAATTTTCCCCCGTTAAATAGTGTAAGGCCCCCACATACTACTGACTCTCCCACATTCACCACAACAGTTGTAGCCAGTATTTCCTTAACTAGCAATATGACTTTCAGTGGCTGCAGAGATCAGATATCGAGAGCTGAAGTTACATGTGGGCAGAAAACGAGGGTTAGCGCCTGTGATTGGTCTCTGTGGCTTTCATTTTGAGAAGTCGTAATGAGATGGGTTACCACCTTAAAAGTAATTCTCCATCACAACTGAAAAAAGTAGAGCAAGTAAGAACACAAACTCACTGGGCAACATTTGTCCTTATTTTCCCTTTGCAGTGATTCATGCTTTCTTGGAGGAAGTCAGACTTTGCTGAGTATTTCATTCAGCAGTGCGTCACAAACTGAGCAGCGTATCCTGAGGCTGTTCTCTCTCTCGTGCAGAGTTGTTTGCTTAAGAGGATGTAGTTGGTTCAGTTTGTGGACATCGTCTAAACTCTCGGTGGAATCGAAGAGGGGCCCCAGTTTTAACAGATGGCCTCAGTGTGTGCACTGTGTATTAGTGAAGGTTCATCTGCTGCAACTTCTAGTGCAATGCAGGAAAAAAAACACACAGAATGACAGAAAATGATGGCAAAAACATTATCAATTCAAAACACAAAGCAGTGCAGAATTTTCAGACTACAGATGAAATTAAATAGCTATCTGATAGCTGATAGCTAACAAAATATTTGCTTTATTTGTAAAATGTAATAAAACAGTAATATGGTCACACCCATCAGATTGCTTGTTTGGTCAAACCAGCAGTAAAATTTAGTCACACAATAATAAAACAGTAAATCTTAGCAGTTGAAAAGCTGTTACTGGGAATTTATTAGCATTTTTGCTTGATAAATGATTAACACTATTAATCATCCAACAACATTCTTGCGAATTATTTTCCTGTCAACTGATTAATCATTTTAAACCCTAATTGTCTGCAAAACTCTAGCCAGGGAAAACAACTGACAGTCATCCTGTTCTCTTAAATTTTTTTTTTTGGAAATTCAGATTTATCCTTTAGCTGTTTTAAGATTTAGTTAATAACCTGATTTATTAATCAAAATAAGGGATCAAAACCTCCGTTTCTAGCTCCTCTTTGGTTGAAGGACTGCTCATACGTATCACCCTATAGCGCTGAACTCCTGTCTGAGATAATGTTTAACGTATGGTTATACATTTGTGACTTTTACAGCTGTGTGTGGTAATGAGGGATCATTGGGTCCTTTTTTTTGCTCAGTTTACATTAAGTGATCTTAATCCTGATTTTTTTTTTAATCAACTAATTGTCCATTAAAAGCCAGAGCCAATAAGAGGATGAAACATGAGACAGAATTCAATCTGCACAGTCTGAAATTAATGGACATCTTTGTGTTTTGTGCAGTTTTTTCTCTTTGCCAAGTTTGAATTCAACATCCCAGTTGTTCCCCATGCTGTGTTCAGGGGCACCCGCCTCCTCGTGTTGCTTGCACGTCGTCATTGACCTCTTTGGGTGAGCCTGTGAGACGGAGGGTGGCAGATGACAGCACAAAGGCTGATGTCCTGATAATTCCATTGTCTCAGACAGTACAGTGCTGACTTTACATAGTCGGTCAGAGTTGAACTGCACGTGTCTGGAACACAGGCTGAACAACTCATCTCCTTCCACCTGAGGTTGTAAACTTATCTATCACAACTTAAGGTCACACATCTTGTACGACGTGACCCCCAGACAAACAGCCATGACCTGACGTGGATGCTTACAAGTAAATGCGTCAATCTAGCTTTGATAGAAACAAGTATGTTTTTCTTTAAAACCCTGAATCATGACTCACTATGACTCGGTCTTTGTGTAATTCTTGTAAAACATTCAGACAGATTTCTTAAGTCGTGTTGTTTCCCTTTTTTTTTTTTTACAGTGGATAAATGATGCAATAACAGCAGAAGATTGATAAGCCACTCGTCTTGGCATTTGCTCTACTCTCAGTTCTGTTTTCACATCCAGGGGTGTTAAAAGCTGAATACACTTGACTAATCTGTTTGCTCATCCTTGACTTATTAAAAAATTTAAATACAGAATATGTGTAAGGCTGAAACAATGTCAAACAGCAGCAACAGCGTTTGCTGCCAGAGCTCCATGATGAAACTTTATCCACCAGTGATGATATGACTCAGCCTTTTTGGAGGAAAGGAGTGGCTCTGTGTTTGTTTTCTACTGCCTATCCTGTATTTGTTAACTTACCAGTATAGTTTGAGATAAGTTTGTTGTAAGCTTTGACTGCTTAGGTTGTTCAGATCATACAGAGGCAGCTCTTTATTGAATAGTCAGTCAAATATTTCATTTTCCAGAGATGGCGCTCTTTGATTTGTGTGCGTTGTTGCTGCAAACTTTGAATTTGAACAGTTGATTAAAAATAGACATTGATCTTTAAGGGGCATTTTTATTGATGCTGTTAGAATTTAAAAGCTGTCAAGAACCAAAAGTCGGTATTAAATACTCAGGTTTAAAGTCATGCAGTGCTTTTAAGGTTTGTGCAGACATTCCTTGTCCCCAGAGGATGGAGATCCTTTGAGTTTTACTGCAGCGCCATAATCAAGCTGCCATTTGTGGTTTTAAGTAAAGTATTAAATGGAATTTTTTGGATTTATTGTCATCACTTTGGTGGTTGCTTAACTTTACATCTTAAGCCAACATCAGGACAAAGTTTTGACGTGCAAAAAAACATCTGCAGAGATACACTCGTGTTAGCCTCATCTGTTATTTGTGTTAACGCCAATGAGTTAATGTTAGCAGGCTAACATGCTAAATTAACATGGTAAACAAGATGCCTGTTAATATTAACATATTTGCGTTGTCATATTTGGCCTTATAAAAGGAGAGCATGTCTGTAGACTCGAGGCCTTGTGATAATCTCAAAGGAGGTGTTAACAAAAGTACTGTAACTGCAATTTGGGTGTGTCACAAATATGACAAATGTTATGCAGCCCTCATTAACTTTTTCAGATAAAAGAAATTGTATCATGTCCTGGATACTGGTGAAGGTTGGGAAGTTGGGAATTGCTAGAGAGTTTTAGTTGACAAACTAGCAAAAAAAAGAAACATAAAAATTATTTTTTGCATGTCATTGAAGTGTCACAGATAATCACGTAATACTGTATCTTTTTTGTTTTCCAGACTAAGCCATGCCGTCAGTTCCCTCGACTAAAGAGACCCCTGTGAAGGGCCCTGTGTGCCCTCACTCTGCCAAGATGCTCAACCACAGCAATGGAGATGCCAAACTCCGAGAGGGTTTGTTACCCCTGCACGGTGTTGAAAAGCTGCCCGCGATGGAGGATGCCGAACAGGCGAACAGAACCATTCAGATCAACACAAAGAACGCCAGTCCCGAGAGGAAATGGATCCGACCTGACCTTCCAAGCCGCTGCAAGTGGAGCCTGGGAGCGTCGAAAGCCGACTCTCCTCATTCACAAGTCCCAAGGTCAGTTGGATGTTCAAATTCTGCTTGAGCAAAGAACACTTGTAGCTGAACTGTAATGTACTATTGTGCAGATAACAGTAATTACTTTGTTTGTTTAAACCAGTAAAAACCAGTTTGGCAAACTCCTGGGGAGTGGCACTCAACAAACAGCTAGTTGCCATGACTTGTTTGCAGTGGTGAAACAAGTGCAAACAAGTGTTATAAATTTGTATCAATTTGTGTGGGTGATTTATTTATTTATTGTGTATGTGGGACAAAGTGTGCCTGAATGGTAAATTGTCCTAGTTGACATGTTTTTTTCCACTCTCCTCCCGCCCAGAACCGTCGCTCCAGCCATCCTTCCAAACATCCTGCACAGGATCGGCGACACACCCTTGGTTCGCATCAATAAGATCCCCAAAGTGTTTGGACTCAAGTGTGAAATACGTGAGTCAGCCGATGTTCAAGTCGAGACACATTCTTTGAACAGACAGAAGTGTGACTAGTAATTTTGTGAGTCATTCACACCACATGGTGGTGTGAGACGTGTTGCAGCGCAGAAAATGTTATATTTTGGCTAAAATTGATCAGTTAAACCAGTGACGACACTTCAAGGTCAATTGCATCAATTTAGCTTCTGAACAAACTTTATTCAAACTGTATCTTAATGTCAACTTAATCAAATCTTTCCGCTGTGTATTTCTAGTGGCCAAGTGTGAGTACTTCAATGCTGGTGGCAGCGTGAAGGACAGGATCAGCCTGCGGATGGTGGAGGACGCTGAGAGAGCTGGACTCCTCAAGGCTGGAGACACGATCATAGAGCCCACCTCTGGAAACACTGGTAACTCACTGCATGTGTTTGTGCTCATGAAGGTGTGCGTGTTGCCATAGGAGGAGAGGTATTTAAATGAGTGAATGGTATGTTAATTAGCCTTAAGAAGCTGTGTGGTGAAATTTATGAGTGTGTTTGTTTTTTTTTTCCTGTCTTAAGGTATCGGGTTGGCCCTGGCTGCAGCTGTGAAAGGCTACCGCTGCATCATCGTCATGCCTGAGAAAATGAGCATGGAGAAAGTGAGTGCATCTTATTTGATCACAAGCCCGTTTTCCATTCACTTTGCCATTCTCTGAAAAAAAAGTAATTAATTAGGGATATTTATACATTATGCAGTTATATTATTTTATTATTACAGGTGGACGTCTTGAGAGCTCTTGGAGCTGAGATTGTCCGTACACCAACCAGCGCTCGATTCGATTCCCCAGAGTCCCACGTGGGTGTAGCCTGGCGCCTTAAAAACGAGATCCCCAACTCTCACATCCTGGATCAGTACCGTAACCCGAGCAACCCTCTGGCTCACTATGACACCACAGCTGAGGAGATCCTGGAGCAGTGTGATGGTAGGAAGATCTTTTACCTGAGAAACTGTGATAATTATATTTATTATGATGGGTTATTTGATGTTCAGAAAGGGATCATAGCCAGACAGAGGGGTTCTATGCATGGATTTTCTGCCCTTTCTCTTACTCTATTTACTTTTAAATACAGGTAAACTGGACATGGTGGTGATAGGAGCAGGCACAGGGGGCACAATCACAGGCATCGCCCGCAAATTGAAGGAGAGATGCCCCAACATCAAAGTAATTCATCCCTTTGTTTCCATGAAGTGAAGCTATCCTTATTATTTTCTTACTTACCTCAGTCATGGCTGAGCTGCTCGTTGTTCATGAATGGTGGTCGTTGTGTGCAGGTTGTTGGTGTTGACCCAGAGGGCTCCATCCTGGCTGAGCCTGAGGAGCTTAACAAGACCGATAAGACCCAGTATGAGGTGGAGGGCATCGGGTACGACTTCATTCCCACCGTGCTCGACAGATCAGTGAGTTCAAGGCGCCATTTTGCTTTACTTTCCTTTTTCTTATGTTTTCCTGACACACAATCACTAATGTGTCTTTCTTGTTTGTTCTCAGGTTGTTGATACCTGGTATAAGACAGATGATGAGGAGTCCTTCAACATGTCTCGCATGCTGATAAGAGAGGAGGGTCTGCTGTGCGGTAAGTTCCCACTAACACAAACATCTGAGTGAAGTTGTAAAGTCAGACATTCTGAATGAGTTAAAGTCAACTTGCCCTCTGTTTTTTTCTCATAACAGGAGGCAGCTCTGGGACGGCCATGGTAGCGGCGGTAAATGTTGCCAAAGAGCTGAAGGAGGGTCAGCGCTGCGTGGTCATCCTGCCAGACTCCATCCGCAACTACATGTAAGAAGCCTGACATATACAAGAACTACCAGGCAACTACTGTGACATTAAAAAGCTTGGATAATGAACACCGGGGTCAACTGGGGTTTTACTGGAATATTTTGTTGACATTTATGCAACTTTCAGGGTTAAACGGCAGCACCCACGCAGTTTGTTTCATAACTTGGGTGCAGGGCAGCTTAAACAAACTCAAGGCAATTCTTAATCTAATATACCAACAGATTTCATGCTTTTGGCTAACATGCAAGTGATACTTGTGTAACAGTTAATGTGGTCATCATCAATTTTACATTTAAGGAAAAGTCTAGTGTTTTAAAGTAGCATTGTTTAATGCACCAATCTATAGTCTTTGGTGTCCACACCTCCAGTTTAGGGAAGCATCAAGAATATTAGCATAGAAAGCTATTAAACGCACTGCTATGGATGGAGACATAAGCAAAACACCTTTTAGCCACCTGAAAGAGCAGCCACTTAAAAAAATCAATATCCATTTATGTGCATACTGTACTAATATTTTTAGCACTTTACCTTGACATCATACTCTGACGGCTAGCAGTACAGATAATATCCATCTGCGTTTCTCGAAGGCCACAGTGGAGCAAAAAGAGTTACTGGTCTATAGCCGCCTTGATCTGTTGTTTTTTTTTTTTGTGTTATTGTGTGCTTTCATGTGATTGGTATTGTAAAAGATTACTTTGGATTCAAAGTCACACAATAACTTAAACAAACTAACCGATCGAGGCAGCAAGAACTGTTTTCTGTGAGATACAATGACTGCTTTTGTCAAAGGAGTCTGGTAGCTTTGGAGAGGCTGATTTACCGGTATCAGTTTATTAGAAAAGTGTTGTCAGACAAAGTGAAGCCCCAAAAAATATTCTTAATATAGTGTGCACTCAAGCTTATGGTTATGTTTGATCCTGGCAAAGCAAAGTAGTTATATCAGCAAATCTGAATTTTTAAATGTATTTACTTATTTTTTTCCAGGTCCAAGTTCCTGAGTGACAAGTGGATGGTCCAAAAAGGCTTTCTGAGTGAGGAGGACATCATGGTGAAAAAACCATGGTATGTCTGTTAAAAGCACATGTTTTCATCCTGCGCAGATTATGTGTGGTTGTGTCTGACGCTCTCATTTCTCTCTCTGTCTTTCAGGTGGTGGAACCTGAAGCTGCAAGGTTTGAACCTGTCGGCCCCCCTCACCGTCCTGCCCACCGTCACCTGTCAGAAAACCATCAAAATCCTCAAAGAGAAGGGCTTCGACCAGGCGCCTGTGGTGGACGAGGCTGGGTGAGTGTCCTGAGAGAGAAAAGACAAACTCTAGTCAAAACACTGCATGTCCGGATCCATTTTTGTGTGTTGCATTCCACTACAGTACCTTTGTGTGCTTTGTGTAGGCTTTAGCTTCCGCTTTGTGTGTGTACAGGTTAATCCTGGGCATGGTGACCTTAGGGAACATGTTGGCCTGTATTCTTGCTGGAAAGATCAAGCTGTCAGACCCGGTCAGCAAAGTGCTCTACAAGCAATTTAAACAGGTCAGTCGCCCATTTGATCATCTCTATTTCTGTTTCTTGTATTTAAAGAAATGTGAACATGTTTGGAAGCTGTGCACTCGGGATGGTTTTGAAATAAGTTATAGGTTATAGATTGAATTTGTGAAATAGATTGAAGGCTAAACTGTGACAACAGCGGCCAACGAGGCAAACCATGTCAGAGAAAGACATTTAGAGAAAACAGCTGTAAGCTGACACTCTGCCCAACGCAGGATGGATTGGAAATCCCAGATGGCTGCAATTTACTTCAACCAAACAACTCTCATTCTAAGAATTCAGCTGTTTTATCATTTCCTGGAAATCCAGAAATATTTTCATGAGGAAATGATGAGTCAGAACAGTTGTTTTTGTTGTTGTTGTTTTTTTTTAATCAGACAATAGAGGCTTTGTCCTCAGTCCCACCGTGTTGCCTCCCCTGTGCAAAACTTTCCCACCAGTCTACCAGATATACATTTTTAGCATTTTTGCACATTTCTAACTGCTCTAATCCATCACATAGCACTTGTGCATAAGTTTCAATTTAATATTAATTTTCACTGCCATATTGTCACTCTTAGATCCGTCTGACTGATAATTTGGGGAAATTATCCAGAATCCTGGAGACTGACCACTTCGCCCTTGTGGTGCACGAACAGATTCAATGTAAGTACACATTCTCACAAACATGCATTCATGGTCATATACATAAACTTCCTTTATTCATGTGCTCTCATTTACCTGAGCTTAGTCTTATTTAAGCCCCAAAATCTGATTTATTCAACGCATGCACAAATTTCAAACTTTGGTGCCCTCTAGTGGCAGTATGTAACACATTCACACACTCTGTTGCAGACATCAGTGCACACTGTGCCAAAGTGCACATCATAAATGCTCAGATTTACAGCATTCTATAGGGCACATGTTCATAATCAGTTGGTGTCTTTATCCCAACTTAGACTGAGTGTGCACGTGCAGAGTCAACGTCTTTTTCAAGGACACTTTATCGACTGCTGCAGTTGAAATGTGAGACTGAGACCCACCCGCCCCATTTTTCTATGATAACAGTGGTCAGGCTCAGTGGGTTGACTTGCCACTGATTGTTCCTCTCTGACACATGAGTGTCAAAGTCCGGCTGCAGCGTGAGCATCCCAAAGAGAAGTTGGTTTTGGATAGCCTTGCCCTGTTTAGGTAGAGTCTGGAAGAGATAAGAATTAAGTAACAAATGAGTATGTTTTTGAGTTTTGTCCAGTGTCACACACCCACCCAAGGTCATGTTTGCATGGAGAAAAAGTGCGGAAATCGAAAAAGTATAGTTTTTTTTACATAAGAAAAATAAACAGCATCAAAGAATTATCACTCTGCAGAACTTTTTACTCTTTTTTACATTCTGCCCCAGAGAGATGCACAACAAACATGCAACCAAACACTTTTTATCTATTTCATTTAGTTGATCATTGTCTTCTGCCACCAGACTTGACGGATGGTTCTCCAAGTTTGAAGCAGATGGTGTTCGGAGTGGTGACAGCCGTCGACCTGCTCAACTTCGTCACAGGCCGTGAAAGGAGAGAGCGATCCATGTCAGAGTCCACAGACGAGCTGAACTAGAGCGGGCTGTGCATAGTTGTACATTTCTTTAAACTAACATAACGAACGCAGTGATGAGTTTAGCTCTAAAAGATGGCAAAAACAATCATGATATTTCTAATTTAGTTGAGCTCTTTTTTTCATCAGAAAACTATTGATTTTTTTGTTTTATGTTTTGAGTCTTAAGTTTTCATGAGCAAAATATGTTGTGCTACTATGTCAACCCAAGAGAGGGTTACTTATTATTTCAAGCAGCTGATTATTGCTTATTATATTTGCTGGTAGTGCTCAAGGCAAATCTTTTCTAAGTTTATAACCTGTAGAAAACGTTTTTGTTTTGTATCAGAGACTTGAATAAAGGCCTCTCTTTCCCTACAGTGTTGTTTCACTGAGGCTTTGGTATTAATCAAACATCAGAAAAAAGACATAGAATAGTAAAAGAGCAACATTCATCTCATTTATCAAGAATAGACAAGTAGAGAGCTGCTGTATATATTCATATTATTCTTCCAGTGCTGCTTTTTTCATTTGTGTATGTGTACACAAAAAAGAAGAAATACATGCTGAATGTAATCAAATGTTTGAAAGAAAATCATGCGCTCTTCTTTCTCTTTTATCAGGGCAGTGCTGTGATGTAACTGTAAAGTTGTCTTGAATATTTAATCTTAGCTGTGTCTGAGAGAAACTTTTTGTATTGCATCATTTTTCCTTAATGAATGTGTATGATTAAATAAAGTTTAAAGGAAGTCTGTGCCTTTGACTTTTTTTTTGGACTTTCAGTCCTAAAAGGAAAGGTAGAGCAATATTAGAGATCCAAGTAGTTTTAAAAATGCTTCTCTTTTGAGGAAATTTGCATATAAAATGTCTTAAATAAAATATTATGTTGAAATTTTTAGAGAGTCATAGCTGATTTAAAAGATTTAGAAAACACATTTTTTTGGCCCAAGAAACTTCTTTTTATTTTTTACAATTTCCTATTTTTTCTTGTTTTAGACCTCTATTTATATATAATATGAAAAAAGGTGTACCGTTTTTCAAGAGTTGACAATTTAAAAAAAATTTGTGAAACCCCGTCTTAATTTAATATCCAAGGTGTATTATGTCCCTAAACGCAGCCAAACAGAAAAAAACTGAGCTTTTTTTTTTTTAAATTTTATTTTTAAAAATGTTTAAAACGGGAATAACAGGAAAAAATTATAATAGCTATGGTAAATGTGTTGGTAAGTTCTCATTTGTGTTTATTACAAAGAAATAACTCTCAAATAACTTTAACGAATTTTTTTGCTATGGTACGTGAATGCAAATATTAGCAGTTATTAACGCGTTGTGTTTGTGTCTGCCATGTGGTTTGTGGCGCATATAATTTGCTATTCTTAAGGCCGTATCAGCGGGGCTTCATTACAGAGCAGTCCTGTTTAATTGAGCAGCTCTGACTCCGCCCTACCAAACTCTTCCCCGGTGTACGCTTTATGAGAAAAGAAGCGCGTCTCTTTACGTTGGCAGTATCCAATCAGAGCTGTCAATGCAAGTCGTTGACCGTGGCGATGTATGTGTTGTGTGGTGGATGCTACGAGGAAGGCTAGACAGGCAGTATGGCGGAGGAGGGCAGTGTGTACGAGTTAGAGAGGTTTGAAAAACAATTACAGAGTTTGTTGAGCCGCTACACAAAAGATGATTTGCGGGCCGATAGTAAACCGTTCTGCTTGGACTTTTGCAAGGTAAGGAGTCGTAGCTAAAGTTGGTGACAGGGTTGTTGTCGAAGATAAGAGCATATATGTTAGCCGACTCCCCTCCCCCAGAACTGGCCGTTACACGGCTAGCATTAGCCGTAAGGCTCGTTAGCATCTAGCAAAGGAGTCGTAGTAGCTTTTAAAACAAAGGCATTACCGAAACGACTGTTACATGTTATGTGTAATTACCCGGAGATAAATTTCGTTGACTTATGGAGGTGCTCAAGTTTGTAAATTAGTCATGTTTTGACAATGATTGTTCACTGTAGAGTTAGCAGGCTAACTCGGCTATTTGCTTCAGCCTGCTGCCCAGCTAGCCCATATCTGGCTTAGAGGTTAGCATATTTGGTAGGCTGAATGTTTACCAAACTGACAGGACAACATTTACTAAGTTTGCTTCACGTTTGGTAATCATTTAACTAGAAATATACTTAGGTGACGGCAGATAGCATGTAACTTAAGGTTGACATACGAAATGCTTTCATAATTAAGCATTTGCTTTGAAGTCCAACACCGAGTGTTGCTTTATATCCCATTTTAACCACCAGTGGCAACATGACATGACTGCTGATATGTTATAATGACAGATAATGTTCTAAAAATTTTGGTTCCACAAGATGTCGTCGCAACTAAAAAACCTCATTATGCTATAACATTGGAGCAATGAAGACTAGCAAGTACATTTTATCAAAAAGAGCATTCTAATGTCAGGTGCTTGGGATTGCTGTTATATCCTCAACAGTAACAAAATATAGTCTGCCCCAATAAGGTTATTATGCCTCATAACTTGATACAGTTTCATCTTACGGGGATTTACCTTAGTTGTAATGACTGGACAAATGCCTAAAAAGCCCTGTCGTCGTTTACAGAATTCTAGTGGTGAAAAGAGTGATGTCTTTGATATCTACTGTTAGAAGGCATTGTGTTTCAGGAATTTGACAGGTCAACTTTTTTGCATAATGCAGTACTAAGTGTTACATTTAAGTGGCAGGCTCTCCATGATTTATGTAGTTTACCATTATACACTATGGAATAAAAATTGTATTGTAATGGAAAGCTGCAGACACAGCTGTTCCAGTCAAAACATTGTCTGCGCCAGGACTTTGTGCACTGTATAATGAACATTTTATTTGAGCAATAAAACAAAAGGTGTGGCTTATCACTGCCGAGTGTTCCAATGTATTGGTTGCTGTATAAGTAATATATTAGCTGGGCAGCAGTTTGATTACTTTTGGTTTATAATGCAAGAATACACAGGTATGGGACTTCAACTAATGATTATTTTTAATGCCATTGTGCACATAAATTCTTTATGGTTTAGTATAACATCAGAAAATTGTCCTTAAATGTCTCGTTTTACAGATGAATACCTTAAAAACTCAAATATATTTTCTGTAATTTAAAACAGAGAAATGCAGAACAATAAAAAATCGTAATGGTAAATTTTTGTAGGCATTTGTCCTTAAAACTCAGAATAATTTGTCAAAAACCTGTTGCAGCATCATCTTTCATCTGTGGTTAAACATCTAGCTTTGCCTGAGACGTGAGCATGCCCAGTGACAAAAACTGTTTATTGTCCTCATAACTTTGTGGGTGGTTTACCTTTTTTTGCCTTCTTTGTGCAGCTGGTGGAAGAATATGCTTCTCGCTGGCAGGTGCCACTGCCTCAGCTCAGGATCCTTGGGATAGCTCTGTGCTACTTCACTCAAGCCTCCACCTTCTGCACATCAAGCTGTGATCATGTGCTCCACACACTCAGTAGTCTGGCCCTGTAAGTACAAATAATCAAAGATACTGTTTTTAGTCGTAAGTAATTTATCAACAGCCCTGAAACAACAGTAACAAGCAATTCAAACTCAAGAAATGTTGCTTGTTCCAATGGTACTAAAGAATGGTACTTGAATGCTGTTATTGAGAACGGTTTCCAAAAATGTCGTCCTTGTGTTAGCAAAAAAATATTCCAGGTTGAATAGGACCATGAATAAATGCAGTTGTGTTCAGTCCTTCTCAGCTCAGTCACATCATTTTTTTTTTTACAAGACTTGCAGCTCCAGGCATTATAATGCAAGTTGTGATGAAAACAAAGACAACTAGATGAATTTGCCGTAGGCCAAAGCAGCACAGTGTGCTACTGATAAAGCCATGACCCTAGGCTTTCACCCATTAAATTCTTCTGCTTTCATATTGGAATCTTTTTCACATTTAATGTCCAGAGCACAAACCAATTGCACTTTGTTTGAGAGCATCTATGCAGCTTTGACTGGCAGATGCCACACATAGCTGTAAACAGCCTTCTGTTCATCCTTACGTCGGTCAGTGATGTCTGTTAGAGCTTAAATAGATACTTTGCCCA
>JAPZDZ010000017.1:2932455-2942458 GCA_029783805.1 Acanthurus tennentii | reverse complement strand
TATTATGTGCTTATCAACCACCCCAAAGTATTCATATATATTTATTGAATAGAAATTTGTTTATGTTTGTTGGCTTATGCAGCTGAACTTATGAGCCAAGAAAAACCCTGGTATGCTGCCAGCTGTTGACTCTTATCAAGTCTATCCCGGGGTTTCCCTCAGCTTCCCATTTAAATGCATTTCTAGTCCTTTGTCTAGTTATCACTACAAGTGTCTTTAGTTCCAAACAAACTATTGAAGTTCAGTGAATACATTAAGTAAAGTAATGAAGTAGGTTTAAACTGCTTAAACCTGGATTTGAGGATACAGGCCAAACAAATTCAATCTATTCACAGGAGTGTTTTTGAGTTACTGCTGTTCTTTGATGAGAAGGACTTCCATTCGGAGCCACTGAAACTCTTCACTGTTACATTCCAGGTGAGGATGACATCCAACACTTCCCCTATTAAGCAAAGTAGTTTTTGTATGATAACTAACTAGAAACATAAGTTTAATTTGATTATTTAAAACTGTTCATAACGTTGTCCTATTGCATGATAGTACTTTTAAAACATCATTGATATGATGGCACCTCAAGAAACACTTTTTGTCCTCTTGCTCTCTCAGGAATGTCATTCGGCTCTTGCAAGGCATCAGAATGTTCATTTACTTCAGGTTGAGCGTTTGGTTCAGGGCGGCTGGCTTTGGACCTCCCCAGCCTTACAGGCAATCCTCAGTGAGTCCAGTTTACCTCAAAGTGAAGGTAGGTTCTTGTATGCCCAGCACTGGTGTCATTACCTTCTTAAGATTGATTACTCTAAACTGTTACCATGGAGATGGCTCCTGTGCATGTATGCATTAATAATTAATTGACAAGTCATTGCTCAGATTTTTTTCAGCATATTACCCAGCACTTATCATAAATTATTCCTTTTAAAATCATAAGTCAAAATTTTTGTGAATCTCATGTTAAAACATAAATTATCACCGATAAATTGTTAATCTAGTCTGGAGATCATTTAAATAGCATTGCTTGAAAATGGTTTATTGATAGTGTTTTTTCTTGTTAGTCCTGCTGATCTCTTAAACATTAGCAATATAAAAAAAAAACTGAAACCATATCTGTCTCTCTTCTGGTTTAACTATTCCTCAGTGGATGAATGCATCAGCTCTGAGCTGCCAGTGTTCTTTGAGCTTCGGGTGCGCTACCTCTTATCCTGTAAGCGGGTCAGTGAGGCTATGGCCCTGGCTAAGTGTTGTGCTTGGCATCCGACAGCAGGAAAACACTTGTTCTTCCTCCAGGTCTACCTCACGTGGCTTTTTAAAACGTCACAGTATGACAGCCTGCACAATGAGGTGGGTGGTCTGTTGCATGCTGTAGGCCAGTATGTCTTTCTGTCAAATTCTGTAATTTTTTGCTACAATCGGTTGTACCTTTCTTAAGCTTGTGCCTTATGTATGAGATCCTCCAAAGGCCAAACTGATGCTGTTATTGTCTTGTTTACAGGTCGCTAACTTTAATGGCAAAGATGCAATCAACATCATCTGTAGCTTGGAGTGTGAGGAAAAAGATGAGTTGTTGCTAGCCCTCAGCAGAGCCTTCCTCTCCCAGCAACTCCGCAGGGGAGATATGTACTATTTATGGTAAGTAAACTTAAATTTGATTTTAATTCAAGGAGAAGTCAGTTTAAAACTCAAACTGAGATCTATTTAAGTGTTACTTGTATATTTTTTAATCCCCATCAAATGAAGCATTAAGAACAGTCTATACTGCTGTTTTTGCAGTGACCTTGTCTTCATTTGGAGTAAACTTCATCGGCGGTTGAAAACATCCAAACATACTATACTTGAGGAGAGTCATCAGCTAATGCTGTCAGCCACCAATGTAAACTCAATCTTCCCTTTCATCAGAGCCATAATGCAAGAAGTAAGACTTAGTTTTGTGTATTTTTATGAAATCATGTTTTGAAAATTTAAATAAATGTGTCAATATGGCAGATATAGTGTTGTTTCGATTGTTTAACAGTTAATTCCTTTGTACATTACTAGCTTGGTGAAGATGGAATCCAGTTCTGTGTGGAGCTTTGTGCTAATGCCCTTGAGTCTTGCCTTCCCTGTGATATCATCACCAAGTCACTGATCTACAAAACCATTGCCGGCCTGCTACCTAATGATCTGGAGGTTTGCCGTGCATGTGCTCTTCTTGTCTTCTTCCTGGAACGCACTGTGGAGGCCTACAAAATTGTATACCTCCTTTATATGCATCCTGATCAGGAGTACCACGTGGAGCATGGCCCCATCAAAAATCACATTCGCTTTGAAACCCTGCAGGTATGGTATTTATGTGTCAAATCATGTCATAGAAAAGGCCATAGTCAAGGGTTTCAGGCTGTTCATATGAGCACAATAGAAAAATCTTCTATTTATTTTCTATGTTGTAGCACTTTCTTAACTTTCATTTTCTTTTCTATCCCTCCTCAGGTTTTAAAGAAGGACCTGTACTTTGACCCAGAGTTTTGGAACCTCATTGCTTTACGGACCAATTGTGTGAAGCTGATGAGTGAGAAAGTGGTCAGTGCTGCCCTCGAGGAAATTATGGAGGACAAATGGATCCTAAACTACTGCACCAAAGAACCTGCCTCTAGATTAAGCACATTGGCATGTCAGAAAGAAAATAAACGGGCACTTCAGGCAGCAGCTAAGAAGCGGCACCATAAAGAGGACAGACGCCATAAAGAGGATACTGATACTTCCCCCAAAAGATTAAAGGTGGGACCAGGCAGAGCACGACTAAATATTGACAACACTGCAAAGAGGAAAGGCAACCAGGGATCACGACCTTTAAAGGTTACATCATCTGTACCTTTGAGGCGCTCATTTTGGCAGCTTGACAGACTACAGGACAATGGGGGATATGGAGAACTGAGACGCACCACACGACTCTCAGAGAAGAACCCACCAAAACGAAGGATTAGAAAACCCAAGTGGCTGTTAGACTCAGGAACTGTGGAAGAAAATAATGGTCCTCCTAAGATCAAAAAGCATGGATTGAAACATCAAAAGCACCATCAGCCATCTGTCGAAAAAAGGTCTGACACTGGTCAGATCAAGAACAATGCAAAACAGAAACCCTCAGTAAACTCTACTACAGTGGCAAGGGAAAACAACAACAGCAAACACCAGAAAGGATTTTCTTTGGACTGTCTTCAACCAGCTGCCCCTCCACAAGTAATTCTTGAGCTCTCCCTACCAGACAATGAACTGATGGGTACATTTATTGAGGACACTTGCAACAGACAGAGGGGGTTCCCTCAAGTGCTTCTCTACAAACCTACAGTGAAGTTTCCCACCACATCACAACCTGCAAAGACTGTACATCGCAAAGAGGTGATTCTTAGAGCACGGGATCCAGCTATGTTCATACAGCAATTACACTGTTATGTTCGAAGGCAGAAAGGAAAAGGTAATGGGTCAAATGTCCAAGGCTCAGTATCAACAATCACACGCTCTTCTGTGCAAGGAAGTCCCCCGAAAGGTCCGCAGAGAAAGCTCTGTGAAAAGCCTGCCTCTGATAGGAAAGGTGTAAATGCCTCTCAGACAACAGCAGCATCTAAAGTTTCAGAATCCCAAGTTACAGAAAAAGTCCTTCAAGTTGAAACTACAAAAAGAATCTTACAAAAGACATTTTCAGCTAGAGAGCTTTCTGAAAAGTCTGCTGTTGAGATGAAAGTAACTGTTGCTTCAAAAACACCAGCAGCAAAAGCGACTGAATCCCCGGTTTTAGATATGGTCTGTCAAGCTGAAAGCACCGGAAAAGTCTTGCAAACAAAGACAAGAGAGCTCCCTGAAAAACATGCTGCTGGAACAGAACTTACCAATACATCACAGACAGCAGCAGCAGAAACTGAAGTGACAGAGGCACCAGTATTAGCAAAGGTCCTGCAAGCTCAAACAGGAGAGCTCTGTGAGGAGTCTGCTGTTGAGATGAAAGTCACCATTGCCTCACAAACCCCAACAGCAGGTAAAGTGACTCAATCCTCAGGTGTAGATAGGGTTCCTAACACAGAGACAGTAAAAGACCCTTCAAAAACCACAACTTCAGCAGAGGTTCTGCAGACCTTAACTTTAGGCAACAATCAAATGGAAATTACTGGGAAAATCCCTCCAGTGTCCAGTATTGCCAACACAAACATTGGAGCTGATGATACCATGCCCACACAGACTCTAGATGTTGTTGTAAGAGATGGGAAACGGCTTGAACTTAAGTCCCCAGAGGTTCTCAGAACTGTCAGTAGCATTTCTGAAGTAGACATTTCATCCAAACTCTCACAAGAAGAGCTACCTTTTGAAAATGACACATGTCCTGGAGCAACAGTGCTCACTCATTATACTTCTACAGATCAGAACAGTATAAATGATATATCTGCTCTGACATTAGTAACAGAAATGGTTACTGAACTTTCTCCTGAGACACTCACTCAGAAACGAACAGGTCTGGATGACAGTATCCCCAAGGAGTCAAGGGCTGGAAATAAAGTACATACTACCTCCAGCTGCACTGTACCAGAACTCAGGGCTTCTGCAGTTGCTGATGTCCATGGGGAGACAGAGGAAACTCAGGATATTGAAGCAGAAACGCCTGAGAACAGTGAACCTGTGGAATCAGAGGAGTCCAAGCTGGAGTACTGTTGTACATTCTGCAACAAGGTCTTCAAGGGAAGTCGTGTTGTAGCGCATGCTATGTTCCATTACCGTAAAGACGAGTGCATGTTTTGTGGGATAGTATTTAAGGATGATCTTTTGGCCATGATGCACCTGTCTGATCATATTGAGAAGCTAAAGAAGAGCAAAGAGTCGGCTGGTAACAGTGCCCAAGAAAACTGGGTTTCTGAGACCAAAGATATCTGCATACCTAAGACCCCTGCCAAAGCTAAGGCCACAAACATGTCTTCTGGTCCCCGTAGCAGTGGGAGACCAAAACAGTCTGCTGCTTGTGATAAATCAATAAGCCTTCGAGATTCAACTCCACCTGGATCCAGAAAGCTGAGATCCAGTGACAAACCAGTGGAACAAAAAGAGAAGAAGCAAATCCTGTCAAAGCACCTTAATAGTGAAACTCCCATTCGAAGAGTAAATGGGCATATTGGCAAAAAGATAAAGCTTGACAGACCAAAAAAGGGCACCTTAAACTCTGAAGTCAAGCATTCACATTCACAGCAGGAGAACGCTAAAGAAAATACAAGTGATGGAGCTGAGGATTCCAGATTGCAAAAAAAACTAGATACAGAGATGGATAGTGCAACTTCAGCTCAGATGGACAAGAAATTACACTGTTCTACTGACCATGAATCAAAGGAGACTGAATCTCTGCAGGACGTAGAGATAGCTAAGAAGAATGTGGAGATACAAAATAAAGTTTTCTGTCCTGTGAATAGTTGTGCCTGGTTTACAGACCCATCAAAAAACCGTGTTGCACTCTTATACCATGCTCTCGAAGATCACTATGGGGAGGTCAAACCCTTGGAACTTGCATTCCGTATTGGAAATAGCAGATGTAGTATTTGCATGAGGGTTTTGTGGAGTTTTGAACATTTTCAGCACCACGTTGAAAGACACAAACTTACTCCTCGGCATCCTTGCCTTCATCAGGGTTGCACCGCCAGGTTTAAAACCGGAATGGAAATGAGACGCCACGCCAGAAGGCACAGTCCGCTGCAGGCAGTGTGCTGCCTTCCTGGTTGTTCTCAACTATTTATTTGTCTCTGGGCACTGAACCTTCATGAGAGAGAGCACTATGCTTCCAAATCCACTAAACCCGACAAGAACACAAATGATCGAATTGGTGACAAACATAATAAGACGCCGGCTGGGAAGAAACGACTGGACCAAAAGCCAGAAGATGACACTGCTACCACTGCTGTAAATAAGACTGTGAGCCTCAAGGCTACTCGAAAGTCAAGAGGACAAGCACAAGACTCATTAACAGGAAAACATGTTAAGTCTCCTTCACCCAATACTCTCAGAGCATCTCTGTTGAAACCAGAGCTAAAAGGAAGTAATGACTCCCAAGATTCACATGTCTTGAAGAACCTCTCGAACAAGGACACCTCTGCACAGCCTGCTGGCCCTAATCTGAGATTAAGACAAACACTAAGAAATGTCAATGCTACAAGTACAGCACTTGGAGCTTTCAAAAGTCACAAAGTCATCTCATCATCATTGTTAAGACACAATTTCAAAGTCAGGCACAAATTCAAGAAAAAGCAGGTCAAAGTAAGCACTAAAGGTCCTAAACGAAGAGGGCGTCCTCCAAAGTCAAAGAAAACTGTTTATGATGAAAACACTGCTCAGCTTGCCAGCTGCTCTGAAGCAGCAGAGCCCTCAGATTCGAGCAAGGAGTTAACAAAAGAAATGAAGAATCAACAGGCCAGTGATGTAGCCAAAACAGCAGACACATTAACTGATGGAGCAAAATCCAAGAAATCAATTAATAAGCAGGTCAAGAAGAATCAAGTTGAACAGAAGGGGGTCTCAAATAATTCATCTACATCCGTTGTGACAGCCAGCAGTTCAAATCAACCAGTCAGCACCACCTTAGCAGACAAAACTCAGGAGTCAGCTGCGGTCAAAATGAAGTTGCATAAAGCAAAAAAATGCACTACATCTAAAAAAATTGGTCTTCATTCTCCTTCTTCCAAATCCAAGAAACACAAGTTCACAAATGTCAAAGCCAAAACAGAGATTAAGAAAAGAATTCCTCTTAAAGAACCTGGAGAGAGCTTGCCTGCCTCGAAAAAGGTTGCCAAGTCAGATTCTGTTGTCCCACAGGCCGAGGCCAAAGCATCACCGGCAACAGCAGAAAATCTTGCTGATGAGGAGGGAAAATCAGATGGAAAAAACACAGACTCGACACAAAACTGCTCAGGTAACTCTGTGCCTGCTGCTCCAGCTAACTGTTTAAATGAGATAACTTCATCACCAACCACTCCAGGAGAGAAAACACAGAAGGAAACCGCAAAACAGAAGCCAAAAAAATCAGATATAAAGAAAAAAGAAGGGAAGAAAGAAGAGAAAACTCATATTGCTTCCTCCAATGCAGGCAAGACAAGCAAGAAGCACAAATATACCAATATAAAAGAGGACCAAAAAATATTCAAGGAAAAACATCCATGCAAAGATGCTGTCAAAAGATCTGCTTTGAAGAAAACAGTTAAGTCTGAATCTGTGAACAAACAGGTTGAGGCTAAAGCAGCAGCAGAGAGCTCTCCTGATGTGGAAGGAAAAGCAGAAGAAACATCAGAGACAATACTTGACAGCTCTTGTTCCTCCACCCCTGCAGCCACATCTAGCGGCTTAAATGAAACGACTATTCCATCCACTGCAACCGAAAAGATCATGAAAAAGGTGACAAAGAAGGAAAATTTAAAGAACACTCATCATACGAAAAATTCAGATCCTAACAAAGCAAACAAGAAGCGAAAGGTTGCTCATGAAGAAGGTGACACAAAGACTGTGAAGAAGAAATGCAAAGATCAGAGTGTTTCATCAGAATCTAAAAAGTCAGCCATGACAAAACCCGAGGTCCAACCACTCACTGAGGTCAATGCAGAGGTAGCGGAGAGCTCTTTAATTCAGGAAGGAAGATCTTTAGGAGAAGCACCACAAGCTACAGTTAATGGCCCTGGTTGCTCTGTGGTAATGAATGGACAAGCTGCAACCGAAGATGTAAAACCTGCGGTGCGCAAGGACACTCTTGAAAAGTATAGTAAGAGGCCCTTCATGCGACCGCCACCCACAGCATACCTGGACGAAAAGTACACCACCATGCCAAAAAAGAGGAAGGAGTTGTCGTTCTTCCCGACGTTTCAGATAAGTCCCATTTCTGAGCAGGTAAAAGTTACAACAGCTCTGCAGAGACAACGATGTGCCAACTGTTTCGCTACGTTCAACAGTGCTGAGGACTTGCAGAATCACCTCCAACTACAGAAGTGCTCAAACCTCTTTGGATTTGACTCTGATGACGAGGGTGAGTCCATGTTCATTATTATTGAAATCTGGAGTAAATTAAAATGTCAATGCAGCATGTTCTGATGTTTTGAACACTGCGCTGGTATTAATTTTAGTGATAAAGGATGCAAACACAGAACTTTATTTGTTAAATTGCAATTTACAGGAGTTGTGTCATTCTCTTCTGATGTGTCTCCCTTTTTCCTGCCTCAGGCAACAGTTTAACATGCTGATCGAAGTCAAAGTGAACTGACATTTTGGATTCAAAATAGACTGGACCCGTGGACCTGCATGGAGCCTCTGGATGGATCATACCTCAACGGATTAGTGCCCTGTGGATGACCTTGCCATGGGCAACTGAGAAGTGGCAGGTTTACCTGACTTTTACTGCAGCATGTGCCTGTAAAGCGAGCGGCCAGAACACATGGACTAGCCAATCAATAAAAGACAACTGAACTGATTCCCAGTCAGACTGTCAGCAGAACAGCTAGTACTGAAGTGCCTGCTCTGGAACCGCCATGCTGTTCCCAGCTGCTTCACCTGGTATGGAGATTAAGCATTATGGCTTTGAGACTGGACTCTTGAAAGCTGTGAAAAAAAAACTGATGTAAGATGAAAAGGCTGCTCCTGCTTTCACTAGGATACATATTTTTCACATCAGTAAGCCATATAATGCCATTTTTTTGCTTTTTGCACTCTGCTCATTAAAATTTCTCAGTCAGTTTCTTTCTGCTTAAATTCTCAAAGTGATGGCATTGTACCATTGATGAAACATCAGTGTTTCATTGATACATGCTATCCAT
Organism: Acanthurus tennentii; assembly: GCA_029783805.1. Lineage (NCBI taxonomy): Eukaryota > Metazoa > Chordata > Actinopteri > Acanthuriformes > Acanthuridae > Acanthurus > Acanthurus tennentii. The sequence continues at coordinate 2,933,669 of JAPZDZ010000017.1, read as the reverse complement.
GTCACCATCCTAAGGTTATATGAATTGTAGACTGAGTCTAAACTTTGAAAAGCTGTAAGATTGCTGTATCATCTTTTTAATTTTTTTTTAATGTACAAGTCTTGTTTAAATACTAATTGTATTTCTCACACAAAGTTCCCTATGAGGTTATTAGGTCTGTGTGTGTCCTCACCATAAATAACCAGTAGGGGTCAGTATGCACCACAAATTTTTTTGAACTGAAGGACTTCTACATACAGAGCTGCTCCACTGTGTTTATCACTGAGACAAACTCAAGAAATGGCTTCACTTCCAGTCATATCCATTGAGCTGTATTTCTTTTAGCAATAATAACCATAAAATGTGCCAGTATCCCCCTGCTACGTTGGCGGATTCTGCCACTGTCAGACAGGCTCACTCAATCATGTTCTCACTTTTATTCGCTGTCAGTGGAGCAGCTGACATTCTGGCTTATGCTCGTATTTTCTCAGTTAAACATAGATTTTTTCAATTTTATCTATACTGCCTGTTCAAGACCATAAAGACATTGTGATCTCTCTTTTAGGGTGTATCCTTCAAAGAAAAACTGTTGTTAACTGCTACAGTTTGGAGTGTTATGGGGAGGCCACACAAGTCTTTTGTGTTTAGCAGCAGTAGGTTATATTTATTTATGTTTTATTTTCTATCTTTTGTAAATATTTGAAGAGTTTCAATGGCTTATTATATAAGGGGATGTTGGAGCCGGGTTTATATTTTGTTCTTGAGGAAAAAATAAACATTTCAAATGGCATCTATTTTGTGGACCTTTCAGTGGTATTTGTTACATCAGAGAAGTGGATGCTTGACATCAGAGGAAAGAGCAGTTTATTCCAAAGCATAAAATGATTCAGTACACTGGCAAGAGATAAGACAAAGCAGTGTTGGACACTGGACTGTAGAGAATGTATTGAATTATGTCTCGAGTGTTTGATTGATCAAACACCAGATAAATTTTCAGCCATGCCAACCTTAGTCCTGTGTCATCTGACCAAATCAAATTTTTCTTTTCAACATGTGAAACCACTCAAAAGTTAAAACTAGGGAGTGGAAGGGGCATAAATTAAAATGATGAAAAGGTTCTTTAGCCAGGTTTTTAGCTGGTGTATAAATAATCATCTTACGGGAATCGAGTTCATAAGAGGCCATTTCAAACCTTAACTGTCAGTTCCTGCAGCCCCTTCAAAAAACAACAGTTT
>JAPZDZ010000017.1:2910777-2930926 GCA_029783805.1 Acanthurus tennentii | reverse complement strand
CTAAACAGAAGTTAATGCTAAATAGTAGCATTATAGCCAAATGCTAAACAAGCTAAATACTAAACAGGTTTAGCATTATCTCATAATTGCCATTGTCACAATATAACAAGTGCTGCATAATCATTGTAGTATTTCACCATTTTTTGAGTTTACACATGATAAAATGACTAAAAAGGTGTTCTGTTCACAATACTGTGACTATAACAAACAGTAGACACTTTATAGTTCTTACAGCCAGCATGTACCAAAAAAAAGAACAAAAAAACAGGGACACAAACATAACAGTCTGACAAGAGTTTTAATCAATACTTCAAAACTAGTTTAAATATTTAATAGTAGCAACGACAGGAGATTTTCAACTTTTCTCTACATCCATAAAGCACAAACACTACAATTATTTCTACACTGCAGTAAATCTTCATCCTAAATTTTAATTGTTTTTGTGCCCCAAAATATTTTTTAAAGCTTTATATTTGTTTTAATTTTTTTTTGTTTTGTTTTGTTGTTTTTTTGTTTTGCAGTGCAGGCAAAACAGACAACCATAGACATTAATCAGTTTCTCCATGGTAATTAAATTGGTTGGAGTACAGACATGTGAATAGTTTCATACCAACACAATATTTAGTTATGGTATCGACTTAAATACGGTATTTTACATTTACACGATTCCACCTTCAAAATATCAGTTTTAAATATGAAAAAATGATTTCAATATTTACAAATAATATTACTTAGAGTGTGTAAAGTTAAATTAGAAGAACTACAACTGTATCTAAGTTTTACCATCAATCAGTTGTGTTTGGATTCAGCCATGTACGAGTAATATCTTTGAAAAGCAGCACTGCAAGAGAGACAAGGTGGAACCAGAGGATCTAATTATTGTTTGGGAGTGTTTAAATTAGCGTTTAATATAACGGTATCTGCCTTTAAACCTGTACTCTATCAGGTGAGGGGAGCTGATCCAGCTAAGATTTTTTTTAAACTTTTTTATCTATCAGTCCAAATAAAACACAAAACAAAACAATAATTTTCAACAAGAGCTTCACTCATTTCACTATAGATGCAAATGACACAATCTGTTTACCAAAAATAAAATCAAGTTTTGGAAACAGCTACTGGTGTCCTGGACCAAAGAAAGATACCATCACCATTTCCACCTTTAACTCCTCACATAAGGCCCTGGCAACATCATCTCTAACATGATTTATACAAATAAATCCTTTAACCTCTCAAATAATTCATGACTCAAGGCTGCCAACTTGTGAAGCTGACTACAGCTTATTTAATCAAAAAAAAAAAAAGAAGCAGGGAGTCTGGTATGTTATTATTTAATTCCACTTTCCATTTCACACAGTCATGAGTGGTGTCTCTGCAGCATGTTGGTGGTTGAATATCGTGCTCGAACATGTTGTGACAGGGATGAACGCTGGCTCAGAGTCTGATTGGTCTCTCCCGCCCTTGCTGTCATGCTTTCGGGCAGACATCCGGTATGATTTGTCGCTTCCAGTCAAGATTGTGTTGTTTGTAGTGGGTAAAAGGCTAACACATGTAAGACAGTTCCAGAAAGTCAAATATATTTTCTCATGTTCCCTCTCTGACTGAGATTACTCCACTTTTATGAGCTCTACTGCATGTGGTTTTTGGCATTTTTGTCTCACTTGGAATCACTCTTGTCCTCCTTTTTGTCAGGGCACAGACAGCACTAATAAAACTCCTTAAGTGCTGCTTGTAGTCTTGTAATCCATTACATGTAAATGTGTAGTGTCAACTTCCTGCCCTCCTGTCACGAGACTCTTCCTCCCTCTTGCCCTTTCGTGAGGACAAAAGGTTTCTAGCCGCACGTTGAAGAGCGAGACATGGCGGCATGTGCAGTTTTGCTCCTCTGTCTGCCTGTGATCGGCTAATCCCAATCAGGCCTCATGTACTTGGGGATGCACTGGCAGACTTGCTGGCTGTAGTAAAAACCAGTCTGGCACACAGGTCTGGGCTGTCTGCAAGGCAACCTGTAGCAGCTAGACAGAGAGAGAGAAGGAAAAAGATGGAAGGGAAAGCCATAAAAATGGAGATCAAGAGGGAGATGGAAAGAGGGAGGTGAGGTAGGAAAGACACAGTGAGACATGGGTGGAGAGAAAGAAAGGGTGAGGTTTAGAGGAACAGAAAAGAAATAAAAAGACACCAGGGAGATTATACTATCTTGGCATGGCAGCTATTGATTATTCAGATTTGCACTTCCCTTTTGGATGAACCTTGATCCAAGTTGTGTTTGTGCATCAAAGGCTTTTTGTTTGAGAAAAGGATGTGGGAAAAGGAGAGGAAAGGATAAGGTCAAATTCTGGAAACTCCCCTCTTCAAAGTCACAGTAGGTGTTTAGACTTCTGTTGTGCCAACTCTTGAGACTAAAAGTTGAATCAAACATGGAAAAAATAGACCAAATGGTGTAAAGAAGGAAGTGAGTATGTTGTTGCTTCAAGAATAATGACTCACCCTGCCTTAGCTATATTAAACAGCTGGTTGTGGTTGCACGAGCTATCAAAAGTCCTTGCTGTATTTTTATTACTTCCTTTAACTTCTTCTGTAGTATGAGTTGGGTTTAAATTACAGGATTTATATAAGTGAATTAATAAATGTATTGCTAGCAAACTCGAACACCCCTGTTTAAAGCCAGTTAAGCACTTCTGTTTTGATGGATGTGAAGTATCTGATTATGCTAACCTAGCTAGCATTGGCGGTTTGCTAGCTAGCGTTTGATAGTTGTACGTTTTTGGAACATTTTTTTATACCTTGAGGTATGTTGTGTTATATTTATTTAAATTTGTTTATTCACTTATATTTAATAACAGAATTTAAGCTATTACGCAGTAAAAAATGTCCACCTTATGTCATCATGTTGTTACCTAGCGTTTAGCTAGCATGCTAACGCCAGGTTTGACAGTTAGCTCTTTAGCTCATTCGTTTTACAACAATAGTCATACCTGGAAGCTAGCTTGAAAGTTGATGTAGACAATAAGCAAATTACTACAAATATTAGCCAGCCAGCCTAAGTTAGGTTTATGTCATTTGTCTGTTTTAATTAAATGTTTGTAAATCCCCACTAAGTTAGCACTTAGGATGAACTGAGGCAAAGTTTGAAGAGCAGTGTCTGTGGGACTTGGAGCTGAAAAAAACATTTAAATTTGACTTAGCTTATTTATTTTTATGTTAGTTTTTCTAGTTAAAAAACCTAGTAACTACAGACAGACATTTAAGAAAATCTAGCTCATACTCAGTCTCAGTTGGAGCACAGATCTAATTTATTTCAGCTCTCTTTAGATGAGAAAGTGCAAGAAACTGCCATCCAAGCCCACTTGAGTGTATGTCCATGAACTTTCCCACATGTTAAGCTACGATTAGAAGTCACTCATATCAAAGCTTATGTTTACTTATGTGTTTTTTCTTGAGGCTGTCACTCCATCTGTCTCTAAGCCTGTCTGCCTGTCTGATGGCTGCTCTGCTCACTGTCATTAAGTTGACCCTGTCTCCCTGTCTGTCTCTCTGCAGGCCTCTTGGGTCAGAGCAAGGTCAATGTCTTGCATGCTGACTGTGGGAACCGCAACATGCATTCAAAACGTGCACACGCAGCTGAGACCATGGTTGAATGTTTTGGACACCCTGTGTCCATAAAAGGTCATATGGAAACATGTGAACGAAAGAAAAAATGGAGAAAGAAAGTTTTTTTTCATTTCGGAATGCATGATATGTCCATTGAGAGTTTGCTTGCTTTCTCCCCCTCTGACTGCCTCTCTCATTCCTTCCTTACCCCTTTCTCTTACTGAGCTTCCAGGGCCAGAGTTGTGATGGCATCAAAGGGCCAATCGCCTGAACTGGTGCAGAAAGCACAACACACAGGACCAGATCTCCCAGTATAAGACACTGGCTTGGTAAGTAATTGATGAACTGACACACAGAAACAGTGCTTTAAGTTGCTGAGAACTGAAATCTAAATTTAAAGCTGCTTAAACTCTTTTATTTAAATTTGTATACCTCAAACATGCTGTGCTTGAAATACTTAAGTAATTTAGACTTTTGTAATTCTTAGACATAAACACAGTAAGTTTTAGTGACACACAGCCCTTTTCAAAATCTTTCCGAGAACTTTAGGTTTACGTGATTTACATGTTGTGGCTTTTTTATGAGTTACTAAGAAATGAGGAACAAACAATACCAAGGAATTGTTTTGACGCAAACTGGAGACCAGACTCTCTTACTCATTCTTAAATTTAAGTGGGTGCAATGACGCACTATTATTTTAGCCAGCTTATGTGTCATATACAAGGCACTATGGTTAAAATTTTGAGAATGGGTGTTTTTCTGCCAGTTAGAGACAGTGACAGCACTGACGTAAAAAATTTTGATGGTGGCAGAGGGGAATTTTCATCTCTGATTTAATGAGAATAGTGCTGTCACAAGTGCAGATAGTACAACAATAATTCCAGTTTGAGAATTGATGCTGTCCCTTGTAGGGATGCAAGATAAAACATTTTTTTTGGACAATTTTTAATTTTTTTTTGCATATTGGCTTTTTGGATGGGTGCACAGGGAGTTCTACAAGTTCAGAGTCTAGTTGTCAAAAAAAACCCCAAAAAACAGAGTGTGCATACTTGGGATAATTTTATGGCTCAAAGGAGACATCATTTCTTTGCTCTCCCCTTTGCACAGAGAGCTCAGAGTGATAAACTTAGATTCTCAGAGTTTTGCTCAAGGACACTTAACCACGATGAACACTGACTTCAAACCAGTCTGAGGACAGACTCCTGGGCTTCTTGTACACCTACCTGCAGGTGTTGGAGTTGAACTTCTTGCCTTGCAGCAAACACGAATGTGAACTCTCTCTGCATTGACACAGGCAGGTTTCGGGGTTCAGAGGCTGGTTTCGAGGACACTCTGCAGCGCACATACAGCCACATAGCTCCTCATCCCACCGCTGGCCAGTAGGACACAACTTCCCCTCACCTTGACCTTCACACTGGCATTCACCTTTTAGTCAAAAGAGTTTAAAACAAACAGGAAGAGCAACAAAAAATCAAAGGTCAATCAAGACCAAGCTTCATGAACACTGATGAAGTGCAATATGTTTGGTGGTCGGGTTTTGACTTGCTACTACAGATATTTGCATAAAGCCCTACTTCCCAAATCTTCTTGCTTGATTGCTTTCAGAATGACAGCCTTCAACTTAGCAGTGTGTGGGTCCTTGTTAAGCCAAGGTGAAGTATGTGAAAAATAGACATAACACATAACAGAAAATAGGTGTTTCTGTACCACTTTTGCGCACAGAAAGAACTTTTGGCATCCATTCTCAGGCATTGGTCCAGACTCAGGGGTTTTAATTCTCTTTCAAACAACAACAGTGATATAAATATTTTTAAGAGCTTCAGCCCTCCTTACAGGTATCGTGGTCCAGTTTCCAGCCTGGATCGCAGCTGTCCTCAGTGAGTCCATTTCGACAGACGCATTCACAGGTGGACTTATCCAGAACCCTGTGGGGCCCACAGAGAGCCAGCAGACCTGAGTCCAGTGCCTCTGGAGAACACATGCACAAGAGGTAAAAAATGATATTTAGTTGTTGTTTCAGCTTGTTTTGTCTTTCTGTAGTCGTTGACAATGCTGGCACATCAGGCAGCCCATCCAGTTTGAAATATATCTAAACCTCAAAACAGACTGCTATGAATCTGTTAGCAAACACTGATGCTTGAGACAATGAATCTTACTAACTTTGATGTTATGAAAAACGTTTTTTGAACAAAACACAGATATATATACAACAGAAATAGTTTCCACGTCCGTCATAAATCTAGTCAAAATACTGCAATTTATTGTTTGTAATCTAGAGTCAAAATCAGGTAAAAATGCAAATGTCTGCTCATTTGGTTGATGACCAGCTTCTTCAGAATTAATGACATTCCTATTAATCTTAACTGCACTTCGTGTTAGTGCTAATTAGCCAATGTTGGCAAACTAACAGACTACTGTAAGATGGTGAAACTGATACACATTTCATGAAGGCCAATTAAACAAACAGCTTCAGCAGAAATGAATAAAGTTGCAAAGAAGCTGTTGTCAACAAAAGTTTTCTCTGGAAACTCTGGTCTTACCCACGATCTGTTTGTCTTTCTGGGTCTGAAGCGCCATATCTATTAAAAATTAGTTTGTAGTTTTAATCATTTAGACTCTCTCTTTAAAACTGTTTAAACAATTTGAAGTACGTTTATTATTAGAAAAAGAAATGTAGCTGGAGATGGAAGGTATGTCAGATCACAACATGATCATACAAGTGAAATGCCACAGACACTTTTGCTTCTCACATTTCAGTTGAGAAAACATTCCCTCGGGCAGAAGTCGTCTCAGATCATTTCATTTGCCGTTCAGGTATCATCATCGTCTGACTGTGGCGGTAGAGTTTTTGGGAATATACACACACTGGCACACATCCCAAAACCTTCTCAGTTAAGTTGTAGACACATTTTGAATGACACTGCATTTTTGCTATGAGCTGGGAGTTTTCAGTTCTGTTTGCTTGTTCTCAAGACAAGAAAAACCCCAAAATAATTAGATAAAAGCACACTGCCTGATTACATGTAAGTATATGTATGCTCCATACTGTGGGGGGTTTTACACTTTGTAGGGACGCGATTGTGCAGGTTTTTAGTCGTGCCAAGCTCTGCAGCAGGTGATTTCCACTTCAAGTCTGTCAGCAAAATCATCTGGTTTTGTTTGTTTCAAGGTTTAAGGTCTTTGCTGTCTTGCGTCAAATGCAAAACCTGCTGCTTTATCATCACGCTATCCAAACATAAGACTTACTCTAGGATTTACTTTTGAGGTAAATTCTGTTTTTATTAATGCAACGTAAAGCTCAATTTATGTTTCGCATGTTGCTTTTTGATGTCTCTCAGCCTTCTCATTGAGAATCTAATGTTATTCTTGGTGAAAGTACTTGAGTTCTACTTTTGATTTGTTGCTTATAGTTCCCCAAACTCTCATTGCTTTTACACATCTGATTATGTGTTTTTTATTTGTTGAAGTATTGCATCAGAACCGTATAATAGAGCCAAATTGAATGATTTTCAGCTCTGTAGACCAGTGGTTGACAACCTTTTTGGCCCATTAAAATGATGCAGTGTCTCACCATGATTCATTGAATCCATTTAAGAGGCCAGAAGAGCTTAAAGTATCTTGTACTTCACAGAAAAACACCAATAAAAATTAGAGAAAAGTCTGGAGAAAAATCGTGTAAAACAAAAATGTCCTATCTGAAAATCTCTTAAAGGTGATGTACACTGAATATGCAGCAGCCGCGCCAGATATAGAGGAATTTAACCAAGATGACTCAAGCATACTTACGAGTATGAGGGTAGTTGATGGTGTCTGGAGAGACACACACACAGCTCACTGGATCCCATAATGAACCTGGAGCGCAGGGCAGTTCGGGTGGGGAACACCTACACACACAAACACATAAAGACATTTAGTAAATGCTTTGATATGGGGAAAAAAGTGACTCATAAATATTTAAAAAATGCTCATCATGCTCACTCACAGGTGATCTGTTGCAGCTCGTCTTATGATGGAGTGCAGCGGCCGCTTGGGGAGGCATTCGCACGCAGTGTGGTTAATGAAGGGTACCATGACGGTCGGCGGTTGGTCTGTCCTGTGTAGGGACACCTCCATTAGCTGGCAGGAAGAAAGATGAAGATTAGAGGTAGGTGTGTGTGTGTGTGTGTGTGTGTGTTTGTGTGTTCAGAACTGTAGATTGTGTAAGAAGTCAGTGCTTCTCGGTTGTTTATTCTTTCTGTTTATGCTTTCTTTTTCTGCAATCTTTCTGCTTGTTCCTATTTTAACGTCTTTCGGCTGATGTGGAGAAGTTACTGACGTGGTTGCAAGATTGTGCAACTGTGCGTGTCAATGCGTTGTATTGACTAGATGTCCAGTTGCAGCCAAAGGCAAAAGTCCCACTGCAATAGGGCGTGATGTGATACAGATGAGCTTGTTACATAATTGGGCAGATTGGTTTCTGTCCCCATTTCTGAAGCAGTTTGACATATAAAAGGAGAAAATATCAACACAACAGTGGAACTAAGTGCTACAGATTGTCTGACACACAAAGAAAGGAGAAAAAAGAGAGGAAAAAGAAGGAAGAGAATCCAGCTGCTGTGCTTACTGTCTTGTTCACAATCGTGTGACTCGTATTGGTGCAGTATCGAGCTTCATTGTTGCAGCATCCGCCACACCGATGCAGCGCCACACAACGAGGGAGGTAGAATTGACTGGTGGATTCTGGGTATTCTTTGGCAATCTCAACACAAACCTCTCTGGGCTGGCATGAGGTCCGCTGGATCTCCTCTAGGATGACTGAAAACATATGTGATTAAGTAACTGGATTTCGGTCGCTTACACTCTGTTTGTGAATACAAGAGAGCTTCTGGGTCTGCATTTATCTGTTAATTGTGTTTTTGGGGCGATGGCAGGAAATCTTTAACCCCTCTAATCCTCTATCTGATAGAATTTTTAATCATCTTTCCACTTGAACTTATTTTCTCAGAAATCTTTTAGTTTCTCTACTTTTGGATGAATATGTCAGTGTTTACCTCCCAAAGTCCCGTCCACTTTGTAGAGAGCCTCCTCCCTTGGCACACCCCACAGATCCTCATCGTTAGAGTGGACTAAAGGGTTTGCTGACGAGGTGGGAAAAGAGGGGGAAGAGAAGACACGCCATGATTTCTTCCTCAAACAGTGCTGTAGCAAACTGTATTCAGGGTAAAGGAGCTGTAGTAGTTGGTCCACACTTGTCACTGTCTCCAAACTGAGCTGATCATCTGACACCACCGGAGCCTGGAAGACAGGAAAATAATTAGTTAATTGGTCTTGAATAACACAGCTTACCATCATAAAGTGTTTTATTCATTGACAGCATTACCAAGAAGGGAAACAAATCGATTGGGGCAACAAAATGAAGCTTAAAGATGATATTTTCAGGCTATTACAGGATATCCTGTTTTTGGTTGTTATATGTTATAGAACTACTTAAAAATTCAGTGCCTCTTTTTAAGTGTTAGAATCAAGGGCCATTTCTTTTAAGTCATGTTTTATGGAGAAAAAACTATTACATCCTGTAGAATTTACAGCCTGTGTTTGAGCTCGGTTTGAGCTGGATAAACAGTGAATACCTCAGCTACCAATGTGTTGTAACATGTTGCTCTTGGCTACTGTTAGTTATTATAGCAACGTTTGTCCTTTCCCCTCCTGCACACACACATTGTTCTGTTCAGGTACATAAGAAAGCTTTAAAGACTGCCTTTCCTTTATGCCTTAGTATTGCTGTTCTTGCTCTTTTCTGTGTTTTTTGTGGTTTCCTTTAGTTGGACATAATGCAGGAAAATGTGACAAAATTTAAAAATGGCTGCCTTGCTACTGTGTTGCCCTTGAGCCAGGCACTGTCATCTGACAAGATCCCTATTTTCCGCATTTTCAAGTTCTTCCAGTTGCTTTTCAGTTAGTTTATTGACAAACCGTCACGGTTCACTTACATAATATGTCCTGCATGACAAGTTAAACTTCTGAGGAGACCTTTGGTACAATGTTAGATCTGATGAAAAGAACCTAACAGACTAGATGTTTTCAGCCAACGCCCACATCATCATTATCACTATTATTGTACAAAGAAGGCTTTATGTGGTTCACCAGGTCTATGCAGGAAGTCTCAGTTAACAGTAGATATCACTTTATAAACCATCTCCACTGTGAGTCATCCTCATAATGATTTTCCTGCGGTTATAAATGCCTCTGCCTCTGTTTGTGGAAATACAGTGGATGAAAGATAAAAGGTTGATCGAGTGACAGAATGGAAAATTAATGAGGGGCTAAATGTCAGTTTTTAGCTGGTTGCCTGAGTGTCACACATTAATTTCTTCTTTTGACAGGGGGTGGATGTTTAGTTTCCCAGGCTGAGAAATAGCAGACTGGTACAGCTGGCATTACCTAAACAGAAACCAGATCTCTGTTGTTATCAGCCTCTCCATTTATCTCTTCCTCCTTCATTCTGTCTCTCTGTTCCCCTCCCTTTCTGTTTTTTTTCATCCATCTCATCTGTCTTAACATATTTTTCATTTTTGACCTCCTCTATTTGGGTGAAAGAATGTCATTATTCTGCCTAATTTAATTTCTGCAACTGGCCTATATCTGGATTTTTAAAAATTATTACTGTAACTACCACAGTTCTTTTCAAATAAAAACTGTTTTGAACTTGATCACAAGAATATAAAACTAAAGACTCTATAACTATTCCAAGCTGTATAGCAGTGCTTTTAGCTGAAAACTGACATCAGCATGCCCACAATGATAATGCTAACATATTGATGTTTAGCAGCTTTAATGCTAGCCATATTCACCATCTTATTTGAGCATGCTAATATTTGTTTAATGGCACTAAAAACAAGGTACAACTGAGGCTGATGGGAATGACTTAATGCCTTCTAATGTATTAAATCATGGACCAAAGTTACTAACAAAGTGACATATTGACCAAATGGTGGGCCTGGACAAAAAGGAAGGAGATCACCAAAGTGATTACAGTTCATCCTGAGAGGGGAGTTAATATTTGCACAAGAGTTCATGTTAATCCATCCCATAGTGTTTAGACTTTTCACTGAAACTCACAAAGTCAGCCCAATGGTTGTGCTACAGGAAAGCAAGATGCTGACCTGGCAGGGGAGAGTTGTCGACACTAACCCCTCCAGGTAGGAAAGGTTACACTCATTCAGGTTGGATGAGGTCACATTTTCATTTCACATGTCTGTTGCATCAAACAGGGAGAGGAACTGGGCAACAGGCTTGCTAGCCCCATAGTTTGGATTTACCATGAGGTGAATGCATTTGGAAATATATAGCTGCAATTTTTTCAGCAACACTGGGAAAACATAGTTGACTTGTTTGCTATTTCTTAGTGGAAACTAATTACATTTGATTTTCCTTCTGTAATCTGATCATAGTTTAATTTTAGTACTTGAGCTTAGCCCCTGAATTTACCTCTGTTAGTCAATATTATTATTGATAAGAACTTCAGGATGGATTCTTCTCTCCTTTATTCAAAGTCTTCCTACATTTTTTCTCTTTCTTTTGTTCTGTGTGTCTCTCTCTCTGCTTTGGGTTGTTCAGTGATCACATGACATGAGGTCATTACTGTGGAACTATGAGGTCATGATTGACGAACAACCATCATTAGATACTTCTGGCACTCAGACACACGCACATGCACACACCCATGCATTTCACACTCACTCTTTCTTCCAGTATAAACATCTTAAGTATAATTCTATTGTCATTCAACCAAACACACACTTTTTTTTTTTTTAAACGTAACTGGCAAGTTATGATAAAATGTGAGATTGTAATTCCACTATGCCACTACTGGATCCAACTCTTCTAAACTAAAATGACTCACTGCTTTTATGATATTTTTGAAAAGGAGACTTTTAAGTAAACCACCGTACCACTTCCACAGAAGAGCTAAGCTGTCAGATTTGACAAAGCTTAAAACTAAATGCCAAATAGTTTCCCGGCTGGCCCACAAACAGCATTTACAGTAAGATAGAAAGTTGACACCAAAGCAAAGGATGCTTTTACCCAGAACTGTTGAGATGATGTCACAGAAACAAGCTGTAACTTTAAAAAAAAAAGATGAAGCTGTTGTGGCACGCCTTTTAAAAGCTGGAACTGAAATTAAACTCACTTTTATTAGTTTAATAGTCAATTAAATTAAATTGCATTGATGCTTTTGGAAAACTACAACTACAAGGAGTGTTTTCACATTTTTTTTCATTTGTTTTTAAAAATAATATGTACCATATGTTAATGTTTACTTAAAGCAGCTTTAAGACAGTCTTTTTTTTTTATTTATTCTGCTGACACCTTTGGAAAGAGGCATTTTTGGCCCCACAGCATACTGTCATTGAGGTCTTGAAAAAGCGTGTTAATTTGTTTCAGAGGCAAGTGAAAGAAAGACATATTGTTGATAAATGTTTTCTTTTTTACGCTGTTTGTGAGATGCACAAAGATAAGGTGATTTAATGTATGTATTTGTGGCTATGTAAGATTAAAAACCTTAATATGGTAATGGTGAAACAAAGTAAGATTTAGTTCACACACCTAGGTTACATGTAATTCAACAGTTAACAGATTTGGTCGCGCAGTAATAGTAATTGACTACACAGCAACTTCTTTTTTTCAGGCTCTTACACTCTTTAATTCATCCCCAGTCCAAAAAGGACTTTTAATTTTTGAAGTTCATGAGAATGACTGCATAAGAACAGTCCATATGACTGGTGCTCTCAATGGCTAACATGAATCATATAATATTAGGAAGAATTTAGCACTTTTTAAAAAAAATTACAAAGTGCTTTACAGTAAAAGCAGATAAAACAAGTAAATAAGATCCAAAATATAGAGGCATCATGTTAATTTGAGACTGCTTCAGAACCACTTAAAAGTTCCTCATTGTTTGTTTAACCAAGACAGAGTGTATTAGAGGTAATGGGATGAACACATTACAAAGATGGTTACACTTGTGATCATAACAGCTATTGGCCTGTATCAAAGCCTTCTAATATCTGTTTGTATTAACTCAAAGGATTACCACCACATCACCTGAGGAACTAAGGAAAATATAATCCTTCCTTAACAGCGTTCAGGATTTAGACCTGCACACAGTACACTAACTGCACAGCAACTGGTGTTGTGAAGAACTTGTTTGGTAAAGGCAACTTTGAACTTCACTGTTTATGGATTTGTTGGAGGTGTTTGATACCGTTTCTAATAATAGTTGGTTTTCCTTTGATTTTGATGATTGTGCTTACAAGTGGTTGAAATCATTGCTTTCTGGTTTTGGTTGTTGGTGCTGATAGTTTCAAATCAAGTCAAAGGTGTTCCCCAAGGATCAGTTTTAGTCTCCCTACTGTATATACAGCACATACATATTAAATTTCAGAGAAAAATTGCATTGTTCAGTTTTATGCTGACGATACTGTCTTGCAGAGATGAGGCCAAGTAATTGTTTTGATAGTAATTCAATTTAATCTCATGTCTTTTCACAAGTCCCATGTTCGAATTGACAAGTCCTAAACTTTGTGTTTCCTGTCATCAAATGTAATTCAATTTAAACAACAGAATTCAGACTTTTTATTCTCTGCGGACCCTCTATTATCAAACAAAGCTGGAAAATTTAGCATCTTAGTTAGAGGTTTTTGACCCGTTCCGCAAACTGCACTTTATTTTTTGTGTACTCAAGTCTGACTCCAACTTATGTTGACTCAAGTTCACAAATCTTCTATATTGTGTAATAATAGCTTAAAAGCATAACAGGTCTTTTATTCATTTAAAGCTTGTTACTAACTCAGAAAAGACCAAATGTTTGTCTGTCACAAAAGCAGAGACCTTAGATGCTCCTTTTTAGATGCTGCCCCAGTGTAGGTTTAACAGACACAACACAGCATCATAACTACTTTTTGGTCAGAGTGAAAATTCTTAATCCTTCAACAGTTGTTGAAGGTCTCCTTCAAAAACAGAAAAGCTTGGATTAACATATCAGAACAATGCTTGTGACTCCATTAAAAAAAAAAGCCATCATACAGTTGACTATCCCATAGCAATAATCTGTACACTCTTGTGGCTGCAACTACCATTAAGCAACTAGACGGACTGACTTGTCTTGTCATATACATATACTGTGTTTGCCAGGTATCTCTTGTAACAAATATCCTACATTTTAAAGGGAATTCCTGAATAAACAGAGTTTTAATAGCTTAACTTTTCCAAATAGACGTTCTATCATTTAATGTTTTAATGATGGTGGATAGCTCTGCTTTAAATGGCAACATCTGTATCTGCATTTGTTATCTTCTCCTTTAATTTGTTACCTGTATGTGAACACTGACTTAAAAGCTGTAGAAGTTAGTGAAACTCCTCAGTAGTTTGGTCTAAAATCAATGAGAAATGGTGCAGCAACACTTCAGGCCAAGCACACCTCTTTATAGATGATGGGGAAATCAAATGTCTCACCTCGGTGCCCATGTCTCCAGTTTCGTAATAGTCCGTATAGTCTTGTCCTGAGCACAAATAGCTGATACTAAAAATCCATAGGAGCAAAGCTGGTATCCACATAGTGAGGAGATAAGGAGGAGAAGAGAGGAGAGGAGATCTCAGTATGGAGGAGGAGGAGGAGGTTGGCAAATTTAGAGCTGGATGTAAGATGAAAGAAAGAGAGGACGAGAGGGAGGTTGAGGAGTCTGAAGTGAAGAGGAGGAAAAGGAGGAACAGGAGGGTATCACAGACTCGGCAGGTATCTCTTTGCTCCTCTCTTCATTCTATCCTGGGACGAAGTTGCTCTTCCGGCGCAGGTTGTTTGAATTTGGGAAATCAGCTGAATAAAACATGATGAGGAAATCGTCTCGTCTTCTCTGCGTCGAACGCACACACTCCTTTTTCTTTCACTTCAGAGGAAGTCTTCCCACTTGTCTTGCCGCATCTCCATTCTCACTTCTGTTTAATTTGATGTCAGGTGCCTGTTCACTCCTTCACTATTTGTCTCTGTTCACCTTTTATCTCTTCAGTGTTTCTTCTCCTAATGTCTATTGTGACCTTCAGTTTGAATTATTCCTCAACTACTGTCTTTTTTTGCTGACTCTCCCATGCAAGTCCCCTTTCTTTCCAGCCTTGGTTGTCCTCGTCAGGCTCTTCTCCTCGCCCTTCACACTTGCGCACGTCCTTGTTTTCTTTATCTATATTTTCACTTCTCTTCCACACAACAGCTGTGCTCTTCCCTCCCTCCTTCTGTCTCCTCTGTCTTTCTCTCTCTCAGATTATTGCTGCCTCCTTATCTGTCTCCTGTTTCTTCCTCAGAAACCTCCGGGGCATAGCTCTGACTGACTGACTCTCTCTCTCTGGACTTTTTTTTTTCTTTTGCAGCTTTCTAAATCTGTCACAACTTTTTCTGTCGGGCTGTCTGATCCTTAGAAAAAGCATCAAAGTGAGAGAAAAAAAGAGGAAGAGCTGATTCCAAATCCTGTTCCCAAATGTTTTTTTTCTTTAAAAAAAAGGAGAGCAAGAGGTTTAAAAAAAGTGTCCTGCTTTTGGTATTAAGTTCTTGTCCAAACAGACTGAATGTGTGTCCTGCTCGCACACATCCTGGTGGAGTAAATGTGAAAAAATACAAGAATGGAAGGATTGTATCTTGTGGGCGGAGTAAAGGATTTGAAAGAGAAGATTCGTGCGTTATAGCTGATTATACTGGCACTCTCTTTTTTTTTCCCCTTCAGAAATTGCAGGCTGTAGAGTGCTACAGAGGCAGGCAGCGCCTTGGCACTGACACACTTTCTCTTACCACATGCCACCATCCTTTTGTTATGTGATTTAAATTCAGTGGAGAAGTTATTTTTGCTATGTGCTTTTAGAACTTTTCAAAAAAGACTTTCTCACAGACAGGTTCAAACCTCAGTTATAAAACTGATACCCTCCCACGTTTCTTATCACGCTTCCCTTTCTTGCACAGTCATCTTTATCCTCCCATCTTTGCAATTCCTTGTAATGGGTGCAGCCTGCTGTTAAGGAAAATGTATGTCCAGTAGCAGCCAGTAGCGATGAATGTATGAGTTACTTAATTGCAGCTTTGAGTGCCTTTTTATGACCTGCTAATACCTTTGCTGTCTCTTTCTCTCGCCCTGCTGTTTCTGCTTTATGTCAGCCGCCCACAATTCTTGCTAGTTTCTCTTCACCTCAGTGAGCACTCTATCAATGTCAAGACTAGTCTGTGTGTGTGTGTGTTAGAGAGAGAGAGAGACAGACAGCAGTAAAGCTGCGAAATTGTTCCCACACCTGCAGCTCCAAACACCTTTTCTGCCTTCACTTCTTCACACTTCATCAAGCTCCATCGCTGTCCTCTTCCATCCCCCTCTCACCTCTTTTCTCACTCTTTCTCCCTCTGGCTTGGCTGTTCAAAGTCCTAAAATGACAAACTTTACATACCTCCTTAACTATACTGCCCCAAGGCTGTGGGCATGTGTGTCTGTGTGTCATGAAGGATGAGGAAGAGGAGAGGGTAAGAAGAGGTGAACGGCAGACTGAGCATACATCTTTGTCTAAATTATGATTTCTTTTCTCCTCTCCCAGGGCAAAGCAGTTACCGACAACTGTAAAATAAATTATAGACAGACAGACGGTAAAGGAAGGAGTGGAGAGACGGGAGGCCGACGACGACAAGGAGGGAGAAGGAGGTGTGTCTGGGAAAAACGCTGTGAAAACATCCGATTTTTGGGCCAGTCACTGCCAGCCTTTTTGAAGGATTAAAGACGCACACCCCCACACACTCACACATGCACGCACACAGTGGCAAGTGTCTGCTTGCAGTATGCTTTATGTGTTGAAATCTGTGCAGCCAAATTCCACATTCCAGTCATTGCTTTCTCCATTTCATCATGTGAGCTTGGGGCATAGAATTAGACGTGATAGAGAGGGAAGTTTATCAGCTTGAAATGCCAGGCTTTATCCTAGTCAGTCAGAAACAGACTAACAGACTGGCAGATGGTGTTAGGACCTCATTTTTATGTTAAAAAGAGAAAACATCACCTGCCCATGAAAATGCGTATGTCTTAAGATGAAAGTTAGTTACGCTGTCTAATAGGAAAGGATAGCTGTTTCCTCAGCAGGTAAAGAGGAGAATTTAAACCTCTCTGATTCAATAATTATTGATCAATACCCTCCACAGAGTTGGACACAAACTAATGCAACACAACCCAAGAAATTTAGGAAGAGTAAAATATTCAAAAACTTAAGAAATAAGGGTAGAAGAAATGAATTGTTTCCTGTTAATTCTGTTGCTTTTTATGCATCCTTTTGGATTGTTCTAATCATCAGGTGTCTTTTTTCCTGTAAAGCGATTCTGTCACAGAATAATAACTAAGTAAAACTGCATGTAATACAGGTGCACAGCTCAGAGAAAGTGTTTAAGAGCAGTTCTGAATTATCTTCTTGCAATGTGTCAGGAATTCGGAGTATTTTGGAGAATTCTGATACGAAAGTAATCACCGTGTTTGTCTTTATCAGTGGTTTTCAGTCTTTTTCAGTCAAAAATCCCTTAACTGTCGTCTAAGGGTCCCTCATCTCAGAAGAATTTTGCCTTGAGATGTTTTATTACAACGGGCTTATGAAACCCATTACGAACATGCCGTTTGCCATTATATCACTCATTGATGGACTTAAAGCATAAATAATTTATTTCTCCTCTTTGCTCCCACTAGAACTCACTCTAGACTCTCAGGGGTCCCTGCACAGAAAACCCTGTTTTCTTTGTGAAAAAGCTGCCATGCCTGCCTGTTACAGATGAACTTTGCGAGCCTGCTCAAAATTAAACTAATCTAGTTGACACTGGCTGGTGTTCATACAGTTGAAACAGAGGTAAATAGCTGCATTCAGCTTTATCAGATTTTACACAGGGGAAGAACTAAATAATAGAGAGGTTTGTGTTAAGTCATCACATGACTTGCAAAAAGTTTCTAAGCTTGAAATTTCTCCACTGAGGGAAACCACACAGTTGGACTAATTATCACAAGATCATCAGTGTTAGCAGTGCATTTATTACAACTTTGACTTGGAATCTATTTCTGAACAGTAAAAATTGATAAGAAATTCCCTCAAATGTCAGCTCCAACTTGTTTGTTTGACTGAGAGAGAAAGAATTCTTCTATAATCTCTGTAATGCTTTACAAATGCAAACTATGGTTACTTCAGTGGAGAAACCATATTGTTGCTGTGTTATTACACAGTTCTTCCTTGTTTGCTGTGTTATTACACAATTCTTCCTTGTTTGGAAAAACATCTATTATTATTTTCTCACAGCCGACGTTTTCCTTGTTCCTTATCCAGTCACTAACTCAGCATCAACACCAAAATATATCAGAATGAATTTGTAATTTATCTTCCCAATATTAAGAGGATTTTAGGATGCTACTTTCTGAGCCAAGAGCTACAAGGGTTTGAAATGTACCCCCCGCCCCAAAAAAAAAAGTTGTTTACTTTAAAAGGATTGTGTGTGATATGCAAAAAAGTAAAACACAAATGCTTTTTGAGATATTTTCAGCCACACTGTATTATAGCCGTGAACAGCCAGACAGGGTGACGACGGACCAAATACATTTACATGGTATCAAAGCCAGCAAATGTCTATTTACTGTAAAGACAGCAAATGTCCCTATCACAGATAGGATTTGCAGCACAGTGAGTAAATCCAGGTACAACACCAGACGAACACTACCACTATAATTTGTGGCTCAGTCTTCCTCTTCTCTCAGGAGTCTTGTCTCTGCTTATCAAATGCTTCTCCTCGGCCTCGACATCCTGTGCCTTGCAGCAGATAGAGTACCCTTTGCACAGACAGTGATCGAGTGCATACAGCACTGCCTTGTCCTCCATAATTGTAGAAAGTGCTCCTTTTTTCAGTCTTTCCTGAAATTTAGAGCAGTAATGGCGTCCTCTGCCACTGAACTGATGTTGACTGGACTTAAGACTCTTCAGTGGCTTTCTCTGTCTTGGTCTTTATGTACTTAACTTTTGGCCTTGGTTCGGCTTGAAATAGTGGCCTGAGGGCAGAGAACAGGATGCTAAGTGTTACCAACATAAAACAATAGTTAAGTAATTATATACTCGATAATATATGTATACACATTTCCCTAGCCATTATGATGCCCAGGCTTGCTTCATATAGGCACATGCAAAATCGTGCCTTACAGCTAAATATATCTCTATTTCCATTTTTTTGAGCATGCCTGCGAGTAAATCATCATGCATAAACTGTGACAACTTATGAAAGAGAAGCTAAGGTTGGTTTAAAAAAATTCATCCATTTTTAAAAGTTTGTTGTTTTGTTATCTTATCTGATGCAGTAGCATAAAACATTATTGCTCTGGTTATGTGCAGCTGAATTCATAATCCAAATGCAGTTCATCAGTGGCTAAACACATGATCTGTTTTTCCCAGCATACCAACTGTATAACAACAAAGTTTTGTAAAGAACAGTTAAACCTGTGTGATTATTCAACTGAGGTCACCAGTGTTGTGGGGCAAAAGCACAAAATTGGACTCTTTGGCCAGGTTGGAGAAAGCAGAAAGATGTTTTTCAGCAACACTCAACAAGGGTGCAGGCAGCACTTCCCTTCTGTTCAGAACACAAACACGTTTTTGATTGATACACAACAATGTGAATTAGATTTTCAAATAAGTCTGGATCATTTATAATCCTTAAATGACAAATGAAGCCATAAAATCTACTTTATAGCTCTCCATCCAGAGCCTCTGACAGCAGACAAATGACCCTGGATTTGGCCTCTGGTTTTGCGAACACAGCCTCACCTAGAGACAACACAGCACGTAAATTAAAAACAAAACAAAATCAGATTTGTTTTGGATTCACTGAAGGCTTTGACCTCCAATTACTTTTCCAGTGACATAGATTTTGTGACCCAGTTTTCTTGTAAGCTGTTAAAGAAAAACAATCAACACTTCCTCCCCATTCACTTCTACTCAAATGTGGTTGCAAGTTGTCAGTGACTGTGTTTTAAGTCTGAGCTGTGAGATCCTTGTGCAGTGTTGTAACATAGTCTGCAGGCACATAATTAAATGCTTTGTGGATTGCGTGTAATGACGGCCTAAGTCCTATGTTAACAAGACCTTCAATTACATACACGGTCTCATGATTCATGCATGTAACTGAGTCAATGGAAAAATCCCAGTTAAACTGTTTCTATAAGTCAAAAGTAAAATGCACCGAGCAGCCACTGTGTGAACTGCTTGGCCTTTTTGTCCCTCTGAAGCAAGGATTTGGGCTTGTTTGCAGCCTAATACACCTACTACTGCAACATTGATGCATGCTTCTCATGTCCCGTCAGACTCCAGAACTGTGGCTGTGTTCCTGCACTAAGCCTCCACCTACTCAGGAAACCAAAAACAAAAAAAGACGTCAAATATTTCTCCTCCAGGGGAACAAGATAATTCTTAAATCACTCAGTGGCTGGGTGCAGCAATTTTCAAAACCTCTATGAACTCTCAAGAATGGTCACCATCTATCACTACAATACTA
>JAPZDZ010000017.1:2692471-2712368 GCA_029783805.1 Acanthurus tennentii | reverse complement strand
TTTGTTTGATCTAACATTCTGTACCTCGACCCCTAACCCTCTACAGACTGACACTTTTTCTACTACGTAATGAGGAGCATTTGCTATGAGCATTTAGCATTTCCATAAACAACGGTTTGCCTTCAGAGGTGCTGGTAGGTGATTATTTTTTAAACTATGGAGCCATGTCAACGGTTTCCACCTTATTCCTGTCATATGCTAAGCTAACACAGCTTCATAGTAAACAACATGAAAGCGATATTGATCATCTAATCATAAGAAGATTTCCTAATTTTATTTCTCTAATGTTGCTCACCTACAGGAGATAAAAAACTCTCTCAGTACCACAACTGATAAAAAGACCCCTAAAGCATAGTTAGTGTCACTGCTGACTGATTGCTAAAACTAACATAAATAGCAAAAACACAATATGTTTTAAATTATGAATAAAATTACAACACACTGTTGCTGATAGGCACATAAAATGTCCAGCTCAACAAGTCCCTTTGTGTCCCATTTAGACCTAGAATATTGTTTTTATTCATCACAAATCCAAAAATCTGACAGTAATGCAACTTTCAATGTGCTTCACTTGTCACAGGTACAAAGGCATATAACTTGTTGAGAATAAAATAATACATATATCTGAATATGAAAGTCTCTTTGAAACAGGCACCTCTGCACCTGTTGAGAGACTTAAATTTTTTTGCAGGTAATTTTTTTTTAATCACAGACTTGGTATGATGGACATTTTTTTCTTTGACACAGACAAACAAAGGCAGACAAAACAACAGGTTTGCAGCCCAAACATGCATCGACAGATGGACGTTTGGCGTGGAGTGTTAGCGTTGCGAGACACGGACCTGATCAGTAAAACGCCTCCTCTTTTGCTCGGGCGACTTGACATATGCAGCCTGGGTGTAGGCATAGCTTTTATAGCGAGGCTGAGGGGAGGGACTTCGCACTCGCCCCTGAGCCACACTCACTGTGATCTGAGAGAGAAATGGAGAGAATAGGACAGAGAAGGAGTGTGAGAGAGAGAGAGAGACAGAAAAAGATAAGCGAAAGAGTGTTACACATAGAGCCAAAGATCCAAAAGCATGGAGCAAGAAAAGTAGAAGGCATTAAGAGGAATGAGAGCAGACAGAAGGAAAGTAGTGAGTAGAAATTAAGATGAGGAGGGACGAGAAGGAGAAGCAGAAATAGGAGAAAAAGAAACAAAATAATCACATTTAAGCTCCGTTTCCATCCAAATGTCAAGCTAATTTTCGGTGAACTTTCGAAATGGCATAAATAAAAAATATAATAAAGACTAGGTGCATTTCTGTGTGAGGGTGGAAAAATACATTTACAAGAAAAATGAACAGTCTGAAAAATTGATATTGGGCAAGCAGTAATTTACTTTCATTTCAGCAAATGTCATAAATGTTGCCATATCTCATGCCCTCTGAAGATATAAACAGAGAAGAAATACTGCAACAAACTAAACCATATCAGCCATCTTATACAGTTCAGGAGGGTTATGGTTGATTTACATTTAATAAAAAACCCAGAGTCACCATACTGAGCCCTTACTAAGTACTTGCTGTTAGAATGAAACATTAAAATAATTAATTTGGCTTTAAGTATTTAAATTTATTTAACTTTTGAAATGAAAAGAAAAATTCTGTATCTTGTAACGGCAAGTGGAATACAAAGCAGTTAAACACATTCTTGCTCAAATTATTAGGATCTTATTATATATGGAGGCTAATGCTGACTAATGTTAGCAATTTTATTTGGATTATTAAGGATATTTAGACCGTAAATATATTGCAATTGCGATTTACAGCAACAGTTGCAGCCATTTAGTAACAGTTACAAAGCACCCTAAGTTAAAGTCTGCAGAATGGCCATGATGTTGCAGATAATAATAGATTGATATTACTGAAAAATCATTTGTAATTAGCATTTTTTTAACTGCTGTGATTCCTCAAGATAGAGTTAGCTTGTATTTTACTTATACAAATTTTAGTCTGGAGCCTGCCCCCCAGCTTAAAAGGTCATTTTAGAGTTGTAGTTTAAATGCTGTAGATTGTCAGCGCTGCACTGTAATTAAAACTGAAACTGAATTTAAAAAAATTGAAACAAGAAAATTTGCGCTTAAGACACACAAAATATTCTTACTGTTTAATTTACAAAAAAAAAATAATTGGACTTTAAGGACCCAATTATAAATAAAACTGACTGTTGTACTCTGAACAATGAGGGTCTTCACACTTGTGAAATGAATGTCAAATATTTTGTAATTGATTATTTTGATTATATCTGAATTTATTTTTTTTCGTAAATACTCAAAAACATGGGATACAGTGCATTTTTTATTATTCACCACTACAAATAATATTTTACTTAAGATAAATATACCTGAGCAGTAATCTAATTAGAATTATGGTTTTCAAACATGACATTTGATACAATTCTTGGATGGAAACCCAGCTACAGATAATGCAGACATAAAAGAGAGACAGAGGTAGACAGATGAGTTATGCAGAAGATAAGGACAGAATGAACAGTAGACAGTAGCACAGAGTAAAAGCTGATGTTGTTGTGAGCAGCAACAGGTCCTGGAGATCCAGCACACTCATCCAGACACCAACAGTTCCCCCGACTCTCTTTCTTTCTACTGATATTTGAAAGAAAACTCTTTTGCATTTTGTTTGTTTGGCACTGACATCCTGCTTCACACTCAGGTAGATTTATTCCACACTAGCCATAGTGCCTCTTGTTTGAACTTCATTCTTCAGCAGTGTTTGATGCGTTTGAGGCGTTTTTGTTTTAGGCAACTTTGTAGCTAGGTATTATTTATCCCACCTAAGAAACCGTGGCAAAAATAAACGTTGAAATGACAAACTGTAGAACGGCAAATGGCAAGTACTGGCAAAAATACTTTTTTTTGTTTTAAGCAAATTTAGTCAAACAATTTTTATCTTTAGTCAAACAATATGTAACTTCTGCCACTAGAGGTCTCTCAGT
The DNA here is from genome assembly GCA_029783805.1 of Acanthurus tennentii. NCBI lineage: Eukaryota > Metazoa > Chordata > Actinopteri > Acanthuriformes > Acanthuridae > Acanthurus > Acanthurus tennentii. The sequence goes on along the minus strand of JAPZDZ010000017.1, from coordinate 2,709,374 downwards.
CAGCACAATAAAAACCTAAGAGCTTGACGTCATGAAGTAGCTCATGGAATTTGTCTATTTTAACTGCAGCGTTACTTTGAACAAAATTATGAATTTCTCTGAGTTTTAAAATTGTTGTAAACATTGTAAATTATGTAAGAACATAAGTCAATAAAATATACAACAAAGATGTAGTCGTTCCACATTTTAATGTGGAAATGTTTTAGACCACTGATTATTTATTTAACATATTAGTTAAACATTGTGGAAAATATTCCTGAAAAGAGATCAATGATATTTAAATTTGACATTTGACTTTAAACTGGGGTCACAGCTTTTGGCAGCAGTGGGAAAGTACAAGAAAACAAGCAGTGTCAGTCTCACACTGCAGAGCCTAATAAATTATGTACATAAGATTAGGTGATAACCTGCACCTTCTCTCCAAATGTTTAAGATGCACGATGAAAAATTAAAAGGGTCGCTTATTAAAATGAGTCTTTTAATGAGTCATTAGTGCAAACACAGCTTTGGATAAAGACTTCTGGATACGGTTCACAGTGAGCTGTACGCTACTGTACGTGACTTGGATGGAAATGACAAGTGTGAATGAGTGTGTTTTTCTTCTCTAGTGTGTGTTTTAATACTGCCTTGTAATTGTATTAACAAACAAGTATAACAAAGACTGCTGCTTTTGGCCTTGAAATATTTAATACAGGTAACATTTTTAATGTGTTTACCTCATAAATGCAACACAATTAGTGCGTGAATTTGTGTGCTGACTTCAGGATTTGGTCTTTGCAATAACAGATCAATCACTGGATGGATAAGTAACTTTTAATTGATGACTGTTTGTCCCGCCTGTTTGACATTCCCAAGATGTCTTTTCAACAATGAGGTGAGCTGCTGCATCGCTAAAACCAAGTCAACCATTCCACCACAGACATCATAAAAGTTTAATCTCTCTCTGTCTCAGCTCTTTCTCCCGAGCTATCAATCTCCCATTTCACCTCCATCTCATCTCGCTTCTCTCCTCTCACTTCTTCCACTTCTTCTTTTCACCTGTCATTGTTTTTCCATCCGTCTTTTACTTCTGTTTTACCTCTTGCTGTTTTCCCCTTCCTCTCTTTCAAGGTGGATTAGGTGTTTTTCTTGCTGTAAAAGAGCAGACAGCCAGAGGCAAACTACTCCACAACGAAACGCTTCGAGAAAAATAACGCTAAGTGTTTGTTTTCACCTGTGCTGAGCGCCAGGCGGGTGGAGTTTTAGGGCATTAAAACAACTCAGTTAATGTCAGAAAAAAAGCTGACTCCGTCTTCTACGAAGCAATTGTCTCAAACTTTGGATTTAATAATTTTTCCTGCTTTTTTTTTCATGAGAAACCTCTATTCTTCTGTGAGTCCCAGGTGGTGGTAGTATGGTGTTGATGTAAGAAGGTGGTGACAGCACCGCTTTGATGATGACAGATGAGGGAGGAGGCAGATAATAGCCGCTGTCAGTTACTCTGTTCTCTCTCTCCTGTCTTTCCTCTCCGTCTCTCGTATTATTGCCATCTGACTTGTTTCTCACACTCCCTATTTGTCTGCTCCAGCTCACTCTTCATTTTCCCCCTCTTCACCTCTTCATCTTTCTGTACATCTTTATGTATCTTTACACCTTCCCACTTCCTCTCTATTCCCTCTCATTTTTTCCCTTCGAATCGACGCCTTTCTCTTCCACATTTCTCTCTTTCCGTCCATCATTCTCTCTCACTGTCTGTCTAATTCCCAGAAGGAAAAGGCCTGCAGTTTGTCTCCACTTTCAGACAGAGGGCTGATGAAGGGTGGGGTTGATGTGGCCATTAAACTGAGTGAGATAATAATATTACCAGCCATTACTCCAGGAAGCTCCCTCCATCCTGCTGCGATTCTGTGCGATAGCAAGGCACTGACCTCAGCTTAACTCAGCTCTAAAGGTCACAATGGTACATTTAATTTGTGACTTGAGATTCGGTCGATTCTTTACAGCACTTTCATTCAGAAGTTCTGTCTCAATTTAGCGGTCAATTTTAACTCAGGCGCTCACAAATTTCAGATGCTGAGAGAATGAAAAATGTCTCTTGCTCACTGTAAGGGGACTACAGCTCCCAGCATGCCTCTGAACAAGCAGGGGGAAGTTAGGGAAGAACTGAACATCTGCTTGCCTTGCTGCCTCTGAGACTTCAACCTGAGTATGTTGCAACAAAATGGATGGATAAGTGGATGAATGGACAGATGGATGGTGATTAGATAGATGCTTAACTGAAGCTTCAATTCAAAGTTAGATCTGGGAATATAAACGTCAACTGATGGTCAATTACTTCCATTCTGCTATTTTTCTATTCAACACAAGTATTTACTAATACAGAGAGAAAACAAAGGACTATATTAACTGTAATCAGCTATTACTTTATTGCTCCGTCTACTTTTACTCGTACTGTATCACTTTAGATCTAATCTTTCATTTTAAATACCCTTAATTGGTATTTAGCTGCTAATACTGTAGAGTACAGAATTGAGTAAGGCTATGTAGTTTTTTAAAAGCAGCATGTTATCACACATACTTCTTCTAACTAATTAAGAATTTTAATTAGAGCTATAGTTTTATTCAGAATTTCTTCAAAGTTTCTCCAGTCAGTCCTTTCAGAAAAAAAAAAACTTGTTGTTTTCTGTCTAATACAATCAAAGAAGGAGTAGAGATTACAGGTCATTATCTTGTCACATTTTTGGGCTCCAAGTGTGAAAATGTCTGCTGCACAGTCATAATATTTGACACAAATTTGCCACAGTTTCTCCTCTTAATCATGTGTTGTGATTAAAGTGGTTGTGATAATCTGCTCTCTGCTGGTTCCTCCCAAAAACCTGCTCTCAGCTTGTGGTACCACTGAGAAGAAAATATGCTATCAAATGGCTCATTATCCAATTTATCATTAAAAAGTAGAATCTAAACAATGTGTCTCTTAATCCCTTAAAGTGAACCTCCTGGTTAGCGCCTTAATATTATTTTGCAGAAGTACAAGGAAAGAGAGTCTCAAATCTCCCCTAATCTTTTTTTAACTGCTTATAGAGATGTAAAAATGAGGTTTCGTGGCACTAATGCTTTAACATGATCCTTCATTATCAAAGATATCCAAATCTCTGCAGAAGCCCTTTGATTAAATCTGTTCTTGGTGTTGCCTCCACGCAGCGCCGATTTAAGAAAACTCAGAGGACATTTAAGGGCAGGGATCATCCCCTCTGCTTCTTTCATCCTCTTCAGTTTCACTCAAACGCTACAACAGAGAAGAGACCCTGCTGGGAATTTCACAAGTCCACTTAGTATGTAATCTTGATAAAATGGCAGATTGGCAGCCTGGGGATGGGAGTTACAGTGTTGATGCTCCGAAGGAGTGCAAACTCATTTTGTAACTGGGTTAGATAATCCTGCTCTGGAGCTGATAGAGAGCAGTGTACAAACAGCTGCAGTCATTTAGTTGTATAATGTGCAACACCATAGAGTCTACTTGAGTATTTTTATTATTAAGTGTGGGTGCTGCCTCAACTACAAAGCAACTGAATGAGGAAAAAGGATTCCTAAACACCAGGTGAGTTTTAATAGCTGAGCAAAGACATGGAGCATGCAGAGCAAAGACTCATGGGAAACAAAAATGGCATCTTTACCAATTATCACAGCACTAAGCCAAACTGCACATACAAAATTAAACGACCTGCTGGAGTTAAGATGCCAGTGTCAGCATTCACCTCGCTCCCATGATGCCCAGCAGGCAGGTCAGTTCAACATGTGTTTTCACAAAAACAGTAATGGCACCTCTCTGTGCTAACAAAATGCCATGCTGCTATGACAATATGTAGGGCTCATTTGTGTTGGTTACCTCCCAAAAAATTCTGAATTTATGATTTGAGAATATGAAAATAAGATTTACTGCAAATCGTTTTCTCTTTTCTCAAGCTCTTTTTCAGCCATGGAATGTGTAAAGTTGGCTACTTCATCTTTTTATTAAAGTGATGGCTTTTTGTCATTCAGACACGACAGATCATTTACAGAAAGAGCCTCAGTAATCACGCAATATTTGGCTCCTGGTCCACAGGGGGAGCGTTATCACCGCTGTGGTGAGTTAAAAAGTTACGATATCGAGGATGGAGACATGCTCTCAGGTCACTAATGGGCTACATCAGTGATGGATTGTAAAACTTACTTTTGAGTGCAAGAAATATTTGATAGATGTCTTCCCTTCTCAAATTGAATTCTCTAATAAATTTTCTCACAAGTTTTATCATTTATTAGACAGAGCATTATGTTCCATGTTTAATAAAGTTTAACAGCACCCAACAGAGTGACAAGACGCCATGACTTTCAAAAAGCTGCTCAGATGTTGAAAGGGTTTTCTGGGTATAGATAACTTCATCCATGCATTCTGAAACGAGTTAAAAGTTTTGCTTAAATATGACGTTATGGTTTTGTTTTGTTTTACTTCTTCTGCGCCACAATCCAATTGAAAACTATGATTTTTACAGAATGATGTAATACAGAGGAATCTCCTCAATAGGTTCATTTACAGAGACATGTTTCATTAAACTGATTTCATTTTCGTTATACATACAAAACAATAAATCAGCTGACACATTCAGTCTCATGTTGTGCTGCTAGCCTTTACATCACTCTGATGGCCTTCACTTCATTCTTGTTGAAAGTCTTTCAGAGGAGTTTACTAATCAGGCCTAATGAGACAACTATCATGATTTATTTGATTTAAAAAAGTAACTCTGGTAGTCATTTATTTACCAAAAAATGAGACTGAAAGATAAAATTGCACTAATATTTATATAACCAGGTGCATATCTGAATGTGATTAGTGACATGATTAGTTGTTAAAACTTAATGATTTTGCTCAGAAACTTGAAAAACATTTTACTTTTGCAGCAAAAGATGGTAAAATTTGCCTGGCAACCCTTCAGTAATTTGCAAAAAAGCTGTGGATAAACATCTAGAGGAGAAGATCATTACTGTAATTTCTGGCAGTCCTCTCATGTATGACCCATGTCTCCAAAATTACAGATACACAGAACGCTTTGACAGGTCTGCAATTTTATTACTGGAAGATTTTCTGTGACACAGAGGACTTTAATAAGTGTAAAAAAAAGGGAGAATACATGTAGAACTACACCAAAGATGGTGGGTGCTGGGCTGAAAGTGAACAAATCATGCTATAAACAAATAAACAGCTCCCACACTGCAGGGCTCCAGTGTTTACTTGTGCAATTACCTCAATTAGTGTAAACCACGGAGATGAGCTTTTTCTTAAATCAGAAAACAGAACTTTTGGGTGCACTGGAAAGCCAAATCTGGACAAAAATTCAAATTAGACCCTTGTGCTGAATAAATTCAGTTTTTCTGAAGACAGTTACTTAAAACCAAAACAATGAGCCATTACAGTATCAAACCCTGCGCCTGTGTGTGTGTGTGTGAGTCAAACCTGCTGGGAGAAGCGCTGCTGGGTCTGGATCTGGTAGTGCTCTTCTGTTGTTACCCGGGAAATACTGGCCGATGCCGCCCGTGGCAACGTCTCCACTTCCTTGATGGCCTCCATTGAAACGCTTTGGGGAAGCACCCGGAAGAGTGACGTCACGTACATGATGACACTCTTCTTGTCAGGGTGAGGTACCGCCACATCTGAGGAGCAGAGAGATGAGAGAAATAAAGTTAAATTCAAAATTCCAGGAAAAACCTCTTGAGATAACAATGACAAGGAGCTTAATAATGAATACAAGTAACTGATGGTCACTTATAAGGCTGCAGGGTGAAGCAGTAGGTCGTCTGTTCGGTGCGAGAAACATTTGCAGTCATTTTTCTTTGTGCTCTTGAACACCCGTCGGCCTATGTTTAGGTTGCTTTTTATTTCCCACAGCATCGGTGTGCGTCAGTCCGCCTGTCTGCCCTGAATCTTACAGCTAAATTAAATCCGAGCAAACTTTTCCAACAGGTGAAGGAGAAATAAAACAAAGCTGTGGTTTCAGAAAGGGTGGCCAAAAGCTTGTGGTCTGGCTAGTCAGCCCAGGGCAAAACTAATAGAGACGGATCACAGCGGGGCCGAGACACAGCAGATAAATGAACACCATAAGAGGCTAAGGCGCAGACAGAGAGAGTACCGAAGAAAGAGAGGTTGAGCTGAAGGAGAGAGAGCAAAAGGGGAGGAAAGAAATGCAGACAGAGAAAGAAATGGAGCGCTAACGAACTGAGGGTTGTGGGTGCGTTAACAGAGTGATGTGTAGAGTCAGGTTAGCACACGAATGCAGGAATAATGAACAAGAGAAAGGAGGCAGAGAGATGACAATGGAGAGGAAAAAGAAACAAGAGAGAGAGACAAAAGTCAGCAGACAAAAAGCAACAGAAATGAGTCTGTGCCAAGACAGAATGCGTATGAGAGTGCCTGAGATAGATAAATGAAGCCAGAGTCATAGTTTTGGCTGTGGAATACTGATTTATCAGCATCACAGAGGAATCTGAGGATGCTACTGCTTGTCTGAGCAAGACAAACAGCTCCACAAATAAAGCCACCACCTGCAAGTGTGTAAGTGTGTGGGCTACACATCCCTCACTTGTGCAGTCCACTCTGTTCTTCCATCCCATGATCTCCATTTTAATCGTTTCAGCAAAGCTACATGTTTGTGCATACTTATGAGGCTTTGGGGGTGTCTGTGTGTTTGTGTGTGTGTGTTTGTCTATGTTCATGCATTTTTTGTGGAGAAATATTGATGAAGGATTTGAGAGAGCACAATATAAATTCTGAGCGGCATATCGTCTACAAGTCAACATTTGAGGGCTCAGAGGCACAAGTATGTAAGAGCAGCTTGTTTCTGACTCTGCTCTCACTTTTTCCAGCTGTTTTGGCTTCTGAGCGCTTAAGATTACAAGAGGTCGTTTGCTATCCATCTTTTACTAGCAAACTGCAACAGGGCACAGCCACAGCCCATTTTTAAAGTCTGAACAACAAAAGGTCAGCTTTACTTCAATATAAAAAGCAACTGACAACACTTCTCTGATAAATAAATTCCTGAAAACAGAAATAAAAGAAATGAGAAAAAACTGCATCTAGTTATGATTCCAACTTGAAAAAGATGACATTTACAAAATAATTTAACTTTCAAAATTAATCTACCACAACAGCTTAAAAATGAGAAAGTTTGCCAGTGATTATGTTATGTATTTCAGTCATTAAGTGTGATTGTATTCGCATTTTTGAGATACAACAGCCTGCATGCACTTAGAGTGGTTAAGCTACCCCTGCTTTAAATTTGAAAGTAGACAAAGGAGCTAAACAAGATAAACTTCTGGGTCACATTGAACAGGTGTTTAATGTTCTGCTCTTAGTTTTGAGTCTTTGCTTTTTTTGGATTCAGACTGCCAAAAGAAAATGCATGCAGCTTTGCTCATTATGAGCATAAGCATCCCTGTTGCAGGTTCAAATGTAGTTACACAAACACTCTCTGTCTTCACTTGCACACAAATCTGATTTTAACTGTTGACTAGCTGACTTGATTAATGTTCAGATTTGTTTTGTGCTCTCACAAGTCTTAAGACATCAGTACACTTGCATACATAAGCATGTCAGAGTGTGTATCGTGCATGTATTTTAGTGTACTGATGTGTGAGTTCTTGCGTGTTGCATTAGAGATATCCGTATGCTTCTGCTTCTATGTGTGTGTTTGTGTTTCAGCCTGGCAGTAATTCAATCTGTCTGTGTAAACACACACTGTGGAATTGTCGTTAGTTTAGATTAAAATAGCTACTCAGATTATTCCCTGGAAAATATTTGGTTTCAACAGTGATATTTAACTTACGACTCAGAAATTATATTCTTATACAGAACAATAAACTCTTTTGTTCCATTCATGACTTCTCCAAGTTGCTGCGACCTACGTTAGGTCAGATAAAACTTTGGAATAGGGCTTGGTAGTGAGAACCATTTTAACTAGTATTCCAAAGTTTGATGATGTATTCAAAGACCACGTCAAAAAATACGGCTTCCAAGAGATAAAGTTAGAGACCTGAGCTGCAAGGCGGCAGCTGGATGTCGGCTTTGATTCTAAGCTAAAGAAGTGAACAAAGGCTTGAGAGCACCGAGAAACAAAGAAAAGACAAGTCAGAGGAGTGAAAGAGGAATTAGAGGTAGAAGTCAGTGAGAGAAACACACAAAGACAGGATAAACAGTGGAAAGGGATACAGGAATAAAACAAACACAAGCAAAATAGAGATAGGGATTATGTAATGCAGAGGTTTTTCCTAAAGATATCCCAGCAAAGAAGTTACGAATTACTTCAAAGACTGTGCTCTTAAACTACTGTTTACTCCAAAATATGTCCCCATAAGACAGGACACATCATCAGGCTCATTTAAACACATTACTCACTGCACCGCTCACTGAACTCCTGCTGCATGTTGGTGTTAATGTCAACCAGCAAACAGAACCCCCAACAGCTGTGCACATGACCCGTGTGTTCACCAACATCTGGGATCATGTCACACAGAGATCAAACTATGCAGATAACAAAGCCTATTAATGTTGGGAAATACATAATCAGATTAGGAAAAACAGGGGGAAAAAAATGGAAGAAACCTCAGGAAGATCGGCAGAGGAGGCATTGACGATGGTTGAACTCTGTGATTATATGATTATATCCAAGTATCCTTCATGGTTTGAGTCCTAGCATTAAAACTGTTGTTGACATAACAAACAATGAGCTGTTTCAAAAGAGGAAACATCAAAAAGGTGTCCAACTTCCCAAACCCTCAAGTTCTTTATCACCAAATATGAGCCACAAAAGCCTCACACAAACACAACTAAAAATCCCTCCATAGCCTGAGAAAATGTTCAAAAAGCCCAGGTGGGGGGTTGATGATGTTTTGAGCATTGAGGCGCAGCATAATAATGATACAAGTTTACCCTACTTGCTCCCAACTAGTGATTGTTTATTGTAAGATCAATAGAAATTCATCTGCCGTGATGTGTCGTTTCAAGGCTTAAGCAAGCTGTGAGGGATTACAACGCTCCCTATCGTGTGTGCTCGAAGCCTGAACACAGCACTCACAACGGGGGATTTAAGACGAATACCTCTGAAAAGCTACAATTCTGATATTCTACAATCAATACAAAACAATCAATAGAGCATTTCACAAAGCCAATTTATACATGTGTACGGCAAGATGTTGGGAAATGATAAAACTCAGCAACCATGCGGAAGGGATCAACTGACTTTAAAAAGTAAAACAACTTTTGCCAATTCGCTGGCAATGGCTTACGGAAGAGAAAACCAGTGTTTTAAAATGGTGTTTTTTTTCCTTTAAAATGGTGGAATCAGGGAAATCTCTATTCTTTTAAAAATAACACTGACATTTGACCACGCTGAATGGACAGGTCAGTTCAGGTCAAGATTATGATCAACTTTTTCAATTTTACCACCAAAAAATGAAAAAGAGAACATATTGGTCTGAGGACCTTATGTTGTGGTGGGCGTGAAAATCACACAGAAATTACTCTACAATAAATGTGATCATGTTTATTGAAGAGTACTTTGATTAATGCAATAAAGAAAAAAGATATTTGTCTTTTGATGGGGGGTGAAAATAAAATAGGCTTTAATTAAAATAAGAAAAAGAACATTAAATAGAAAATCTGAAAACACAAGCTTTAAGCAAGACTGTGGCACTTCGAGGAATTGGTCATTTTACAAACACTCACTGATTTTTTTAGCTTTGCACTGAGAGGCAATAACACCGGCAGCTCTTCTGATAAGTTTAGTAAGTCTAGACCTTTGTCTGCAAAAATACATCACCACCATTTATCATAGACAGCTGCCCACCAAAGACAGTGCTGCAATAAACCTTAACCCCTGTCAGCTTTACTCTCTTTATCCCCTCCTGACAATTTTGATTAACAGTCCGTAAACTGGTCTTAGGTCAGCAGCAACCCTGGCAGTGATGGATGACACGAATGTCAAAAAATTCTGGCTGGACATACTCGTTAGGAGGCTCCTCTGGTGTTATTTTGCACAAAAATCAGAGGGACTTACTGTGACGGTCGAAAACATTTTGCCAAGCCATTGGTCACTTTAAGCATCACTGATCAAGCCCTTTCACCAAGGTGACCACAGCTATCACCATGGAAACACCCAATCAAAGTATTACACATCTTGTTCAACTGGGCCAATTAAGGTGTATGATTGGAAGGCGTGAAATACGATGGGACCTGTAACTCACCTCAAATATTCTTCTCTGGAATTAGTGGTGTGTGTATGTGTGTGCAGCTGTGTGTGTGGGTGTGTGCGTGTGTGTTAGTTACCCTCAGGATCCAGCAGTCTCTCTATCCCCAGGTGTTGTTCTGCCTTATTAAAGGCGTGTTCCAGTCTGTCGATCGCAGACGTCTTCTTCTCCACTGAGCTCCAATCAAAAAGCTCAGGTCTGCAGAGGCAAACGAGAAATCAACGGGGATCATGAACCCATTGCATCTATATTTTAATTCATCCAGATATAGAAGTACACCCAAAATATTTAGTAGATCACGTCCCTGGTTGATCATTTTGCGTGTGGCTCTGTGCATATTCCTCAGCAAATGTTGAGCAGAAGCAGACAAAGGGCATTCTCAAGTGTAAAACGGCTGACAGTGTAGTAATAAAAAAGTTTTTATTATGGAGCCTATAGATTAATTTTCCTAATAAAAATGAAATAAGCTGTAATTAACTCACTTCAGCTGATGCCATCAGGTTTATTTTTGGAACTACTTTAAGTCAGCAACCATGTATTCATCTGCTGTGCAGCCAGTCTTTAGCGGTGCATACTCTCCAAACACCACCTCCTCAGTCAACAGTGTGAGTGGACCGTGTGTTGTTTGGTTTCAGCATTTGAACATTTGCTCTGTTAAGTCTGCTGTTCGGTAAACATGACGTTGTTGGCATGGAGCGACAAAGCAAACGATTGAGCTGGTGGTGGCTTTGCGTGTATGATCTCCCACTCTGTATTCATGTAAGAACACTGCTAACAGATGTTCATGCTAGCTAACCATGATTTAATCCATATTTTCAAGAGTCCAAGCCCGAGATCCAAACTCTCATGGGTATCCAGAAGCAGATTAACATGGTTTCAGCCACTCATTGATCCATTCACTCAACTTTCAATCAATATCCATTTACTGATTTATTTACCTGTTTATTTATTTATGTATTTGTTCACTTGTTCATGAACTCATTTAATATTGTTTTTTTTATTTAAAATTAAAACTTTACTGCCATAGGTATGTCATTATTCTATATATACTATATGGCATATACAGTTTTTAGTTCAATTCACCTTACTAATCTTATTATTGTGTCCTATCATTAACATCTATGTGGCAATTACCACCTTTTCTTACACAGCAGTCCTCCCTAGTATGATCTGGTTTATATTCTGGTTTTAATAATAATATAGACAGAAAATGAGAACTCTGATTATCGTCTGAAACTCACTCTTTGTGAACTGTACCATTTAAAATATTTGCTTATTACAAATATGTCTGAGGTACCTGTGATCTCTCAACTCACCAACAGACTTTGTGGCAGCTTAAAACATAGACATTTAGCACACAATTATATTAGATTTGTAAAGAATTTTTAAAATCTCTGTCCTTACATACAAAATAAGTCAAACAACAGACTGTCTAGGAAAGCTTAACTGATTAAAATTATTATTTTTTTGCTCTTGGCCTACAACAAATGAAGGCTGGATTTTGAATTAAGTTTTACTTGGAGATCAGCTTGTAAAGTGGATACTTTGCATTCAGTCCACGCTGGATCTGCTCATATGAGACAGCTGTCACTCTGAAATTCCTCCCTCATCACTTATAATCTACTTTCTATATGACAGGCACTAAATTGTCCTTTATAGTGAGCATTAAATTGAGATTATCAGACACTTTCTCACCATCATCATTTTGTGTCATAACTGCAATCGCTAAATTATATTACTTATATATTCAGAGGTTTGTCAACAGCTTCAGACTCCGTGAAGGGTAATGACTGCAGCTTACTGAAAACAAATGGCTCAAGTGAAATTTGAATAATTGTTTAAACATGACAACCACAAAAAAACTAGTAAAGTGAGAGAAGTCAACACATTTCTGGCTGCAACAATAGCTGCACAACTCGCTGGCAGCTTCTCCCTTGTCCACACATTACATTAACTGATTAACTTTAAATGAAGACTATGTCATTCACTCAGTTGGCTTCCTCTAGCAGTGCATCACTAATAGCTTGCTGGCAGTAGCTGACATAGTCCGTCTCTTTGTCTTTCTCTTTCTCCCACTCCATTTCTTTCTTTTCTCTTTGTAGGACTTGGCTACTTTGTAGCAATGGGCTCATTTTTTTACCTCAGAGTCTATCTATTTAAAAAAATGTGTGAACAAGAGGACAATTTAGGAAGCCAAATGAATCCCATACTGTGTCTCCTTCTGTACACTTTTAACATTCCCATGTCGATCCTGCTCTGCTTTGTGTCTGCTATGTTATTTTCTCCGTATTTCTCTGTCTGTGAACACACACACATACACACATAATACCAGTTTTACAGTACCTGTGGCTGTGGATGAGGGCATTGAAGGCCAATCCATCATTCCAGCTACTGGAGAAGTTAACCACATTGACCTGAGGACAGAGATAATGGATATTAAAGGGCCAAGTTGTGAATGCAATATGACACCCTCTGTTGTAACACTATCGCCCCAATACTGGTTTCCATTTTCATAGGTTGACGACATCTTTTCTCTCTCAAATTGCCAGTGTAAGCCTTTAATACATGGAGTGACAGACCACTGTGGCTAAGAATAGGTTCAAATGTAATTCAAAACGGCATGGAGCTCAGAAAGTATTGAGAAGTAATCTGAATGCTCCCTACACCTCACCCCTCTGTGTTACAGCCTATTTTCCTGTCAGGCTTTCTAGTACAGTATATATACAGGTTACATTGATAGGAGTAACAAATTTTACATCAAAATCTGTTACAGTTTTCTATTTCACCAAAAATGTCTCCTTTTTTAAAGCAAAAACTGTTCATTTTAATGGCTAAAATAATAACCATCATGAGCAAGTTCTATTACATGTTTATTAGCTAGCTAAAATTACCTTTGATTTACATACAACTTAACATATTTTTCAGGGGGGAGACTGATTATGACCTGCATTCTTTGTCTCATTGCTTGGACCTTAAAACTTCTTCACAGTTGATGTAAACAGGAATTTCAGTCAATCAAACAGGAACCAACAAAATAATGTAATAAGCTATAATATGCTACTTGGTAATGGAACTGACCCTAAGTTACTACTGCAAGTAGTTAGCTTGTTAGAAAGACATGACATGTTAAAGCTTACTCTTGAGCAGACAAACACAATGTTTAACCACTTTTGCTCCAGTGATTTTGGTTTTGGAAAGGTAATAAACAAGACACAATCCTAAAAACTCTGCAGATACTGAAAAGTTTCACCCATGATTAAAGATTCAAGGATCAGTTATTCCTAAGACAACCTCCAAGTAGTTCACAATAGGACATTTTAGGTGATTTGGGTGAAAGAAACTATCAAATATTATCCAAAATCTGACATGTGGCATTGAGTCTTCTCAGAAATTTAGCTTACAGGCTTCAGTGAAGTAGATAAAAATTCCACCCAAAAGAAAAAATGAATAAATGGAGAAAAATTGATGGCATTCTGTAAAGACCTCTACAAATACTCCAAAGAAATCCTAAGACACCATCCCAAGTGCTGAAATTTTAAGTTAATTGGATCTTTTTTTCACCCTGAAAACATATTTTTAGGACTAAGGCTCATATCTGTCTGTCTTCTAGTTTCGTACTTAGGGCTATAAAATGATAATCATCTGATGGCACTAATCCCAGATCTGGATCACCACCAAAACCTAATCCATTATTCCTTGGCTCAAAGCCTATCTACCCACCAAATTTCATGAAAATCTGTTCATTAGGGGCTTGAGTTATCCAGTCTGACGGATAGACAGACAACATGAAAAAACATAAGGTCATTGGCATGGGTAAAAACATTCTGCAGCACTAAAGATAAACTGGAGGGAGGACGTCATTTCATTATTTTACTTATTAGATTTAAAGCCATTGCTTTCAAATGGAGACAGACATTGTGTCTCTACATTTACAGTAAAAGGCAGTTATTATTTATGGCATTATAGGACAACAGCTTCCTGAAAACACAAGAGACACTGCTGTCAAGAAGAACGACTATAATAGTGGATCCAGTGTGACAGCCTGCGGACTGAGAATAAGACTGACTGAAAGTGAAGGGACAGACCTGAGGATACTGGCGCGTGTTCTGACGAACCCAACTCAGCAGAATCTTCTCACTGTTGGTCTGCTGTAGGCCCGCCATCACATCCTTCATCACATCCTTCACCTGCACACAAATACAAAGTATAGTTGGTGTAAAAGCATAGTATATATGCACATAAACACACAGGAGAAGCAGATTGTTGTTAATATGAACATCTGTGCCCTCAAACATGACAGTCAAAAGCTGTGCTATCGGCCCCTACAGTGTTTATTGTTCATTACAACTCACAATATGAAGGTTTGGATGAAACAAGTAAAAATATTTCAGTTTACTTGAACTAAAACTCTGCCTGCTGATGACCCAAGATGAAAAATAACCATAATCATTAAAATTAAAAAGGGTTCATCCTCATAGAAAATTCATGGAAATCCAGCTAATGATGTCCTGTGTACAAACTTTTGATTTAAAAGTGCAGAGATGGAAAACCCCATTAAGTGTCCAAAATGGAAAGTGTTTATTCTCTGTTTATTTGATTTCTTTTCTACCATGCTCTGGAGCTCCAGGGGATGGCAATATCAGTTGCCTGGTCACACAACTTTGGTGAAGACTGATATATTTGATCTACTGTTTGATGGACTGCCACGATATTTTTTTAGACATTCGGGATCCCAAACTTTCTTTTTCAACTACTTTTTCATGTTTTGAGATTTTTTTGCCTCATCAGACAGCAGAGACGGATGGGGGTAAGAAGTTTGGTAAGGCTAGCAAGGCTGCAAAATACAGATAAAAATGCCACTTTAAACTCAATAACCAGCTCCTGTAGATGTACAGTTAGCAGTTGGTAACTGTTAACAGTTACCATCAAAAACGCCAATAACCCCCCCCCCCTTTCGCTCATACACTCACATTTACATGCACAGAACTGGAAAGAACTATCCTGATGAACAAAGCAACAGATATTGAAATTCATGCTAAAATGATACCTGGTGTTGTACAATTACCATGAAGAGACATTTGAAAAAAATAAGTAAATAAAAAATCTGCTGCTTTCCAGCACAATTTTGACGTAGCCTGTCAGTGGATACTTTGCATACTCACACACACACACACACGCACACACGCACACACACACAGGTCGCTCCACATGGCAGCATGCACTCACTTAAAGGACCCTTGTGTGTGTACACACATATCCATGCACAAGCCTGTGTGTGGGTAACGTTGCATCCTCACACAGGCTGGATTTTTGGCAGTTGTGAGTGACAGTTTTGGAGCACTTGTTCAGGGCTCAGGGGAAAGAGAGCAAGACAGAGACGTTATTCTTTCCACTGCCCAGTTGTGCATGCTTATGCATGTCCTCTGCTCACCTTTCTACTACAACACATACAAACACACGCACATATACACGCACACACAAACACAAAAGCGAGTTATTGTTTACCTCTTTTTGTCTCTTTTTGCTTTGCCCACACTCTATGTTCCTAAATTCTTGTTTCACTCAACTTTCCTCCTCTGCCTCACTCCCCATGCTTTCTGCATCTCAACACACACACATGCATGCAGCACAGCAGTCAACACAGCGGTCGAAAAACTACAACAGCAAGCTACACATAGACAAACAAACACACACAGACACACTTAGTTGCACAGATATATGTAGAATAATAGATTAAAAAGCAGATCAAGGAGTCTATCATGCTGCTGTTCACTTTCAGATCCACACAAACACACAATGTGCAACCTAACCTATTCATATTGTTCAGAGTAATTTGGTGTCCAAGTAAATTCCTAGCAAGGGGACTCTCACTCACACACACACACATTCACACACACAGGTTTGTTAGCAATTCTTCATAGAATGTGGCCTGCCGGGTAAAAAAAGGACTCATTTGGGAGTAGGTCACTGCATGCATTTCCACTTTAATTGGAGGGGCGCTTTGACAAAGACTGCTGTATACACATATTCACACTGACACACACACACACGCACCTACACACTGACAGATGCACACACACACCAAGGAAGTACTCACAGCCTGGCATACGTGCCCACACACAAGCAAGCGATAACCTCCAGGGCGTAGCAGCCTTTTGACAGGGATTTACACACACACACACACTACATACACAGACACACAAACACACACTGCCCACACTCTGTCAACATACACACCTCATTATAGAATTGTGTTTTGCTATTAATCGCGTCATTAAGTCTATTCTAAAACTAGCATGATTGAGACATTAGCCTCTATTCAACTTAATGAGGAATGAAATACAATTCAAATGTATGTATCGTCATGTAAACTATTCAATCTACTGGCTTTACATGAAGTTAGTTTTAAGCACTAGTTTATCGTAACATTTTGAACTTTAAAAACAGATTAAGAGGAGAATAAGCTAGAAGGAGAGGCATAATGTTGTTCTAAGAGTTGGCAGAGAGATGAAAGGCAACAAAAAAAAGGACCAGGAGGGAACGAAACATCATGAAAAAAGGAACATTAAAGGAACCTTCAGATGCCCTGGACTGTTTTTACACTGCACTAATGTGGCTGAAGGATATTCTTTTCCTCAAAGTAATGATGTTG
>JAPZDZ010000017.1:2574394-2588534 GCA_029783805.1 Acanthurus tennentii | reverse complement strand
ATAGGAAATCATCCACCGATGGTTTACTGAGCAGCATCGCTGTGAGATGGCATGCATGCAGTGGGTTGAGAATAAATCAGAATAACTGGAAGTTTACGAGTAAAAGAACATTAGAAGTTGTTTGAGTGCCTTTAACTGCACAAATGGAAAAAAAAGGTTTGAGAAATGTTAAAAAAATCCCAAAAAGAAAATCTCCCTTCAAGTGTTCAAGTGCATAATTAGCTATTAGTGCCTGGCTATCCAGTCAGAGTGCTGGATTTTAATAAGGTGGTGAATAGTTTTTCACAGAAATGGGATGGGTGAGGAAAAAATGCTTGACTTGTGGCTGTTGATGAATATTTCAAAAGCTTCGGAGGCTCAGCAATCACTTTAACGATAGTGCGGGATTCAACAATGTTAAATCTACTGTTTTTCTGAGAAACAAATTAAAGAAATTTCTACAGCCTCCACCCTGTGTTATCTTGATTTTCCAACATGTTGTATGCATTGCAATGTGATCAACTCACGTGTTAAGTCCTGCTCAAAATTTCAGAGATTATTGAGAAAAAGCTTAATTATAGACTCACAGAGCCCCGAGATCATCTATAGATCCTTAAACTTGTTTCAGAACAATGAAAACATCTACGTACGAGTTGTCGTGACACTGCTACAGTCTTCTTTCTAACTTTTTGCTGTGCACGTATGCACAGCGACAAGTGGGAATAATTTCTATCGTCACAGTTGAAACTAGATTTTAGAGATCATGCACAAGGTGAACCAGATAATGAGAAAGGAAGGTAAGAAGAAAATCATTTGAAATAGATTGTAGTCAGTTTCTATATTTAATATAGCTGTTAGAGTAAGCTAACAGCACAAGTGCCAGCTGGATGAGACAGAAGGGGTGTAAATGCTCGAAATATTTATGTGCTTTTGTAATTTATCAGTTTTAAAACAACATCTGTATAATAGCACATATACAAATATGTGAGCCAAAATTGTGGAAGAATATTTGCACTCAAAGCTTCACAATGATACATTAAAGTTTTGTTTTTTATTTTTTATAAACTAATTGTTAATAATTGATTTCTGAACCAACTTTCCATGTAAAATGAGTCTGCTGTAAAGTTTAATAAGTTTGAGTTAATGGGATTTGGTCACCTACACTATTTTTCTTTTAAACTTTTAGCAATCACGTACAAAACAGATTAGAAATGCTAGAAAAATAGCAGAATTTAGCATCGATTGGGTCGAGAGCAGAGTCGCACGCCCGGGGGGGATGTCATTTAGCTCTGCTTAGTTCATTTAGCACATTTCAGAAAAACAAAATAAATCAAACTTGATCAGGCAAGAGGGGAGGAGAAAAGAGGGGACGATGGTAGAGAAAAGGAGGAAGAGGAGAGAGGCTGGATGGAGGAATAAGAGGAATGAGACGGAGGAAAAGGAATAAAGGGCCGTAGTAAAAGGGTCAGAGGAAACAGGACGAGTTAAGGGAAGGATGGAGGGATAAGGGGAAGTGGTAGTAGGATAGGAGAGAGGAAGAGGAGAGAGATGGATGGCAGTGGAACAAAGGGAAACACATCAATCGTTATTTCTTCAAAGGGAATTCATCTTGTGGGAACGTAAACAAGCTCTGGCACTTTCCTGCATGGAGAAAAAAAAAACACGGAATGCATAATATCTAAAAACATGCAAATATTAACACAGATGGTGTGAAAACATGCCTGAGAGGGGAAGCTGGTTGTTAAGAAGTGTGTATGTGATCTATGATTCGCGGAGTGCCCCTTTATAGTCCACCAGAAAACACTTTGCCCCTGAGCTCGCCTTTAAAAACCCTGTTTATAAAGGACGTTTGTGTCCCATGGCGGGAAAACAAGAACATTTTGAAAGCTAGTGTCTTTTATACGTTTGTATATTAACAATTCATAGACTGTTGATCTCTCTGTTCAAAGTTCTGATATATTAATTATTTTAGCTTGAAGTATTAATGATTATTAAATCAAAGCAGCACATTTTTCCTTTTTGGAAAGTAAAATGCCTCTCTGAAATTTTATAAGTAAATATCCACATTTTGTTTGGGTTCTAGTCTGTGGTGCTAAAAATGACAAACAACATAACATAGTTTTAACAACTTGTTCCAATTTCTTTATAGTTTGATCAGCCTTGCAAGTAAACATAGTCATAAATATATTTATAACCTCGTTATAAATATATGATCACTCTTAAATTGCACTTATATTTCAGCCCAGTGGCCAGGACAAAATGTTGGCGTTGTTTGTTTTAAGTTATTCTGCAAAATAGGAAAGTGATGTAGCTCAGATAACATTTAACAACAATAAAAACAAGCATTCGACCTGCTGTATGTATTATTCTTCACTTCTGTTGTGAGCTGAGGTTAAACCAAGTTTTTTATAGAAACCTAATGACATATTTGGTTTAAATCTGTTCATTTTCAGATTCTGGGTCAAGTCTGGAAGAGTTTAGTAAATCTAGCACAGTGTTTTTTTTCCATATTGCATGTTTGGGTCATGCTACAGCTCTTATTCATGCCTCTGACTTGAATCCTCTGTATAATAAGATGAGCCTTGGTTTTATAAGCTGCCTTTCACACCAAACTTGATGGAAAAGAACAGGATTTCAGTCACTACATAAACCTATGGCATCATTACATTACGTTAAGACATGCAGGATAACTTTAAATTGAAATGAATCTGGAAAGGTGCTTCTGGGGCAAGTGGCTCCTCACACATCAATATTCAAGCTGGAAATGTCACACAGTCTGTTTGCTTTGCTGAGGCTTAAGACAGAAAAGCTGCTCAATCATTATAGCATGCAAAATTATTCTATTTGAGTGAGCAGTCAAATGTCAATCCAACATAATAAGGATGTTTAATTCCAATCGGTTGCATTTTGATTCCTTACACATGCTTTGAAAGTATTTTCCAGGAAAATACACGTAGCTTCAGTAAATCTCAAACACTTTAAGTTAAGAAGATTTCCTCTTTAGTGTTTTATCGCACTGCTGTGGTTTTCACAGTGAGATTGAGGGAAAAAAAAGTCAGACATGCAACACATCCGGCTCTGCAAAATGAAACATTACACGCTCAAAAAAAAGAAGAAATTTTCCAATTATTCCCGGGAGGTGTGAATGGGGAAATGTGGAAACTTGACAGTTGTCCAGCTTGAGATTGGGGCTGGCAGGGGAAATTAAACGGACAGGCGTGACACTCCGCTCCGACCCTGCTGGGCCAGACTCATAAAAATAAGATTTTCTCTAAATTAGTTTGAGGGAGAGAGGTATTGTGTGTGTATGTGTCAGTGTGTGTGATAGAGTGTGTGTGTGTGTCTACTTAATGAGTAAGTAAGGATTATCATTTAAAATGCATGTCAGTTTTCAATGTGATTACTCTGCAACCTTCCAGTTACCTTGTCTAAATTGGCTAATTAAGTGTGTGCTTGTGTGTGTGGGTGAGTGTGTGTGTCATCGGGTGTGTGTATTTTTGCACATAATGAGCGTGTGGCCTTCGACCCAGGTTTGGTGTTATTGTATATGGACAGCAGTTGACTGTGTGTGTGTGTGTGTGTGTGTGTGTGTGCTCTGACCTGCAGCGAAGAGCATGAAGGCGACGGGTGCGTAGAATCGCCGTCTCGTGCCGATGCACACGGCAACCAGAGCGACCAGGAACGACATCAGCACCAGGGCTCCACCCCCTAGCAACAGGGCCAACGTAGCAACCTGCCAGTCTGGAATGGCAAGGAGGGAGGAGAAGAAAGGAGGAACGAGGGACAAGAAGAGGAGTGATGGAGGAAGTGGACAGAGAAAGTGACAGAGAGAAGAAGAAAGTTCGTGAACACGAGGAGGCAACATACATGTATATACATAAAAACATACATATAAACATACATAGATATAAACATTTAGAAAACATCCAGTAATAAGTGCAAAAAATGAAATCTAGAAGACTTTGAGGGTGGTTGCAGCAGAGAGATGGAGCCACAAGAGACGTTTTATTTGACATTTTATATTCACCATCAAGTACGTTCATTTGAGGGAGAGCAGAGGAGGGAGTGAGGATGGAAGAGTATAAAAAAGACATAAAAATGGAAGGAATGAACAATGAAATACAAGGGGAGTCGAAGGAGAAAAAAGTGTAAGAGAAGGAGGAAAAGAAAGAGGAAAATCATGTAGGTATAAAGGGGAGAAAGGGATGGGAAGTGGAAGAAAAGATTGGATATCAAAGAAAGATGAGAGATAAAGAGGAAACAATAGAAAGATACAATCAGGACAAATGGTGGTGAAATAAGAGAGCAAGTAAGAGAGGAGGAGAAGATGAATCAAAAGATATATAAAGAAAGCAAGTAGGCAAGAGGAGAGGGGGAGAAAGATGAATGGATAGATGGGTGGATAGGATGGATAAAGTTAATAGAGAGAAAAAAGGACTGGAATAAAAAATGCATGAAATATAGGCAATGGAAGAAAAAAGCGAGCAAAGATACTGGACAGAAAAAGTGGAACTAAAAAGAGGAAGATGGGAAGAAAGGGAATTAAGATAGCAAAGAGGGAAGTGAAGGAGCAGGGACAAAAGGAGAGAGATAGGAGGAAGGAAGGAGAAACTGAGTGAGGAAAGAAGCTGGAAGGAAAAAGAGAGGAAGAAGGGTTGATAAGGAGAAAGGAAGACAAGGGATGGGAAAAAAGTGAGCAAGGGGGTGAGGGAAGGAAAGAAGAGACAGAAAAAAAGGGGAAAAAAAGAAAAAAGAAGGACCAAATGAGTGTGTAGGAACTACACAAAACAAAGGGAATCGAGGAACAAAGGGAGAGAGATGAAAAGAGGTTCGGTGGCGACGAGGCGGTGAGCGTCTCTGAGAGCGTGATGGGCGATAAAAGAGGTGAAACGTGCAAGTGGCTAGGCAACGGCATAATGTTACAAGGACAGAGATAGGGCAGCATGAAAGTAATGCCAAAAGGAGGAGAAGAAGAGGAGTAAGAGAAAGGTGGTAAAGGGAGAGGTGGAGAGGAGGGAGAAGAGGGTGAGGAGGGCGTGAAGGGGCTGACGGGGAAAGAGCAGCACTGAGTGAAAGTAATGAAGAGAGAGAGCACTTAGTATACCTGAGCTGACAAAAAGCCTCGGCTAAAAAGCTTTGCTGGCATGTTATCAAAAATCTGTCCGCATTTATATATGGGGAGCACTGTGATGCACACTGAAATAGCACACACACACTCCAAAATAGCACACACACACACACAAACATGCACAGTCACAAACAGACACACCCAAACTTGTTACCACACATCATGTCAAACAAGTGCATAGGCCTACATGGCCAATAAAGAGACATATTTAATATGACATTTAATTTACCAGCAGCCACAGGATCTGAAAGAAGATTCAAAGGGTTGAAAATGTTTTAACTTTAAAGTACAGCATGAAAAAATTTAAAGGGGGATCTCTTGTATAATATGGCAGCAATTGGATAGAATATTCAGATGTATGTTTTCATTAGTGTATAATCACCAGAAAATAAGAATTGTTGTGTTTTTATTACCTAAGAATGAGCTTTTTATATCTGTATGGGGTGAGAGGCCTCTTCCTCAGATCATTTGGCACAGCCATGTTTGTACAGAAGCCCAGAATGGACAAACCAAACACTTACTCTGAATGAATTTACAAGTCTTATCAACTTAAAGCATGCAACAAAATGACATTTCAATGGTCTGGTAACCAGTTTGCACACTTGAGAATATTTACTGTCTAACTATTAAAGTCAGTTTGCTGATGTATGTAAACTTCTCAATCAATAAATAGAGTATAAACTTGTGTAAGTAAATTGGACTCTGTGTCTCTTAAAGGTCAGCACAGTCCAGACAGTTGGCTGTTGGTTTGCAGGGAAAATTAGTGTGTCAAAGTTTGCTTCAGGCTTGTTTTTCTCTAATACAAGCAAATCTACTGATCATGACTATTCCTTTGGAATAAGTGGATTTCACTGCAAAACTGCTCCATTTTACATGCTGGTGTGGCTGAGAATGTAGGGGTCGGACACACACACACACACACACAACTTGTCATGCAATCCATCTGAGCTCAGAGGAAGAGAGGAGTCTTGACCATTTCTCTAACCTTTTATTCCACCTGTCTGCCTTCACACCGTGATCAGATGTGATTCTGTCAAATTGGCTGAGCTCATGTAAGCTGCTGTAAAAACCTATTTCTGCGCTACATCGCTTAAACTAGGAAGTGATATGTTACAAATAAAATAAATAAAATAATCTGTATTCCTTTAGGACATACAGTCTCTCTTTAAAGGCAAACTTCAGTGAACTGCGTCCGACACAGAAATATTGCTGTCAGTGCAGATGCAAAGCCAATGCTCCGTAGTTGGCATCAACAAGATGCTGCGGGGCAATTTAAGTGAATGTATTCCAAATTTTCCAGCTGTTTAAAGTGTGTGAATATGGGTGATGCCGAAATTTACAAGCGAGGTGAAAAAAAGCTTATGAAAGACGGATGGTGGAGGAGAGAGATAAGGTAAAATGAGAGATTTAAAGGCGGGAGGGAGGGAACGAGAAACGCAGATAGAGGTGAAAGATTAGATGCAGTGGGAGGCAGAGAGAGAGAGAGAGAGAGAGGGAGGAAATTAAAGATGAGAGAGAGCAGCGAGAAGAGAGGAGAGATACATTATAAAAAGATATATCTTTGGTACGATATCAAGCATCTTAAATTCAAAGCAACAAAAAACTGTTTATTTGCTGATTTAGATAAATCTGCAGGTCATTTTTTGGACAAACACCTATTCAGCTTTATTAATATGTTTCCCAGCAAAAAGGTATTCCCACATGAAAGCTCGGTCTCTGTTTATTTAGCCTTTGACTGTGATATCCCCTTGTGGGCTTGTGTGCAGAACATGTTTGAATTGGTTTGCTTTGTATTTTAGTTGCAGCACTTTTGGCAAAATTTCTGTTTTTCACTTGGAGTCGGCTCTAACAAAAGATCCTACACTGAGGTGATCCTGTTGCCACCTGAGAGCTGCCCCCCCAAAAAAAAACTCGCCCTGCAGAAGCAAAGCAACAAGATACACAAGAGCAGAATGAGAGATGACAGACATGGAAGTATGAGATGTAGTGAGGTGCAGGGTTAAAACAAGACTCTCGGGAGGCTCAGGTGGTTTATCATTCATTCATATTTCATTTCCCTCAAAGCACAGAGCCCGTTCGCTCTGTGGAAGCAGCCTGGACCAATGAAAATTCAGCATGAAACCAAAAGGCATGAAATAACCAATCAGGAGTGAAAACAAATGTCCTCAGCCATAGTTCAGCCTCTCTCTCAGACGCTTACACTCACTCATATTCTTATTTCTCACCAGAGTGCATTTTAAAGGTGCGTTCTATCATCAGAAGCTCTGTTAGGCTCCTAAATCAAACCAACACAAATCTAATGACACATTGTGGCTGAACATTTGTTCCCAATCTCATTCTGTTAAACCCTCGTACTCCCCTAAAAATGAACTCTGGCACCTTTCATAAGCACTATCCATCACAACAAATGTGTTCGTTTAAGTGACTTACCCCAGACTAAATCTAACAAACTTGTTCAATATCATTAATTACATTTAAATGTGTCTCATTACAATGAAACTGAACTTAATGTTGTTTTTAATCATGGCTGTGAATTATATGATATTTCTAATTTTAGGATAAACAGAATATAACATATCTACAGAAACTTAGCAGTAACTCTGCAATAACTGCTGTCACCCCTTTACCTCGCTCTCATTCACACAAGCACACACACAAACACGTACACACACGAAATTGCAGCTTTAACGGTGAAATTCTCCATGCTGTGTATCTTTCATATGCAAACAATATGCAAAGCCTTCTTTCACTGTCTCTCTCTCATACACACACACTATATGGCAGATTTGAATTTTTTCAAGCAGCATCACAGACGCTACAACACATATAGGCAGTTTTCCAAATATGCCATTGAAATCCTCTCTCAGTCACACACATATACACACTCTTTGGTGTGTAACTTACAAATTAGCGTGTGCAAAGCTGCCAGTTTCTCACACACACAGACACACGCTGTGCCGTGTTGTGAGAACTACCTCTCGCTGTAATGTGACTGTTCGCCATGTGACAGGATTACCTCACTGTCACATTTTTGCCTTTCTGCAAAGCAACTTGCAAGCTTTCCCACTGATTAACTGCTGTACGTCCTTATGTTCCTTCATTTAGAGCAGAACCCATCAGTTCTGTAGCAGCAAATGCAAAGTCAAGAGTACACACAAGCACAGTACGTTTGTCAGCTAGCTGTCATTTAAACATCCAAGATGACACTAATCCTTAATCTTACAATCTGTGTGTCATGATGTGTAGTATCAGTTTAGTTACTCCCTGTTTTATTTGTTAGCTCTTGTCCTGTGTTTTTTTATTTACCCATGTCCTATCAAGTTTCCCTGCTTTTGTGATTACCTGCCCTGATGTGTTTCACCTGCGTTAATTGCCCCAGCTCCCAGTGTGTTTATAGTCTCTGTGTTTCCCCTTTGTCTCTCTCAGTTTATCAGTTTTGTTCCTGGCTTTGTCTTTGTTTCCCAATCCGGCGTTCTCTCCCTAGTACTGTGTTCAAGTCTCTCCATCCTCCCTGTTCACCTCTGGTAACTCGTTTTGTTGTTTTACTTTTGGCTTTGTTATTTCTTGATTTTTGTGTTTCTGTGTTCAGCTTAATTTTTTGCTCTCATTGTTTTTGTTTTGTTATCAGCCCTTTTAATAAAGCTTGCTTTTGTTAGCTCACCCTGAGTTGGTGTTTTGCTTTTTCAATCTGTTTTGTTTCACACCTTGATGCTGTTTCACTAAAGCCAGTGATTGAACAAACTCATGACTGACAGACACATCTAAACCAATACCAGACCCCCTTTTTTGTAACTACTAACCGACGCAATGAGCAAAAATCTTTAAAAATCTTGTTTTAATTTAGTCTTCAAAAATCTTGTTTGTGTTTCTTGTTTTTCTGATACTTTTTTAGGCTTAGATTTAATTAGAGATACTAATTTAATACCCAAAATATGAAAAAAGGATGAACCAGACTGGTTCCTTGTGAACATTATGGATGAAAGTTAAAAAACAGGAGCCTTACATAAAAAAAAAAATACAATTATTGTGAGTCAGTACCAGAGGAATAACTATTTAACGCAATTTTGTTCCTTTATGCCCATAGATAATTTACAATTTGTTTATTTTAAGACTTTTCATGTGCCGCAACATGCTGCTGCTGTGATACTGCAAATACTTTGAAGAAAGCTTGATTCGCATCCACCAAAAGGATTATGTGCGTTCGGGCACATGCACATTTCTTCCTCCACTCATGCTCCAGCGTGTGTGTGTGTGTTTGTGTGTGTGCGTGTGTGTGTGTGTGTGTATTTGGGGGGTTGCAAGTGGGAGCTTTATGGTCCTGGCTATTCCCTTGTCTGTCTGCCTGCCACAGAACTGAATGCCACATCATTTCCCATTCCTGGTTCAGCCGCTACAAATAGAACGAGCGTCTCTGGGGGCTGAGCTCACTGAGAGGAGAGTCGGAGAAGGGGGGGGAGAAGGAGGTGGGTAAGATAGGAGAAGTGGGAGAGAAGAAAAAAAGGGGAGAGACTTGACCCTGGAGAAAATGGAAAGGAGAGATGAAGATGGAGAAGGCTGAGGAGGAGGATGAAATTACAAAGGGAAAATGATTAACATTAGAAATGTAACAATGAAGCCCTCGGGGAAGAGAGAAGGACAGCAAGGAGGGAAGGGAGGGAAGAAAGGCGACAAAAGGGGAATGAGGAACAAACAAAAAGAAGATAGAAAAAAAGAAATGGGAGGAAGGCTGAGTATTGAGAAAAGGACAATTCATTTATGAGTACAGATGAAAAAGGCCTGGGGGGGAACCAACGAGTGGATCAATAGACTGATAGAGAAAGATGAGAGAAGGGAAGGGCAGAGAGCAAGGAGGAAACATTTAAGGTGTTTTTTAAGACCTTTAGTGGTGACTGATCTCAAATCAGTTGCAAAAAAGACTAATGAATGTCAAAACAGGCTGAGACTAACAATGCTTTACTCTAGATTGACTTGATAATGAGCAAATATTTCGACGTTTTAAATGTGTCAATACTACCACATGCAAAATTAAGCTAAGAAAGCTGACCTTATTCACACTCTTAACAAAACACAAACAGTGTGAGAAATAAGAAGAAACATTGTAAGGTTTCCAGGCTTTTTTGTAACCGAAGCCAACAGTGATCCTGGGAAATCTTCTCTCAAGGTCATGTGAATGACACAGTTATTGGTAGCAACAGCTTATCTTTTGTTCTCTGCAATTTTCTGTGCTTTGGTTTCATTGGAAGCTGTTTTTTTTTAACTTAAAAACACATCTGTTTGTTTACTCTATTATTTATTAAGTGTGAAATCGAAAGTTGTAAGAAAACAATAGGACAAAAGTAAAAGAATGGGAGGAAGAGCAGATGAGCAAAGGGGGAAAATGGATGGAATGACAAGGGGGATGGATGAATGAATATAGGAGAATAAGAGGGGGAGGGGCTTGAAGCTGATGGGAGGATATAAGGAGGGATTAGAAGGAGTGACTGCAAGGTAGAGAATAAAGAGAGAAACAAAGTAGGCTGGTTTCTAGGTGTAGCTTCTTAGGGTTCAAACGCCTCTTAACAGAGTGCAGAGTATGTGTGTGACAGGCAGAGGTTCCCCTGATGTCTGTCTATGAGGCCAAACGCCCACTCTAAGATTTTTCATCTAAAGCCGCGTCCCATTTGCCAAACATGAAGGAACTGAACTCCAGGATTTCTGCGTGGAGCCGACTTGATCTCACACGCTGGCTGCTTGTTGCCTACTGATGCTTCTGTACTGTCATGAATATCAAAACTCCCTTCAGCCCTTGACAGACACGGACGAAAAACTGCCTCATCTATGTGCTAAAGTAATAGCTTTTTGTCATTCTGCTATAGGAATATTTTTAACAGCTTTTGTCAAAGAGCCACAAAGTATGCGTGGTGTTTGCTGTCTGATGCACGAGAGGAAGCAGTGGCACTGCTGAAGAACAGCTGTGAGTTGGCAATAGTATAAAGGAAGAAGAATGATTGCTGATCACCCACACACGGCATCAAGGATGGATTTAAGAACCTATTTTGTGGTTGAAGCCTTAATTAATGACTAAGTTGAATGTGATGGACACTTGCCTCCTCTTCTCACAGTTTTATAATTTACCTTAAAAAAAATCTGCTGCCTGTACTTTAAAGTCTGACAGAGCGTGAGAATAGAATGACAGGATGTTAAAGCTGCTTTATCTAATTCTGTTGGCACAAGGTGCTAATATATAGCAAGCTGCTACCTATTTACACATCCAGCAGATACAGAGTAACATTATCATTCATTCAGAAGCAAGATTGTGTCCAACTGGTAAATGCAAGTCCAATGTTAACTCTCATTTTGGCTTTGTTTTTGGTCTCCACCAACTTCTGAGAAACATATCTGTTTCTTTAGCTGCTAAATCATCCATGATGTCTACCTGCTAATCTCTACTTGTGTGTGTCTACAGTTTGGGGCTGAGCAGGTCCTGAAAACTGCCATTTGCTACTGAAAAAAAGAGGCTATGAGAGCGTTGAACCAAAGCAGCAACGTTTCCAGCTTAAAACCAAAATATATTGAGCATAAAGATGCTAAAATAGCACCATAAAGACCTTGAGGGGTCGTCATAGCTAGTTAATAATACTCCTTAAATCTGTCATTACAAGCAGCACATTTCACTTACTCGCTGTGACTTGATTCAGTCTTGATAGAAAAATATTGATTACCGCAGCTTTAAGTTGTGACTCTCATTTAATTCCTATTTGCTGACTTGCTGGAGGCGGTAAGTTTTTTGCCTTATAATTATCGGTTCATTGATGCAGGTATCATGAATAAAAAATACAGGAGGGAAATGTGCTGGTATGAAAGCAGAGACAGGTCTGACATGAGAAGTGTGGGGAAGAGTGGGGAAACTCAGATTTTTGTGAAAGCTCCAAATCATCAGACTTGGCACTTAATAGTTTGGGCCTGATAACCAGCCAAGCATGGATGCATCCTGTCAACCACAGTCTGTCGTTCAATGTGATTGGATTTAATTTAACCCTCACATGACTAACTCTAATCACACAGCAATCTTGAGTTGCTCACAAGGGAATTTGTCCCATCTCCACCATCAATCCAACATGATATGGAGGAGGGGTTCTCGTGTGGGTAGGAGCCTTTGTTGCATGTCAGTCCTTGTCTCTTCCCTGGTTTCCTAACGTCTCTGTAAAGTTAAATCTCTAATAAAAAGCATATAATGCACCATGATACTATGTCTGACTGAGTGAGATAGATGCTGGGACTTTTACACAGTGGCTTAGGTACCTAATCTGAGACAAAACCAAGATGATGAAGATCCATTACATAAACACATCTGAGAAGGGCTTCAGATACTCACGACAGCACGCACTATAACTGCACCTGCATCAGCTAACAAGAAAACTCAGATTACAATTACCGCAGTTTGTCTTTAAACAATAGTTCTGTTCTATTCTGCAAAATGAGATCTTCCTTTATGCCTCTGATTTTCCATCTCAGTCCAATTAATTACAACCTGTGCTGTGCATAATGTGAGCTACAGATTCCTTACTCTCATTAGGGTATTAAATGATCTGTTGGTACATACATTACATCATTTTGCTTGTTGTTGAGAACAAACCCAGTTTCATAGAGTGTTTGTCTGTAGATGGTGGACGGTCTCTTGTCAGGTTAACCCTTGTCTCACATAACCAGCCCCTTCTCCATACCATTGTTTCAGCTTGGAGAAAGGTCTGGCTGCTGCAGTTTTCATTTTGCTATGAGTTTAAAACACTCGGGCTTGTTTTTATTTCTTTAAACTAATCACAGTCGTTTTGGTGGCACAAAGCCTAAGCTGCAGACTCAGTGTCACTTTGAAAATGTTAATATGCAGACATTGGTAGGGGAGGAGAAAGCCGGCTGAAATAGTCACTCACTGGCAGACTTAAACCCGCAGTCTGCATCTGGTGAATCAGACTAGTATAACCTGTAAATGTAGACCTCATATGAACCTTTCACAAATAGTCTAATCCCTCAATTATTTAAGTAAGCCCACAAATCCCTTGTTTTAATGATTTTCTGATATCAACATAGGTTAAAATCTTTTTCCTAATGGTTTTCTCAAAAACTTTGCAGGCTTCAGAAAGAGTTAATGTTCAGAGGGTCTTTTTTGTCATGTCATGCAGCCCAAGTTGTTTATTCAAAAGATGTAATACAAATTCACAGAAATGAATCTGTAATTTGCAAGTCAAGCAGAGATCTCAAGCAGGTGAAGGTGGAAAAAAATGTTCCTGCTGGGATCAGTTCATTTGAAACGTAATTATAAAAACAAGTTCATTGCAATGAATGAAAAGGGTGAACTTAATTGAAAGAAACTGCTGCTTTGGTCTGTCTCAGGTGCTGGAACAAGCTGAGGGAGCTGGCACAAGCAGGGAGTGGTTTATTTTAAAAGATCAATGTGTTTGTGTGAGTATGGGTGTATGTGTGAGTGTGTGTGTGTGTGTTGGTGAGGCAAGCACACGCACCTGTCGCGCCAAGACATCTAATTTGGTAGGGAGCCCTGGTCAGGAGCCTGAGTGTGTGTGCGTGTGTGTGAGTGAGATATAAAGAGAGAAACTGCTTAAAGTTGTGGTCACAAAGTGTGTCAGTGAATGTGTGTGTATGTGCTTGTGTGTGTGTGTGTGTGTGTGTGTGTGTATGTGCGTGCGTATGGGCGTGTGTGTGTGTGCGTGCACAGGTCCACGGAGAGGAGGTATGGAGATGTAACAACAGAGAAATCAGAGTGTGACATGAAATATTCAGCTGGGCTTCAGAGGAGACTGTCCAAAAATAGGTCAACTCAACGTGGTAGCCTCTTATTGGCACACACACACGTGCACACACACACACACACACGCATATGCACACACACACATGCACACAGTCACACTGACATATAGACACCCAGACTCCCCTTCTATCAAACACACACAGACACTGATTCCTTTATAGATAGACAGATAGACAGATAGATAGATAGATAGATAGATAGATAGATAGATAGATAGATAGATAGATAGA